>NJRQ01000010.1:871618-898894 GCA_003063805.1 Aphaenogaster ashmeadi | reverse complement strand
GCCAAATTTTTTAATATTTCAGCAAAACCGTTCTTTCCGTGTATACATAGTAATTTTTAATATAAAATTTTCTCCGTGCACATTCATCGAGTCGTCCAGTTAATCGGACGAAATTATTTAAATATTCGGGAATCAGATGATTAATCAGTCACAAGATACGAGCCGAACAATTGCTCACCTTCGATGACATGTATCATGATGTAAGCCGGCCTGGCGTTGCTCGGCAAACACGTGTAATTTGCGCCGTGCGAGAGCTTCACCTTCTCCACGACGAGCACAGAGCCATTTCTCCTAAGCTCAAATCTAACGCCAGGTTCGTTGTCGTAGTTTATCATGCGCGCCTCGCGATACCAGAACACGTAGCTGGGCGATTCTGCGGCCGCCATCAGTTGGCACTCCAAACGCAAACTGGAGCCCTGCTTCACGTGGAGATTCGGCCCACCCGGTATCACCGAGTACGCCTCTGTGATGTTCAGTTGCACGAATCGCTGCTGAACTGGTTCCGTCTGAATCTATTTCATCATATATGAAACGAGAACTATCATTTATAAAATATATTCTTTAAGTATATACTATATACGTCACGATGTTCGCTATTATACGGTAGAAGACACGAGAAAGAGTAAAACAGCACATCGCGAAAGTGAAAACGAATATTTCTAGGTCTTTGTGAAGTTGGCACCTCACTTTCAAAAATTGGAAGTTTTATCAATAGTTCCGTTTGCACCAGCAATAATTCTATAGTTCCCGATATTTCTAGCGATGTTACATATAATTATATTGCAGTATAATTAAGTTATATATGCTGTTAAGAGAGATGCTCAACAGGTACCACGGGAATCCTATTATTTGACAGAATAGTTTAACATATTGGATATATTACTACTGTCCGACCGCGATCGGTTGTCACTGATTGAGCAGGGTAAACACCAGCCATTTGATGCACGCGGCCAGTAGTAAAGATCGGTGCAACGTAAACTTGCGAGCGATTGACCCGCTTGTTATTTTTTATGGATGAAAAGCGTTACGGAGAGAGAAGAAAAATTATGCTTGTTAAGAAACAGTCGATAGCAATACGTGTCGAAATAACTCACGTTGACTTTTGAAATCGAAAATCTTTGTGGGAAAAAGGGTAGCTGTTGCATTCAAGATGCTTACATTTAATCATCAGCATGAGAGATATCATAATGTAAATAATGTAAATTTATACTACGGCAATTATGTTTAATATTAATTGGACAGCTATTTCTTTTTAAAGTTTCCAAACTTGGAATCTTCAAGTGGAAGATAATTGCTTTAATTTAAAAATTAATAAGTTAACTCACGGCAAACGAGTTGCGAGTTTTGAGTAAATTGCATACTAATTTTATTTACGGAAAATTGATAAATGATAAATGAAATCTACTAAAGTGTCGTTATATAATCTCTAGACGAAGAGACATTAATTTTTAAATGTTTTCAGAATTACTTAGATTTTGCAGATTATGAATCGAAGTTAGATTTATGTTAAATTTATAATCTAGAGAGAGTTTATAGAGAAAAATATATTTCAATATAGAGTATATATATTTTATCTTTTTTATAAGTAATATTATGCACACAAAGACGTGATGTATATCACAATATGCTTAGATTGCAACTTTTTTTATTGCCACGATATCGGAAATAACACATTTTCTCGTGAACATCACGTATTACCTGACACTCGTAAAGACCCGCATCTTCGTGCTTGACGTTTTTAATCAATAGATTCCAGCCAGGACTGTTCACGACAACGAAACGCATGTCTATAGAATGTGTTCCTCTACCCACTGTGAGCAGTTGTCTGTCTTTTCGTCTAATCCACGTTACCTGAAATATGAGTTTTATTTGTCAATTCGCTGTTATGCATACACGGAAAGAATGGTTTTGCTGAAATATTAAAAAATTTGGCCAGATACAGATCTGAAAAATAATTTTGTTGGATCATCAAAATAATTATGTAGGACACTCCAACATAATGATAATGCTGCAAAAAGTTTTGATATTCTAGCAACTATTTTAGGCGTCCTAATTATTTTGATGATCCAACAAAATTATTTTTTAGATCTGTATCTGGCCAAATTTTTTAATATTTCAGCAAAACCGTTCTTTCCGTGTACATATATTTAAATGAATCCTTATTAAGCTTTGACATAAATCATTTCAAATGCATAAAAGATATAAGTAAGATTAAAAGCTAATGTAGATACAAATGAATACATACGTAGCATGCAGGAAATAATGAAAATTTGCTATGGTAATGTTCTTTTCTCTATGCGTGTATGCATTATTACTTATTCTAATACGCTGTATCACGCTCAGTTTTACAAGCCAGTCCAGATTTTACCGAGTCAGTCGATTATCATATTTATAAAACGCAGTATTTCGCATTCTTACCGAATTTCAGTCATATAATTCCGTCTTTTAGTTACCGTGAGGGGAAAAAAAACGTAGAGCTGCGAATTACAGTCAAAATAAAATTCCTGAAACGGCCGCAACCTTTTTGCATTATTTATTTGCACTCCGGCAAAACGCGCGACCGCCTTTGGCAAAACGACCCAGATCCGTATGTATTACTTTGCTGGCACTCGATTAAATTTTCAACCCCGCGACGCTCTCGCAAGCAATAGGAACAGAAGTATCTGCTTGACAGATCTTCTGAAATATCCGGCGCGATACTTTGCTAGAAATATATTGCGTGAGTCCTCCGCTCTGTTGACTTCAAAGATAGACATCGACGGTTATTTATGGAAAATGTCACCAAGATAGAAATAGATCTCCCGCAGAATCTCAAGATATTCTTGTGCGTCAGCGAGGAGTCCCTCCCCTCGCGTATCTATATTTACAGTAGATATTTTATTCAATACCTGAATCGTTAGGTTAGGTGCTTTCCGTGCCGTACAATAAGATATCGCATTATATATTGTACTTTACGTAAGAGAATACTTTCGAGTGCGCGCTATGTTCGCCTTACGATTATTTCGCACCCGTTGTCGCCAGGTGGAAGCCAGCTGTGAATTATTTTAAAAATTGAATTCAACAATAGTGTTTTCTTCCTCTCACGAAGGGAAATGAAATCTTTTTTGGGGAATATTGTGCGTCTGGTGCACCGAAACGTCCAATTTTTCACGTCAGCCTCGTCTCTCGCGGCTGCAATCCCTTCACCTTCGCCAACTTTTCCGCATCTTATATCAGTGCAGGGGATGCATTATCCATTGTCATGCGGCCGACGTTGCACGATGATGAGCGACTTTACGCTTAATGTTTGTATTTCGTGGCACAAATCCCTGAAGTAATGGCCGAAGTTTCGGCTGATATTGAGGGACGGGGAATTGGCGGGCGTGCAACTTCGAAGATATTTGGCGAACATCGCGCATTAGATTATTATGTACGCTGCGTTGTTTATTAGATGACAGCGACCGAGTTCGAGACATATTACTGACGTTAATCGATGCTGCGGCTGCTATAGTATGAAAATGTTGTTCTTGTTTCTTTATAAATGAAAAGATGATATAAATAATAGGGAAATAAATATTTTTTAAACTCAATGAGTATAAATTTATAATACGTTTTGAACAAATGTATTATGGATGAGTGAATCAGTAGATATTATTTGTCATGTATAGCGATAATAAAATGGAGAATGCGAATTACATTCATATAGATTAATATGAATAAATTATTGCTGCATATGATGAAATATTATTTTCATAATTCGCAGATATTAAATATTGCTGTTATTCATTTGCTGATACGGTGGAACAATATATATATAATTTTTCGATAAAGTCTATTTAGTATATCGATGTATATTCTTTTGATAATCTTTTATTTCTGTTTTCAATCAGGATTGACGGTTTTTTGTATAATACTATTCTTTATATTATTTATTCGAAATCCTCGCATCATTATATTCCAATTTTTGCAAAATAATATTACGATTTCGATTGAATACTAAAGAATTTCGTGCGTCTACAGAAGGGTGCGCGCATTTACAAATCGCGAGAGGAATTAGCCACGCCGTTTTTCGGAGATGCGTGGTTTCCGGCTGCGTTCGATTCGCCGATTCTGATGAAATTAAGCGGATTCGACGATTACGAGTGGCGCGCGCGTTGAAGCGAATTACCGGTGGGGTGTTTCAATAATAGGGGCAAATTCAATATTGACGGGCGTAGAATAAATAATTCGCGGATAACGAGCGGCGGTGACGCATTCGTGCGCGCCCATTGTCGTCGGCGTGGAAAAAGCCGCGCGTGGAAGCGAGATTACGAAATTTTGGGGGATCCTCACTCGCGCGCGAGACTCTTTCATTACGATCTTTCATTAAAAACCCTTTCGGTATGCGTCGCCTCGAACGTCGCTGTAATTTATCGCCTCGTCCCTCCTTCATACCTTCTATCGCCGCTTTTACCCTTCCTCCAATTCCGTCAATTGTCGACGATCGAATTTTTGATATCTTTTTGAAATACGAACAGCGCCCTCAATTCCGCTATTACCTCTTTACGCTTTAACGCGAATGAAACGTCCTTGACTGGATATTTACGAGACTGACAAGTTAAAGTAATGGACCATTATGGATAAGTGTGACATTGAAATGAATATGGAATATTTATAATCCTTTCATCTGATGATCTCCATTTAGAGGCAAATTCGAGGCAATTCTCGACAAAGATTTATTCTCGGAGAAGAATGTGTCAAAATGCTCGCGTATGAATGGACCGGGATCTCTCTGCATACTATTTCGCATGTAAAAAAATTACATTGTTTACCGCGTGTTTGATGTTAAAAACTATTATGTTACAAATTATATATCCGTATCTGAATTCAAGGATTGTTATTTTGCCACCGTGGAATAAAATTCATACGCTTTTTTTTTCACGTGTCGCTTACTCGCGTGTGCGTGATTAAAAACTTGCCTTTGTAACGCAAATCAGCGATGCGCTGAAAATACTTTGCGCATAGCGTATGCATTACACGCGCGCCGACGGTAAAAAAACAATAACTGCATGGTCCAAACACGTCCAAACAAAAACGCATAGAGACGAATAGGCTGTAGAATTAATTCTCGATATATCTCGGGTTCGGATTGCGAACGTAATGGCCGATGAATAGCTCGTTATCTTCTCTTCTTCCGCCCATATTGTTTATTGGTCTCACGTACTCACGGTCTGCCCAAATTTTCAACTATTACGTTTCGTACAATAATCTTGTTTATGCAAGTATTTTTGTTGATGTTTTAGAATTGTTTCAGAATCATATTTATCTTACGAAAAGTCTAACTAAACTGGACACACGGCATTGTTTTCTGTGATTTGTTTCTTTGTTCAATATATGCAGTATAATTCCAGAATAACAAGCGATCAATAATCAAATAAATAATAAAATATTATTCGTCATTTAGAAATTTCAATTTCAAACGTATTAGATATCAAGTTGAAATTTGATAAGCTGACAAGTGATATTCCTTGATATATTTTCAGTAAAAAAAAATTAACTCCGAATTGGCGCAATCATTCTTCCATGGCATCATATCGCTAAAAGAATTTTATATTATTAACAAATTAATAACTGAATTATTGATAAATTTTAAATATATATAATAATGAAAAAATTATGTAACAGCAAGATTATAATAAAAATGGTTCAATACTTCTCATAACAATTAGAAGGGAAGTAGCTAGTAAAATTCAGCTGTTCATTATTCAGCCGCGAAGAATCATTGTTCGACCCAAACGCGAATGTTATCGAATTCTCACGTGATTTTACTCACTCATTAAACCTTGGATATAGTCTTCTCTTTGCCGTCGATACGAGAATTTATGAGCAATACTTCCGCATTTGTAAAAGGACGTGTATGTCCTGCGAAGAGTGCACTCTCATCGTACACGTGACGGAGCATCGAGGGTGGGTGGCCGCGGGGCATTCGGCCGTTCACGTGTCACGCGTGTCGCAACCGGCGCGTGTTATCGTGCAAAATGACACGTCCGTCGCGGACGCGTAACAGCCGGATGCAGTTTGGACGCGGGAAGACAGGAAGAGCCGCGGAGCGAGGCTCTGGTCGACGTGACATGAATAAAAGATCGAGCGCGCGTTTCTCGGCTACTTTTCTCGGCGCGCCGATATTGACCGTCGCCGTCGTCTTGACGTTCGCTTCTCGATATCGTCCGTCGAACCGTTCGTCGTAATTAACCCTTTGAGCGCTTTTCAATTGTTTTTAGATCTTCGTATCCGGAAGTGCGGCACGTTCAATGAATATACAGATCGAAGCGAGACATTTGCAGTTTCTTCCGTCCGTTCGGCTATTTGACTTTCGGAATTGAATAAAAATTTATTTGGACGTTACGTTTTTCCATTAAAAGCTGTAATTTTTAATATGAAAATCTTGACTCAAATTCTATTAAGGCAAAATTTAGATCATGTGTAGAGATTAATAATTCGTTTTATTTTTTCGTATTTATAAAGCTTTTTCAAAGAATTTATCAATTTTTAATATATTACCATTTAAAGCTGTTGAGAACTACATATGTTTTTTTATTATAGTTTAATTTTTTATATTATTGTTAAAATAAAATGTAATTTTTTTATAAAATGTAGAAGAATTCTAGTCTGAATTTAATAGAAATAATAGAAATGTAAATTCTAGAGTAATATTGAGTTTCATTAAGCTTTTTTTTAAATTCTGTACAATTTTATTCTCGATGCGCTTATCGGCTGGCATGTGTGCGAGTGTATAAGTTGCTTCATCACATTATATTAAGCACCAGGGTTAATGACGTCAGTAATAAACAATAGCGTTTCGTAACACTACTCTCGCGTAAAGGGTCGCGATGCGACGTCAACATAATTAACCCTTCCTTATGCTTTATGAGCGTAGGTGAAAACGTTTGAATTTATATCAATAAAATTAACATTGTCTTCATTTAAATTATTTTTATTTACCTTAATTATTTTCTTTATTATTAAAGAATTGCCCATTTTATTTACCTTTTTTGTAAAAACTATTTTAAATAATTTTAAGATAAAAGTATATTTTAAGTAGCTCGAATGGTTTCTTAATTCTAGATCTGTGAGATTCGGCAAAAATTTCAAGTCGCTAGCTTCCTTGAAAAGTTCTTCTTTAAACATTTTTGCAGCTTGTAATTTCAATCAAACCAAACAGACTTAAATTTTTATTTTATAATCATATCCTGTGATTTCTGATATTCTTCTGGAAAAAATTCGTGGAAAAACATTCATTTTTTTAGAGTTATGTAAATATTTGGCTAAAAGAGTTATAAAAATATTCGGCTGAATCTAAAAGGTCCAATGTGTAGTCCGTGTATGCAAAAATATAGCGTATAGTTCCAGAAAGAATCGTGTTGAGCTGGTTGAAAATTGATTGGTACAAAATACATTCTATCGCAACTATGAAATAATTTTGATCCGAGGAGACCGACGATTTTGCTGGTCGACGAGTTCATGATTTTACGGATGAACGAGAGCACCGAGTACGAATGCGCGGTTTTATAACGCGTTGCGATGGGCTGCGTGGACGTCGCTCGTTTAATTAAAGGTACTCGCGGAATAACGAAAGGCGTTCGCCAGCGGCGAGGCGTTTTAGTGGCCATAAATTTCCAGTGCAGTCACATAACCGGGCAAAACGTATGTCGTAACAAGAACCGGACGCTCGCGTTCGACCAGAGAGAATGCAATTATAAAGCCCCGTGCGTGTTACCCCCTCGCTCTGACTGCTCGTTAAAAGGGCGGTAGATTTTATTTTTAAGATTATCTGCCAACGAAGTTCTGATTCGCTCGTGCGAGGTCATCATTTCTATTCTGAGCTATCTTGAAAGAATAAACTATATTCGCAGTTCGTATATGAATTTATTATTTGATCGAGATACGAATGAAAATGATTTCAAACTATGCAATTACAACACTCTAGTAAACTATAACTAAACTAACGTCGAGATTGTATTACATAATATATGTATATTCTTGATGTTTATAATTATTTTAATATATATTTATAGAGAAATCTTTAATATAAGTGTACGTAGAATTTTCTCCCTACGAGTTCTACTGAGCTTCTGAAGTAGGCAATATTAACGAGACCGCAACGGGTAAAAGCAGTAGCGCTATTACGCGGCTTTCCACGCGATTAATCGTAACATAGACTACATAGGATCGTGTTAATAGGAGGTATAAATATCCTATGATTTATTCATGGTCGACTCGCGCGGTCGCGCCACTAATATCCCAAAGCGTGGTCATCAAATCGCACCTGAAATGTTGCTTGAGAAAATCTTACACTCAGAAATCGCCCAACTTGGAATATTTACTCTGAGAAACATTTATATGTTTATAAAATTTTTATTTCTTGTTTCAGTCACTTATCTATTTGTGCCATTTCTTGCGTGTTCCATTTTCCTCCATAAGTTTCTTTCTTTGCTTTCGGTTCCGAATCTGTAAGAGAGAAGTACCTATTGCAACGCGAGGAACGGTGGGAAAGAAGCGGCGCCTATTCACAAAATCCTTAGTGCAGCGCGCGTCGGGCCGGAAAGAAAATAATCCTTCTTCGGACGAGACCTCTATTAATCACGGCTTTTCTTTGCACGTGTGAACGCGCCGCGCCGCGATAACATCGGCGCGCCATTTAATTAATGTCCCCTCGAAAGAATGGTTTCCAATCGCGAGAAATTTATTGGCCCTCGACCGTCGCCTACATTCGGCCTTGCGGCCCCCAAGCCACTTTTCTCCCCAATTTATTTATTCTGCCGTGTCTCGCGAGGGTGTCCCCTCGACGAACTTCGAAGATCTGAACGAGAGGCGCGTTTGACTTTCGTGTCCCTTGGTCGTTTCTCCACTCTTACCTTTGTTTCCAGAGTTGTACGAAACAGGAACGAATTGCCTTAGTAAATAGAGAAAAATAAGAATATAAAATCATGGTATATTGCAAGTATAGCATAAAATGCTACTATTTCCGAATAGTTTATTTTCTAAATTTAACCTGAAGGAAGAGATTAAAGTTTATTAAGTTTTATTAAAATTTCTATTTTACCAAACAGTGTGAAGGACTTTTATAATATAATTATATCGTTATATTAATAAAATTATCGCAAGAAGTGTAAAGATTAATAAAACCTCAACATTACTTTATTTTAAAGTACAAGAAATATTTTTGTGAAGAAAATTTAATTATAAGCGTTTTAAAATTTAACTTTAATCGATTCGCATTATGCATGTCTATAATTTTGCTGGTTACGTGTTATATTTATATATAACGAATATACTTTCACGAATTACATTTTTAGCGTTAATCTCAAAGCTCACAAACACCAGTACCGGGTAGCAATCAACGTTCTGCTTATAATAAAATACCTTCATCAATTACAGCTGCTTTACGTACAATTTCGCCCTTTCCCTCTTCGTTTCACCTCATTTCCATCCTTGATTATTTCCGCAGCTGCGAGCACGCGGCCTCCTTTCGAGCCTTCGCCGCGTCGTGCTTCATTCGCTTCCCGCTCTTTACGGCAACATTGGAATTAAACTATTCCATCCGGTTTGAACAACAGTTATCGAAAGGCTCGCGTAGAATGATCCGATCGCGTTCCAGCGGAGTCGTTCGCGCAGAGCGAACTTTGGCTAGTTTCTCACGTTCGAGCGTCATTAACAGCAAATTAATAGGCAACGTGAACACAGCACCCCGTACATTATCGGTTTGCAATGTGTCACGCCGCTGGTTTATAGTCGTTATTCCATCGCTTTACATTCGAGTGCACTTCTCGCAGCTTTAATCAAACCTCGTAGGGTCTATTCGATCCAAGCGCCGAGTATTCTCGACGTCAATCGAAATAATTGTGATAGAGGAATAAGTGTACTAGTAGTAATTTTGCACATTTTCCAACAATAATAGAACTAAAAAAAAAATGAAAAATTTGTATTAATCTAATGATCATTTTGGAATCGCTAGATATAGTCGCTAGAATCGCTAGATCATAGTTTTCTTTATTGTTAATTATACATCTTTTAATTAAATATAATTGTCTGATATTAAAAATTATTATTTTTCAGGTAATCTCATTTTATATTATCGATTCGTAAGTATTTACAGCCCATAATTAGTGATTTCTTTTCGATCTGAATTCAGATAATTGAAAGTTATCGACACACCTCTGTTTCTCCATTTATTTTGATATTTCAAATAATTGTTAAATTTTAGAAGAATTTTATATAAAAAGATAATTTTAGAAAAGTGAATTTTAAATCGGTGAATAAAATCTGTCGTTTGAATTAAACAACGACGAGTGTGGGATGTCCAGTATAATCCGCAACATAATCCGCTTTGGAACCTTTTTACACGTCACACTCTAGTGGGTAATTTGCCACTATACGTGTTTCGCGTTCGACCGACGGGCACGTTCCATTTGTCTATTCAGAAGGAAATGGCGCGGCATGTGGGAAGCCGGATCGCTTCATCCCGCAGTCCGTCTGGATTTAGTTTCGACGGTAGGCATCGCGAGTCTGACATTCATTCGATGATCGGAACCCACACTCGCGCACGCTCGTTTGTCTTGTTACCACAGATTCGACGAGCACTTGATTCTCCGTCCCGAATTACCGGTGTTTCGAATACTGTCGGACACTGTTGTTTCAGCCTGCCAGCTCATTATCCGTGCTTCCGATTTGACAGATGAACGCCATCGTGTTTACATAAAAACGTAAAAAACGGCGACTGTCGAAAGAAGTTTATTTGAAGGGTTGTATATTCATTGCGCATTCCACATCTTTCCCGAAAATTAAAGGAACACTTTGTATCGTAAAAATGGCAAAATATAAACTTACATAACTCTACGAGAAATAATCACAAAACAATTTTCAGAAAATCATTTTAAAGAATCTGTACTCAAGTCCCAGACTTTTGAATCGTGATAACTCGGTGCAAAAGAATCGTAACTCAGCTTTTAAAAGAGCATTTCAAAGAGGAGATTTTAAGCTTTTAGAAGGTTTCAAAGCAAAGTTAAAATTATCTTTTTTCAACTCTATGCATGATCTCAAAGTTGAAATCTTTTTGTCGAATTTGCAGTGGTCGACTTGCAAATTGTGCCACGTGGAGTAAAATATCGCTGAAGAAAACGCTGGATGTAATTTGAGAGCAGAATTTTGAGCTTTAAAATACATTTTTTAAAATAGTTTTATCAATATTTAATGTGGCTCTTTAATTTTATTATAATATATATAAATACATATAATATATATATAATAATATAAATTTTAAAGTGCCCTGGAAAATATTGTACTTCATCGAGATGTATTTATCGCATTAATTCAGTAGCAACGATAAATTGTATTTAAAAAAAAAGAAAAAAGATCGAGGTCGAGTATTTTTCGAGATGTCAGCATATTCAAACGGAGATGAATCCCGACAAATCCTGTCTACTATATTCATCGGTAACTGAAGCATCGTCGAACATTTCTATCGTGCCTCTTACGATTAGTTGCACACGCGTGTATAGCCGGCTGCGGGGATACGATGCGTGATCGTGTGCGCTCTGATGCGTGGATGCACACGAGAAATTCGCGGGCATTACATTCGACCGATGTGCCGCGTATAAATTTCACGGCAGTCGGCGCCGATATGTATGAATATTTCGGAAATCGGTACACGCGCGCTCGAAATCCGCGCGGAAATCCCGACGGAATGCGGAAACTTCTCCAATTTTCTGGCTGGCATAGCAAATAGTCTCTGGAACGAGCAATGCTAAGTTTGCCGCGGAATAGCAGATACGAGCTTCCACGAGCTTTTTTCGCAGCCGCTAATGAAAGAGTCACGCAGCTTCCGCGATTGAAGATATGGCGTCAGAAAGAGCTGTTTTATAATCTTGGGAATTTGGCTTTTTTCTCAAAATTCTGAGGCAACAGCATCGCAAAAAGCTGCAAGTATCGTTATTATATTTATTATATTTATATTCGTAATTATATTTATGGGAAAAGGATTATAAACATTATCGTTTCTAGAACTTTTCTCAAATAAACTGACACCGAAAGTATGAAAGCAACTGTTTCTTGAAATTTTCTAGTTGTAGCTTTTCTCGTGTCGAGCTTTCGTTAGATTATGTAATTTTATCGCATTTACTGTGCGAGTTTGGAATAATTTTATGACGGTTGATAATCTCGTAATTCTGTAATGTGGAGTATAAATTGCGTCAGCGTAGCGAACATTCGAAGCAAAAAAAGTTCATCAGGATTGTTACGCCCGGTTATCTCTCATGAGCTTGTTAAAACGTACGCTATGAATTTTGAAACAAAATCCCTGTAATTCCACAGTATCGCTTATTTAAAATTATGGTTAATAATGCGAAATATAATTATCTCGTTTTATCTGCGCACATTTTTCATGAAAATGCTGTTATTTTCATTAAAAATGTATCTGCACGTCGCAAGAGCTAATGAATACTGAAGCTTAACAAAGCATCCCTAATTAGCGGCAGTGTCGAATTTTCAATAAACAAATAAATTCTGCGGATAATTTTTTCGTTTTGCAACAGATACAACAGGAGTTTATGTTAATCGTATTTATAATCTCTGTGAGAAAGTTTAATGGAACGGAAGATGTGCGTGTGTGTGTGAAAGAAACAATACACGGTCATGTGCGGCCAAGTATACTTGCATATACGGAGGTTTTGCTTGTGTCTATAAAAAGAAGTATTTTGCATGAGCGTTCACCGATTGGCTGACCTAATTACAAATTAATTTCTATTTCATGACGTGAGTCCCGTTCACACAAAATTGGGGCAATCAATTTTCAAAAGTAGTATCTCAAGCTCGATAATGGCGTGCGATAAAATAAAAACGCAGTCGTTGGCGATTATTGGTTGCATACAATTTATTTATAGATTTTGGTAATTTGAGACTTCAAGATTCTAAATGGTTATTTTATTTCGGTTACTTCGGCTACTTCATTTGTACTGCTATGAACGTTTTCATCCTTATTTACGATACGAACGATGTTTAGGTTTTTTCTCCCATAAGATAATTGATTTTCGATAGGATAATGATGCCATAGTATTTGCGACTCGAGTTGAATCGACGAGTTTCGGTGGAGAAATGGATCCACCGTGATACCCTTACAGAATCGAAAAACCCACAACGTTCAGTTACTCCCGGGAGATCCCATCATAGTTTAAGAGACTTACTATCTTGACATGGAAACGAGGGGGATGGAGGGAAGCAATAAATGAGAACGTTCGCGTTTATTCGTCTGAAAAACAATGGAGATAAAACCCGGCAGGAGAGTCGCCCTCCATCGTCATGGGGATAAGACGTATATATACACATATTTGTATATGTGTGTTTGTGTGTGTCCCGTGTGTCCACTCGTGTGGACGCTCGCATCAAGCGCCGATATCACGCGCGCACACACGCGTCGCGACTGAAAAACATTGAAAAAGCCGTGGCAAATATTTTCGCCACAAAACGCGCCACCGGTCCGCGACACTTTCCGGTACATGCTGCACGGTAAATCTCACCGGGAAATTTAGCGGTTGCGAGCGCGCGACGGGATTTGAGCGTGCGAGGGAGGTTTCATCTCGGTGCCGCGCCACCGAGAAAATATCAGTCGTCAACATTGGCCGGCGTATTAGTGGCTGGCGATATTGCCGTTGCGATAAGAAATAAAAAATATTATTCTCTTCGGATATCCAATTTACGATCGAGATACATTTCGGCAGTAGCGGTTGCAATAAACGCGACGACGGAGGTACGCTACGCTGGCGAGCCACGTTTATCGCAATAATTCACGGGAGTTAGAAGTGGTACCGTAAAACGGCAAAAGATAAAATTGCCGATACGGCTGACATTGTGTTAATATCGGCAATTCATATAAATGTAGTGTTAACTTTTTCCAAACTCTTTGTAATAAGGCTGCAATTTGAAGCGAGCTAATTGTACTCTATAATTTGCATCCTATTATTATTTAATTGCCGCTATTTTATAAGAATTGTGTAAATATGCGAAACATGTTTTACTACTTTTTTTATAACTATTAATATTTTAACGATATAATAAATAGAACGTATTATCATTTTGAGATAACAATGCTATCTTAAACTTTCGCAAACATCTTCTTATATCATCGCAATCATAAAGCTTTAAATCGTGCAAGAAGATTAGTTTATCTTTTACTTGAGCTTCAATAAGTCACACGCGTTTCCTCCTTAGATAAATAATTTCTTGTTAAAAAGTTTCTTGTTTAAAGGATTTATTTCTTTAATTGTTTTAAAAAGTCGATTTCCTTGAAATAACGAATGTTCGGTGTAAGCTTTAGAAAGACGAAGAAATTAAACACTTTGTCGATTAATTAAAATTAATTCGCTCGTAGCGAGCCTGGTGCGGTTTGCATGTAGAACTGCGGGGAAAGGGCTCTTCGGAGTAAATGCTTGTAAAGTGCGCGTTTCGCTCTGTAATTTCTACCCCCGGGTATGCGCGCCCTTATACTTGCCGTTTAACTCGGTTAGGCTTCGACCCGGGTGCGCCGGAATACAATAGGCTTCAGGAATAATTACGAGATTGCGAGAATTATTGTTCAAGAGATTCCCCTCACCCATTCTTCGACATTACATCATTCCGGCGCTCCGGGAGCTATTAAAACTCGACGTCACAATGGCCCATTCATTCGGTTTTACCCTCCGCTTGTAAATCCACTGTATGTGCATGTAAACGCATGTACGCTCATTACAATAGACGTTGTATTGCATCCACGCTATGATACCTCGCCATTGTGTATTATATTATATAAAGATATATTTAATTATATAAAAAATATTTAAAAGGTATATTTTTTTTCTCTACGTTTTATTTCATTAAAACGGAAAACGACAATTAAGTTATGGAGATTATCTCTAATTTTTGTAGTACATGCTCTAGGATCATTCGCCCTTTAGTCACCATCTTCCGCCACGTTAAATTTCAACGTCGCGTAACGACCGTTTTACACATGCCACCGCATGTGTGTGCTGCGCCAAGTGTGCCTCTGCGGGACAATTTATCGGGCGACTGGAGTTGTCGGAGATAAGACAGGGCAAAGGGACGAAACTCTCACGGCGCGGATGTGAAAGCGATAGTCGACGTCGCGCGACGCGCAATAAAGCGCGACCGCACATAAAGGCAGTTCGCACCCATTCGTGTTATTTCCCCGAAGAGGAACGCCCGATGGAACGCGCGCAATATACTAAACGGTTACGAAGCGTCTACAAATGCGCATAAACCGGAGAGATTGCGGCTTCGTCGATCGGATACGCGAGCATGCAAATAGAAGCGTTGCAACAGGTGTAATTGACAGAGCGACTTGGGACCGGACACGCGCTATCTCGCCGCCCGTGTGTAAGTCAACGTCGATTCTACGCTATAAGTTAAACAACATTCGTTGACACATGATTTCGCGTGAGAATTGCCCTACATCGGGATGACATTCATGGTCAAGCGCTGTTTGACGATACGCTCGTGATTTCACGGATTTGCGATTGCTCGACATTACGCATGTACACGTATACATCCCGTGATTGTTTCCGACTACCGGAACGTCGCTCCTGTGGATCGAGCGGCTTCCAAAAAGTTTGCAATACGCTAATAATTCGGATTCTAAATACGCATTTGTTTCTCGTCAGAGCTCGTACTTTGATGGACATAGATATCGATATCAATATTATACCAGCGCAGTTGAAGAGTTTGATTTTCGACGTGATCGACGCAAACGAACGTATCGTGTGTTATTGCCGTAAATAAATATAAAATATATGTGAAATAAAAAATGCGCAGAAGTGAACCGTAAAAAGTAAAAATAATCTTACGATACCTTCCTTCTTGGTTTCAAATTCATCTCGCGATGTTGGAACGGAATGCTAAACGAAATTGGACACGTCTCCTTCTGTAATCCCGTCCACGGATATCCGCACTAATTTATACATTTAGAGATACGCGTGCACGCGTCTAATATATGCGGATATAACAGACGCTCGGTGCATCAAGAGCAATCTCTCTGGAGCGAAGCGGCGCCGATAGGCGAGCTTGCACGGTCGATTGCGGAGATGTATATACGGACGTTATGTACATACGTCAAGCGTATATGTACGGTTTAATATATGATACACCTGTCGGGGGTCAGGACCCGCGTGTTCGTTTGCGAAGACGACGCCGTTGTTAACAAGCGACGTCGCCGGGGCATTCCCGTCTGATGAGGCAAACGATTGACCCGCGCACGACGGTACATACGACGCTGCAGGTGCAATCGAAGCACCCCAATCTGACGTTGCAGCTGCGAGCGTCGGAGCGGCTTTCATAGGGACAACGGGGTCGCGCTAAACGGCGTACATCGATCCGTACCGGTATTCCGGTACCGGCAAAATCTCAGTTCCGATCGGCGCGGCGGGAGAAATATGTAGCTTGGACTCTAGAAAAATTAGAGACTTCCGGCACGTGTCTCGCGAACGACACTGTTACAAATTCGACAGACCTGTTCGCTCTGATGTTACTTTTTGCGTCTTTTGTATCTAAATTGCGGGATGTGACATCTTGAAGAAAGGAAAATTAATATATTTAATACAAATGCTTGACAATATTATTTATGATTATACAAGATATATCTTTTTTTTGAAATAGAAAGATAGTTGCTGCACAAGAATTCTTACGAGAAGTTTATAGTTTTGTAGTTACGATACACTTTTCATTGATGTCGATATGATCTTTTCTCAAGTAAATGTATTGTTCAAAGGTGATCTATTTTAGAAATAATATATGTATAAAATTTTAGTCTGTAAGAAGAAACATGATACATATACATTACATACAATATAATTTTATAATAGATATAAAAAAATAGTTATTAGATTACATATATTTAAAAAGAATTAAATTTCTCGTCTATTAAACATTGGAAAGAAAAACATGACACATACATACACAATATGATTTTATAATAGATATAAAAAATAGTTATTAGATTACATATATTCAAAAAGAATTAAATTTCTCGTCTATTAAATATTGGAAAGAGACTTGATCGATTATATTTTCCATATTTTTCATATAAAAATTTCACGTACAATCCGTTTTAAAGTTTCACTTAGGGTTACATATATTTAATGTTTGATACAACAATATATGTAATAAATTCCTCAAGTGTATTAAGTATATATAAGTGTACATGTACATATATATATATATATATATACTAACAAGTTGTAAGTGTATATATGCTAAGAAATGATAGAATTTGAATCTCTTCACCACATTTACTATAGCTTTGAAAAAGCTGTAATTAATTTAAAAATTCGAAGAAAATACCACGCAAAAAATATAGAAAATACTCCTTTGAGCATGTCATGAATAAACTCCTTATCGTAATGGCGTTACATACAGTCATTCCCTAAATTTGATGAGCGAGCGATCTCGTGTTTTCTAGACAATTGTGAAACTTCATCTTTTAATTCTGCGATACCTTTTTTTATCTCTTGATATTGGTCTTGAAGAGTTTTAATCTCCTTTTGAATGAGTATATTGCATTTCTGCAAATCAGTTCGCAGAGTTTCTAATTTGTCGATTTTAGTGGATATTTGCGCCAACATGTCTACTTCAATTTTTGTATATTTTTGAATAAGTGTGGTACATTTTTTACTCTCAATCCACACTTTTTCAATACATTTTTGAAAATGAGCATATCCTTGCACACCATGTTGTGTGAAGTCAGTTCGGAACTGATTGGTTAGATTTTTTCTATCCAGGGATTCCTCTGTTTGCGAACCGAGGTAAAGAAAAGCGTCGGAATTCAGATGGGAAGTTCCATGAGTAGAATGAGCAGGAATATTGAGCTTAGAGAGATTCTTGTTAAGTTTATCAATACTACAGGAAATGCAATAGAACTCATCAAGGTTACAGCTCATGTTCATATGAGTTTCGAAAGCTTGTATTGCACAATTCATATGTATGATCTTTCTGCAGGGACCGCTGCAACGACGATCGACGCCATCAGTTGCAATGTCGTTGCAGTATTTGCAAATGCAGTTTTTGTGTGAGCTGGGAGAAAGATCTGCTTGATGCATAGCACGTATCTTGATGGAGAAAGTGTCAGCAGGTTGCTCGAGGGACGATTGCCAAAGTTTATCGTTTGGAAACTGTAGTCTGCCGATACAGATATGATTGTGTGAGAAAGATGATAGTAAACAGAATCGAGGTGCGAACGTTTAAGACAATAACACATGTGCATTGATAGTTCAAGTAGAATTGCGCAAGCTCGTTACCTGCGAGACCACGTTCAATTAACAGAAAATCTTGTTAAATTCCCAGAAGTGAATTCCCTCCTGAGAGTTTAGCGGCTCAGGTCTATAAACTGTTAAGAGCAGTTCCACCGGCGTTTTCGGGCAATAAGACGGTCACCGGAGACGAGAGAATTGATCGATACCGTACAAACGAAACGGCTGACTGCTCTAACTGTACTTAATTGCAGTATATATTCACTCAAAGATCTCATTGATGCACCCAGATCGTTAAATTCAATCGGTACAAACAGCTCACATGCACTTGGAAGAGCCCACAGTAAAGTTAAACGGAATGCTTCGCGAAAGATGTTAACATAATAGAGGAGCTCGAGAGAGACATACAGTTGCGCGGTTACACGTTTCGTGTTAGAGAACGTATCAATATTTCGGAATATACGGAAATTTGCAAAAAATTATATATATATATATATATATATATATATATTGTTTTCTATTTATAAGACTCTCAGATGTTGTTAAGGTTTACCTTTACCGTTTCCTTTTAAAGCTTTTCATAATAGAAAATCTATATATACAATTCTGCTTTTATTAATATATTATGTTCCTTATTAAAATTTTAAAATAATATGGTTATTATTTATATATTTCATTTTTTATTTTTCTACGCTTAAATAGAGATATATTTCATCGTGTAAAATGTTCTTTTACTGCTTTGCAATAAAAGTCTAAATAGTTTTCTGATATTATAAACAGCGATCTTTTTATTATTATTATGTTATGATAAACTATTATACTTTAGGCATAGATATAGCAAAGATGTACATTTCTTATGTAAAGAAAATAAGTTTATCTTTATGTTTGAGTACAATAGATAAACTCTTGCTGGAAAACACAGAAACAGGATCGCATTCGCTTCAGATCGAGAATCGCTAAGTTGAGTAAACGTTTGATTAGAGTTCGAGAATACATGCCACATTTTGACGGAGAACGCTACACATACTCAGAAATGCCGCTTTTGTCCCTAAAATATTTTCGCCTATTTCTTTATAGGAATCCGCGCTATTTCTTCGGATAGACAGTGCTTATGTCCGGCCGGTCTGCAGTCGGTCACGTTGCGTGTCAAGAATTCCTCGCGAGCTTGCACCGTCGATTGCGAAAATGTATATACGGACGTTATGTACATCAAGCGTATATATACGATTTAATATATGATATATCTATTGGGGGTCAGAATGCGCGTGTTCGTTTGCAAAGGCGACGTTGTTGTTAACAGGCGACGTCGCTGTGGCATTCCCGTCTGATGAAGCAAACGATTGACCCGCGTGCGACGGTACATACGACGCTGCAGGTCCAACCGAAGCACCCCAAGCATATCTAACGTTGCAGCGACCGTCGGGGCATTTTCAAAGGGACAACGGGGTCGTGCTAAATGGCGTATGTACATCGATCCGTACCGGTACCGGCGAAATCTCAGTCCCGATCAGCGGAAGAAATATGTAGCTTAGACCCTAGAAAAATTAGAGATTTCCGGCACATGTCTCGCGGACGACACTATTACAAATTCGACAGACCTGTTCGCTCTGATGTTACTTTCTGCGTCTTTTGTATCTAAATTGCGAGATGTGACATCTTGAAGAAAGGAAAAAATAATATATTTAATAGAAATGCTTGACAATTATTTATGATTATACAAGATACATCTTTGAAATAGAAAGACAGTTGCTGCACAAGAATTCTTACGAGAAGTTTATAGTTTTGTAGTTACAATACACTTTTCATTGATGTCGATATGATCTTTTCTCAAGTAAATGTATTGTTCAAAGGTGATCTATTTTAGAAATAATATATGTATAAAATTTTAGTCTGTAAGAAAAAACATGATATATATACATTACATACAATATAATTTTATAATAGATATAAAAAATAGTTATTAGATTACATATATTTAAAAAGAATTAAATTTCTCGTCTATTAAATTTTGGGAAGAGATTTGATCGATTATATTTTCCATATTAAAAATTTAACTTACATTCCTTTTTAAAGTTTCACGTAGGGTTACATATATTTAATGTTTGATACAACAATATATGTAATAATTCCTCAAGTGTATTAAGTGTATATAAGTGTACATGTGTATGTATATATATATATATATATATATATATATGTATTTATTAAGTATATATATGCTAAGAAATGATAAGATTTGAATCTCTTCCTCACATTTACTATAGCTTTGAAAAAGCTATAATTAGTTTAAAAATTCGAAGGAAATACTACGCAAAAAATATAGATATATACTCCTTTGAGCTTGTCGTAAATAAACTCCTCAACGTAATGGGATTATATGAAGTCATTCCCTAAGTTTGATGAGCGAGCGATTGCAAATACATATTTTGACATATCTTTTACATTTTTGTAAATTTGTCATTTTGTAAATTTGAGATATTTTGGATAACTGGAACACAGTAGAGAGATATGTACCAGTAGTCGCGAGGTTGCCAGTACCATATATATATATATGTTGATACAAAGATCGACTGCACGCTGTCACGCGCTGTCAGTTATCTCATGAAATACTACTGCAGCACGTACCAAACATCGTTGCTATTCGGCGTGAAGCGACTGTATTACGATAAAACATTTAGTACGTATTTTGTTGATAACATTTTTACGATGGTATTTCATCTTGTTAAAATACTCCTAACGTTCGTCATGTTTACCGAACTGTAATAATGCAGCGATAAGTAAAAATATTATATCGACATTGGCACGTTCGCAATGCGACTTAATAATAAAATAAGAGGGTATAAAATCTTACGCTGAGTGCCTGAGTGTTTTTCTGAGTGCTGAGATAATTGACGCACAATGTTATTGATTTATATTCGAAAGCAGAGGCATCACGAGAGGCTTCTTGTTTCAAAAGCTAGTCCAAGCAGTTTTACGAAATTATTTCAGGGCTACTTATAGAATATGATTACTTGTGTAATGCATTCTGACAAAAATATTTGTATAATATCTATATAATATTCACGCGATACAAGCATGTAACACGAAGCGTAGACAATTTTTGTAAGGAATTGTAAAATATCACATACCTTGTCAATTAAAATAAAAAATTGCTCATGGATACGTGTAGGTTGTATCTTAAAATAGTAGTAAAATAATAGTAAAAATATAAAATAAGTTTTATATTTTTTGACAACGGCATTTGTAATTCTGTCCTCTTTTTCCCGCGAAAGTTAAACCTGACTGGAGTATAAGTATGGCTTGCATAAGGCTAAGAAATATGAATCATATATAAATAATTCATATATTCATACATACGTATAAATCAGTATTGTAAGTTCTCAGGACAATGCACTCTAGGATGCGAAGAAGCATTTTTCGGTATGAAAGCGTCATTTTTAATCCAAATACGTAACCGATTATTCTCGATGAATTTATAAGCAACTGCGCGATGTCAAGAAAAATTCTTTGTTAACTTAGGTTTGTGCTATTTCAAAGGAATTGAGAACATCGGTATAGCGAAAGATTGTTTGCTTTTTTTTTCGGGCGAATTTTTACCGCAAGGAGAAAGAAGACAGAATATTTTGAGACCTATCGTTTCTCGAGAATTTTAGCAAGACACGCGAGGGATCGTGTCTTCGAAGCTACATAATATTAACTTGCAAAACAGCAATATCAATATTGTTATTATAATAGATAAGTTATCCATAAGATTATACATCGGCAACAGGTGGGAAAAAATTTAAGGAGTGATTCTAGATGATAAAATAAGACGGAAAGTAAAAATAACAGAATTGGAGTGGATGCTTCGTATTATTATAAATATTTGATAAATATTCACGTGCTTTTTTTAGGCACTTTTTCCATTAATATTTAAATATTTATAATAATTAAATCAAGGATAACAAAATTTCGGTGGGGGCTTTGTTTTTTAATTATAAATATTTAAATATTTACGTGCCTTAGGCGTAGAACTTTTTGCGTGAATATTTGGACATTTATAATTAATAAACAAAGCTTTTTAATTGCAATTTTGTTATGTTTGATGCTCTATATTATTATCTAGAATCACTCCTTAAATTTTCTCCCACCTGTTGCCGAATACCCTATATATAATATAATTGTTCGATGCCTTTCTTATCGTTGTTTAGGTTTTCTTATATACGAATTCCATCATTTAACTTTTAGACTAATTTTAAACTTCATCTTTTAAATCTGCGATAAGTTTGCTTGTCTTTTGACATTGGTCTTGAAGATATTTAACCTCCTTTCGAATGAGCATATTCATTTTTTCGCTATTCTGCAAACCTGTGTTCAGTTCAGTTTGCAGCATTTCCAATTTGTCGATTTCATTTTGGCGTCGATCGGACGCCTGCGCCAACATCTTTACTTTAAGTTTTGAATATTGTTGAAAAAGTACGGTACATTTGTTAATCTCATTCCACACTTTTTCAATACATTTTTGAAAATGAGTGTATCCTTGCATACCATGTTCTGCGAAGCAAGTTTGATTGGCTAGATCCTTTGTATCCGGGGTCTCTGTATCTGATTTAACGTAAGTAGAAGTGTTGGTTTTGGGGGGAATCGGGTTGGAATTTTTAGATGGACCAGGAGTATCGATATCGGGGCTCTTCACATCCGTCAATTTTCTTGCAATCAAAGCACAGAAAGCAGAAGCGGCGGCACTCAGATCGGATTTTTCAGATGAAGAAATATTGATCTTAGAGAAATCAATATTCGACTCGTTAAGTTTATCAATACTACAGGAAATGCAATAGAACTTATTAGGATTACAGCTCATCGTCATATGAACCTGGTAAATTTTTACTGCACAAGGTAGGTGTACGAGCTTTCTGCACGGACCGTTGCAGCGATGATCGATGACATCGGATGCATAATTCTTGCAATATTTGCAAATATTGTATTTGCTAGGAAAAGGAACTGCTTGATGCATTGTACCTCGTATCTTGATGGAGGAAGTGTCAGCAGGTCGCTCGAGGACGATCGCCAAAATTTATGGTATGGAAACTGTAGTCTGCAGATACAAATATGATCGTGTGAGAAAGACGATAGTAAACACAATCGAGACGCAAACGTTAAAGACAGTAACATGTACATCGATAGTTCAAGCAGAATTGCAAGCTCGTTACCTGCAAGACCACGTCCAGTTTATAAAAAATCCTGTTTAATTCCCAGAAGTGAATTCCCTCCTGAGAGTTTAGCGGCTCACAATCAGGTCTATAAACTGTTAAGAGCGATTCCACCGGCGTTTTCGGACAATAAGACGGTCATCGGAGACGAGAGGATCGATTGATACAGTACAAACGAAACGGCTGACTGCTCTAACTGTACTTAATTGCAGTATATATTCACTCAAAGATCTCAACGGTGCGCCCAGATTGTCAAATTCAATCGGTACAAATAGCTCACATGCACTTGGAAGAGCCCACAGTAAAGTTAAACGGAATGCTCCGCGAAAGATGTTAACACAATAGAGGAGCTCGAGAGACTTACAGTTGCGCGTTCATACGTCTCGGGAATGTTAGGGAACATGTCAATATTTCAGGGCATGCGGAAATTTGCAAAAAATTGTTGTCTTCTATTTATAAACCTTTGCCGTTTACTTTTAAAGCTTTTCATAAATCGATAAGAAAATCGATATGTACACACACAATTCTGCTTTTATCAATATATTATCTTCCTTATTAAAATTTTTTAAATAGTATGACTATTATTTATATATTTAATTTTTTGGTTTTTTACGCGTTTAAATATAGATATATTTTATCGTGTAAAATATTCTTTTATTGCTTTGCAATATCTAAATAAAATTGTTAAATAATATCTAAATAATTTTCTGATATTGTAAATAGCGATCTTTTTATTATTATTATGTAATAAACTATTATATTTTATATATAGATATAGCAAAGGTGTTGTGCATTTTTTATGTAAAGAAAATAAGTTTATCTTTATGTTCGAATACAATGGATAAACTTCTGTTGGAAAATACAGGAAGAGGATTGCATTCGCTTCGGAACGAGAATCGCTGAGTTGGGTAAACGTTTGATTAGAGTTCGAGAATACGTGCCACGTTTTTGACGGAGAACACTACACATACTCAGAAATGCCGCTTTTGTCCCTAGAATATTTTCGCCTATTTCTTTATAGCCGGAATCCGCGCTATTTCTTCGGATAGATAGTGTTTATGTCCGGCCGGTCTGCAGTCGGTCACGTTGCGCGTCAAGAATTCCTCGCGAGATTGCACGCGAATGTTGCACGGAAGCTGGGGATCGACCGTTTCAGAAAACGATAGAGGATATTTCCGCGAAAGTGCATATGAATGTACGAGGAATTCGCGAGAACAAATCGAATGCCAGTGGTACATATTTACTGCATTGTCGCAATGACAAGTTGCAACGTATTTACGATTTCGTTTGTGCCGTTTGTTGCCAACGAGACTCAAAGATGACTAAGATTAAATATTGAGATTGAAAGATCAGATTGCAAAAGAATCGATCCAAAGATAGAACGCTATTTTACGTAATTCCCGAATGACAGTAGTAAGCTCGACATTTATTTTGTCTTATGAAAAAATAAATTAAACTACTTTTTGTTCTAAGTTTATACAAGAAATAGAATTTATTAGAATTTTCATAATATATCTGTTGCAATATTTAGAATGTCTAAAAGAATTAATTATTCACTCTCATCTGGATTTTTTTGTACAAGTTCGGAATTGATTTTTTTATAGACGTTATAATAGTTTAAACGAATAAAAACTCAACTTTAATAGTCGAGTTTAAGTTATGCGAGATATATATTTTAGGGTGATATTTTAATGATAAATTTCCGAGGAATATATCACGAAATTTTAAATGGCATGGAGGAAAGAGCGTGAATGTCGACATATTTAAAATTGTAACAAAGCGAGAACGTAAGTGATAGTACGATAAGTCCGTAAATGTTATGTCTTGCGATACGAGTGCATAGTCGTAATTATAGTCACTACTGTCGGTAGTAAGTGGAGGCCAGCTCTTGTAGCTCAATTATATCGGGTAGCCGCGTTGTCCTCGGCAACAAAAGCAACGCCCCATCGGAGCGGAGTATCGATATATTGTTAGAGAGGGGCCGATTAAGTGGGCCATTTCCGAGTGCTCGTTGCTCTGTCTATTGTTTCCGAGAGAGGCCCCATTTGCCACTCTCGTCCGCGCGCTCTCGCTAGCCCGAGCGCGAGTGAATTGGAAAACAACAACAAAAAAAAAAGACGAAAAAAAAACAGACGGCTGAATGAATTTTTCAGCGGACTGTTACACCGGATTACGCTGTTCAGGCGATCATTGTTGTTACCTCTTGTTGTTGTACCCGATAACAAGGGGGCGGATAAACATTTTCGAAGCGTTTTATGCCACTTGCTGCAAAGTGCAATGAAGAGTTTTTGCGAAGCGACAACGGGCTAATTCGTGCGACGAGCTGTGTGAGATTAGTACGATATTTTATTGGTGGTTATCTAACAATGATCGTCGTAACAATGACGTGCTCGTATCAGATGCATCTACCAAATACATTATCTGCGAGAGATTGCTCATTATAGAATTTGTGAAGATTGAATTGGCTCGTAATATTATTCGATATTCCTCCTAGTCATAATCTGATTGCAAAAGTCTCTAATTGAACACCGTACGTATCAAAATGATAGAATCCTGTCTCTATTAACGGTGCGCATTTTTGATCTATCATGCTATCAATTACGGTAATTTTCGTTCAACCTTTTAAGCAGCTTTTTCCTTTGCTTCTAGTAGGATGAAGCTCGTTCGAGGGAATCTAGACTCAGGCTCGCTTTGATAAGGCTCATTAAATGAGGGTACGTAAAAAGTACTTTGAGTGGCACGAATCAAATGAAATTATCCGCGGACACGACTCTACCATGCGGTAATACCACCTTTTTACGGACCATTATGTAATTATGAGTTCTTCGTTCATTTCGCCCTGCTAATTTTTTATGCACATTTGGCTTTAATTGGAGCGTTTTAAATGTATAAAAGATGGAACGGAAATTAAAGAGAAGCTTTCTGCGGGTAGGATTGTGGAAAGCGTGTCTATTGCGTTTGAAAATTTATTGTCGCTTGGCGACAGACACTTTCGGAGGTACCGCAGTTGATTGCGAGAAAGCGGACAGTGATTTTTCTCTGCATGATGCATCAGAAATTATAATGACATTGTGAGATATATTCGAAATAGTGTGTGTTAGTATAGTCATGTTCTACGGCTTTGTATATGTACGATGTACAAAATTGATCAGACGATCTGTTAGGATCGCTTCTCGCTTGTGAAGATCAGCGATTTTGAAAAGGAAGAAAAATACCTCAATATCCCTTGAGCACGAATTTATACGGGCAAAGAACGTCTTTCCATCGTTACGGCCCGACGAGTACTTTCCGGATGCGTACTTTCCGGCTACTACCCTATAGTATCGGATTTCTTTATTTCGCGATGAAGTGCTATTGTGACCCACATTTACATTGCGCATACACGTACTGATCTGTGTGCGAAAGTGATATTAAAGAAGATTAGAAAAACTGGTGTATATATTGCACGTATAACGTATATTCCTCGATTGAAAATGCAGCGAACCCGAATAGTCTTTTTACGAATAGTTCTGCAATAAACTTTATATAAAATTTACTGCCTACTTTATATGAATTATAATTGCTACACAATGAAATTTTCAGTACATGAAATATGACTTATTAATGTACCACTGAAAAAGAAATTTTTGGTAAACTTGTGAGATGCATTTAGTAATACTTTTTTTGAAGTATTTGATTATTATTACCGATTATAATAATAATAACAAAACATTGTGTAATAATTCGGTCTTCAAGTCATTTTAAATAAACGTGCCATTTTATAGAATACATATATTTGTTAAGAAATTTTTTATTATTTTACAAAATATTCAATATTTATAGAGTTATAACGATTTAAAAAT
>NJRQ01000010.1:836676-871018 GCA_003063805.1 Aphaenogaster ashmeadi | reverse complement strand
ACTGGGCTCAACTATACAAAATTTACTCTTTTATAATTATTACAAATGTTTATAATTATTACACAATGTTTTGTTATTATTATTATAATCGGTAATAATAATCAAATACTTCAAAAAAAGTATTACTAAATGCATCTCACAAGTTTACCAAGAATTTTTTTTTCAGTGCGCAATAAAGAAATGAAGAGAAGGGAAAAAATCTAACTCGTTGAGATTATTTTTCACAGCAATTGTAGATTTGTTCAAATAGCTTCAACTAAAGTAAGCGTGTTACAAACGGATCACTCGCGGTTAATAAAGTCAGAGCGTAATTCCACCATATCTGCGATCTGCGTGGTACCACAGCGAGTTGCGGAGGAATATTAACTCGTGATAAAGTCCATAATCCTTGTTTGCAAATTTATGAACGGTGGATTGACAAGTGTAAAGCGTGACTCGCCGAGAGGCGCTCGCAGAAATTCGGAACAAAAGGGATCCCCGGTTCTCTGTCAAATCAGCTCAATCACCAATACGTAACGTTCCGTAACACCTTGTCGTACGAAATCCGTCTGCGATTGATAGAAATGGATCTTGGCAGAAAACCGCAGACCCACATTCGAGTCTATTGTATTTTCTATAAACGAGCACTAGAGAAACAGATCGTTTAGAAATTACGCGATTAAAGGCATGGGAGAATTTTAGCAAATGGACTTTTCGGAATGCAAAATTGTAAGAAAAGCGAAGAAAATATGTGCGCATCTCTCTCTCTCTCTCTCTCTCTCTCTCTCTCTCTCTCTCTCTCTGACTTTGCATGACAAAGGGAGGATAAATCGATCTGAGATAGGATGTGTCTTCGGTGGTTTAGTCCTTTCCGAATAGCGCGTAACGTCCTTCTCCGCATGCCCGAGCTTGCATACATGGCCGTTGCATTCTGCTTACGCATTCCGAACGTGATTCCCGATAGACGTTCTGCATAGACGCGCGATCATCCTTTGAAGGGATAATGCAGGGCTGATTGTTACGGTCAATGAAATAATGTGGGTATATTGTCGTCGTATTGCATAATTATGTGATAGTAATTATTGCTTTGATATTCGCAACTATTCCGTAATGCATTTACTGTATTTCCTTCCTCAAGCTGATGTCAGGTAATATCGATTATTTAATTGAAGGCACAAGCGTAACAATAAGTCACGTACGTTATACATTAGACGGAATAATTTCAAAGGCTAGAATTTGAAAAAATAGAAAAGACAGATATACAAGTAATTTTCTGTAAGTTTTCTGTAAGATATTTATAAATAATAAAATTTCTCTCTTATTACACATTTGTAGTTTCTTTAAAAAAAGAAAAAATATGAAAAAATTATAGAACGGAAAAAATATAAGAATACCCTGAAAGAATATAACTATTTATTAAGTCACTTCATGATCATCTTACAATTCGCTAAGCAAATGATTGTACGGATCAGTCACACGGAAAAAAAAAGTTTGGTTGATACAGCCAAGTTATGGTTTGCTAAGGCAAGTTTAACATTTATAATTAAGCAGATTTGATAGAATAGCAAAGAAAATATGTCTGAAAGCAGTTATGAGCATATTTTCTTTGCTATACTATCAAATCTGCCAAGTTATAAATATTAAACCTGCATTAGCAAGCTATAACTTGGCTGTCTATTTTTTTCTGTGCATCTCTGCGGGATAGAAGAACATTTGTTTCTTATTGTTAAATATCAAAAGCAAAAATATAGATGCATATCGCAGAAAGTTTACGATATTAGTTTCAATTAAATTCATGATATATATATTCAATTTCTATTTTTAGCGACTTTTAAAGTACGAGGTAGTTTTCAAGCATTTGGGGAAAGAAAAACGGTCATGTAGCGTGCCGTTCCGCCACAGAAACGCATAAGAATCGCCGCAGAAAGTAGTTTCAACTACTAATTTCTGGCACTTTAATCGTGTTACCGCATCTTCGATGCAGCCTAGAGAAATTATACGCAGCGGCGAGAGTTAATTGTCCGTTCCTTGGTGCGGAAAAGCGGGAGGGGAATGGGACTCGCACTTAATTGCCGAATCCAAACTAACGGGAAGTCTTCGGGAGCGGTCGTGCATGCGGTATCCGCGTACGGGTTTCCAATTAAAAGTTGCTTGTTTTCTCTCTTGGCCGCGGCCCTTCTGCCAAGTTTTTGACACGGCCGACCCTCTCTCGTAGGCCGTTCCGCCGCGCAATTACCTCCGCTTGGCGAAAATTGGGTCGAGCAAACGTTTAATTTCTCGCCCCGTTTCGACGTGACCAACTGTCATCCGACGCGCGATACAGAGGGCATTGTGTTCTCAGTAAAAGAAAGCTATAAAGATACGTAAAAGATCGCGAGTTGATCGCATCGGAGAATTTGGCCTTTAAACCATAATGACACACTCGTTCCACTATACGTATATCATTATCGAAAAAATTAGATGTAAATTGAAGAATAGCCGAAGACCTGTTAAACTTTATCTTCTTCTCGTATATTAATGTATTCTACGTCGCAGGAACCATAAGAAAATGATGCTTGATGACGATACACGTACTTCTCTTTACTCTTTACCTATAATTTTATCAATTGCATGCTCCATTGTAATCATCTCGGTTCATATCTTTGTGATACAATGGTATTACGTGTGTGTGAAGCTGGTGTATCACTTCGTGGAAAATCATTAATTATTGAGAGATCTGGCTTTATTTTCAATAGTTCTATAGTTCCTGACAGATTAAACAAGTAGTTCTGGTCATTAAAGCAAAAAAACGCGTCCGGACCAACTGAGACGCAGGTTCACACACACAATTGGCGTATCACTTCGTGGAAAATTATTAATTATTCAGAGTTCTGGCTTTATTTTCAATAGTTCTATAGTTCCTGATAGATATAGGTGAGACGCTGGCTGATTTTCGACAGTTCTATGAGTTAAACTAATAATGTTCATGACTGAAACTCTTTAGAAAACATTCAAGTACACTCAGAACTACACGAAAATTATTTTAGAACTCACAGAACTGTCGAAAATCAGCCAGCGTCTTACCCATATACCCTTAAATGCTGATCTGTGAAGTTAGCACAACATTCTCTACTAATATAAAAAAAAACAATTAGAGTTCCAGTACCACTTTTCATAGTTCTATAGTTCCTTATAAAAATAAAAAAAGGTTCCACATTTTTTATAGCAAAAAACCAAAAATGAAAAAATGTGCTAACTTCGCGAATCTAGCACTTTTTCTCCAAGTGCCGTGCTGGGTGTAATATTTAAAGTGTATGAAAAATTGGTATTTGTTGGAATTTTGTTTTCAAATTACACACAATGGTGGAACTCGAATAGAACTAACGGGAACTGTTGCCAAAAGTTAATATTTATTGTTTTCTTGTACCTTAGAGGGGGCGGTGCTGTGCTAGATTCGCGACTTTTTTTTATTTTTATAAGGAACTGTAGAACTATGAAAAGTGCTACTGGAACTCTAATTGTTTTTTTTATATTAGTAGGACGTCGTGTTAACTTTACAGATCCCTTAAATGCGGCTTTCTCGGGTGATAAAAATTATTTAAAAATTAAAAAAAAACTATTTATCGCCAGAACTCTTTCTAGAACTCATGTAGAACTATAAATCTTTTAAAATCTGACAAGAACTATGACGGAAACTTTCGCAGGACAAAGTGAGACGTTGCGTGAACCTGGCGTCTCAGTTCGTCTGAACGTGTTTTTTTGCTTTAATGACCAGAACTATTTGTTTAATCTTTCAGGAACTATAGTACTATTGAAAATAAAGCCAGAACTCTCAATAATTAATGATTCTCCACGAAGTGATATACGCCAGCTGTATGTGTGAACCTGGCGTCTCAGTTCGTCCGGACGCGTTTTTTTTTGCTTTAATGATCACAACTATTTGTTTAATATATCAGGAACTATAGAACTATTGAAAATAAAGCCAGAACTCTCAATAATTAATGATTTTCCACGAAGTGCTACGTCAGCTTCACACACACACACACACACACACACACACACGCACGCACGCACGCACGCACGCACACACACACACACACACACACACACACTGATATTACACGTTGCGCGAGTACGTAACGTTGTCAATATAATATGAAAAGTAAAATTGACACAAGTGTAATTAATTTTATTCCCTCGTATAAAAGCTCTTAGTTGTAATGCATTTCTTATAAAATCTCGTAGACTTCACGGGACCATGAACGAAACTGACGCTATCCGCCATGGATTGACAATGATAATTGATATTATTATTGAATTAATGCTCTAAGGGATTAACGCTAAGCGAGAATCCGCCCATCGCGAACTCGAGTTTGAATATCTCTCCCGGTGAAGTGAGCACGAGAATGATTCTGACCAGTCGGCACCGAAATCGGTGGCGAGCCAGGACACCGAAGGACACAGCGGAGTACAGCGGAGTACAGCGGAGGACGCCGAGGGAGTTCTTCCGGTCACTTCAACTTTTGATGGCAGCATGCAATTGTCCGGGGCGCTATTCCTTCCCCGCCAACCCACCGTTTCTCCGTTTCTCGTCTCTCTCTCTCTCTCTCTCTTTCTATCTTTCTCTCTGTCCCGCTCTTTGACTCCGCGGCGATGTAATTAACTGCTGTCAGTGGCACGTGTGCTCCAAACGAGGCTGCCGAGCGGGATGAGGCGGTCTGAGGAGACGGCAGGGTGGCGCGAGATTGTCGGTGGCGAGCGAGCGGGGGTGGGCGAGGATAGCGGATAAACGGAGGGGATGAAAATTTCGACTCCTACCTCCTTCTCACACCATTGCCATTTCGTCTCCCTTTCCTTCCTTCTTCTCCCACTAGTCGGTTCCCCTCACCCCGTTGTGATCACATTCTCGCTTAGGCAGCCAGCCCGACGTCGGGCTCACGCCCTTATCTATCCACTTACCCCACTTTCCCATCCCGGGCGTGAAATTGATCTTCGCTCTTTGTTCACGTGCTCGTCCGACGAGCGAAACTTTCGGAAACTTTCGAAAGTCGAAAAAGCAGAAGTGCGAGATTAGGTGTAGCGAGACATGGGCATCGAGATAATATCGATTGTGGTGTACAGTGTGCGTTCTGTCTTTCACAGCGAAAAATTTTCGATACAACGAATCTGAAGAAATATTAAATAGAAATATTAAATAAATATTAAATAAAAAAGGGATTTCTAATTAACGACTCTGAATAAACGATGATAGAATATTGTTTGCACATGATTTCCTCAAAGGAAGAAGCTTATTAGAGCTTAGATCGTTTATTCTGCTTATTTAAAAAATAATATTGCAAGGATTTTATAAAAGATATCAATTAATGCGGTACGTTGGGATTTGACAAGCATATTATTTGAAACCAGTATTTAGAACATTTTAATGTCACGATGATTGATTGATCTTTCATATAATATACTCGACACTTAAAAAAAAAACAAATACCAAGTTTGATATATAAGTCAAATGAAGATAGACACTTATGGGGATTTCATCGGAAGTTATAAATTGACGTGTCGACAAATTGGCAAGAATTACGCTTAACTCGATTTGTCCGGTCTGTTCCGGATATGGCGTTTGCATTAGAAAGCAGCCCTAGATTCCGTTTGCACGTACTAATAGTCGGTGATGGGACTGAAGCTTAAACTGTAATTATATCAGCGACTGTCGCCGTAAAGCTGCGCTTCCATGTCCACATGCAATTTATTTGCCGTTCTCGTGCGTAATTGGATCATTTCTGGCTTAGCAGTTTGACGAACGATGTAACACCGATATCCGACTGAAGATGTCCAAAGCGATTTAAGTGATGTACATTGATACGATATTATACGATACATTTGGCGACGATTTAGACGCTCTTATTTTGCTATAACTACACGGAAAGAACGGTTTTGCTGAAATATTAAAAAATTTGGCCAGATTACAGATCTGAAAAATAATTTTGTTGGATCATCAAAATAATTATGTAGGACACTCCAACATAATGATAATTCTACAAAAAGTTTTGATATTCTAGCAACTATTTTAGGCGTCCTACATAATTATTTTGATGATCCAACAAAATTATTTTTCAGATCTGTATCTGGCCAAATTTTTTAATATTTCAGCAAAACCATTCTTTCCGTGTACTTGACATATCGGCTTTATCCAGGACAGACACTTTCATTCTGCTATTACAATTTATTCGTAGAAAACAGTACAATTATTTACATATCTTTTCTAAAAAAGTACATTTCAATTTTAATTCTTGTATGCATAAAAGATTTTAAAAATCTTATAGCATTTATCTTTTTATGATTTTTTCTTCTAATACTCTGTCTTACATTTTTTCCTTCTTATATATAGCTAGTTTTTAAAGAAACTTTAAGAATATCTTTTTCAGTATATTATTCAACTTAAAATTATCAAAATTATTTTTATATTTTTGAAGTCTTTGTAAATTTAAAATTAAAATTAGAAAGTTACGCAAGAATTAAGCACGATGTTCATTCATCGTTAATATAAAAATCGAGGTATCTGACTTTAGAATAATACTATTTTTTTCTTTAAACCTTTAAAGCTTTATGATCCGTATTGTTATATTTTATAAAATTGTAAAATTTTAATATCAGATATCCTGTTATTTAAAATAAAATAAGATTTTATTAGAAATCCATTTCAAATAGTGAAAAGTATTCTCTCTCTCTTTCTAATTATTTTTTATTTTAAATATTACTTGCTTAAAGATTTTTTATTAATGTTTCGATATAAAAAATTTTTTAAACTGTTGTATATTGCTTCCGTACAGTAATAAAAAAATCTCCCAATAAGATTTATGTTTTATACATAATAATAAAGAGCATAGTAATACTTTTATTTAAGTAAAGCTATAAAACATAGCAAATAATTTAAAGTTACATTTAACATAATTGTGGCAAACGATGATTATTCTGTAATTTTAAACTTTTATTTTCCAATGAATTAAAATATAGAATGAATTATATATAAAATATAGAAAGAATTTTTAAAAGTATCTTATATTTTATATTGTATAACATTTTTATTCATATTACACTTTTTATTAATTATAACATAATGTGTGTGTGTGTTTATGACATTTATAGTATTATATTAAAAATATATTATACATTATATAACATACATTATACGCATATCGTATAACGTATAATGTAATATGCAGACATAATTCGCCGACCACGAGTGGGCGCGAGACTTGTCACAACAGCGAACAGGAGCGGGCACTCAATTGGACATATCCTGTGCCTGAATGGTAATGGTCAACGACAGGTCAAAGGCAACTCGCGATACCCTTTGGTTTAAAGGACAAAGGAAACGCAATTCTCTCATGCAATTTCCTCGCTGGCGTCGAATGAAGTGCCGGAATTTGGCACTTCAAAGACCGCAGGAGTGGCATTGTCATTCCAGTGGTATCTACTTTTCATTCCCTTCTTGTTAGCTTTTTGTCGTGCCTCATCGATCGCGGTTATAGCACCTGGCTCCGGCACGTGAGACATGGGATTAGCAATAATACAATATCCTTTTTATACATGAGCAGCACGATCATAATGAAATTAATTCCTTTTTCTTGTGACAATTTTTATTAAAAAATAAATTTTATATAATCGGTTAACTGTTTTATTGAATTACGCTACATATGATTTCGTATTATCAGCAAATTATTTTTGAAATATTTTCCGCAAATTTTACTTGAAATAAAATTTTCACAGCATTTTCTCTTATTACTTTATCCATTAGTTTCACTGCGCTGTCCTGTTAAATTTTCTACCGATTAATACGTATCGTTAAATACATTTATTGATGCTGGAAATTGGTAGGATATTAAAAGCAAAATGGGATGTTCCGTAATACCATCTTCTCCCCTGTATATTACAGCAAAATGCAGATAAATGAATAATAGAAATATAATTTCACGAGATTAATGGCAGATACATGAGCAATCAATTCAATCAAATCGCCCGATGTATAATCGGGCTTCATTTCTTGACAATTTAACACGTTTTAATCGAGAGTTATTACTTGGTTACGCGCGATCGCCAGCGAATTTCGATGCGGCGATCTCATTATTTTGTTGCGACGTGTGTATGATATCGAGCCCTTTCAGGCAAAATTGATTACCGCAGTAATCTATCCTTGTCCGACGGATAGACGAGGGGCGTTACAGATTGCTCGCGTGCTCTCTTCAATCATTTGCTCTCGTCTCGTATAAACGGTTGGCCCGATTTTTAACTTCCGAACAAATTCCGATCGTATTAATTGTTCCTGCGTTATTTCGCCGGAACAACGGCCGGGCGCGTAGATTCATCGTCGGGGAAGCAGAGGGAATTAATTTGGATCTCTCCCCCTTTTTTTCCTGCCGCGACCGCGGCAGTTTGACGGCCTCTGACAAACGGCTAACCGCGTCGGATCGACATAGCTGTTGAGTTTACCCTGCAGGCAGATCTAATTGTGATCAGCCGACAGTGGCCACACTGATAATTACACGGCGACATTTCTGTTGACGCGCTGACGGTTATCATTAAATTCGGCTCTCTCTAATTGTCCGCGTTCGCAAACGGCGCGAGAAAAGAGATCGGAATAAACTGGGTCGTATCATCTATTGATTGTCCTATGACGGATCATCGCAAAAGTCCATCGTGCTCATACATGAAAATGTTTATGAATACCTCGATGGAAAGATACGTGTATAAATACCGACTGTTACTTTTTATTATCAAGCTTTAAGAAAATATTGCATGTGATAGCTATTGTTGCTTTTGCAAGCAGGTAGCCTCTGGTTTTGATTCGGCTTCGCCGCTGTTATGCATCAAATAGTGTTTTTGCACAAAGCTCCTAAGATTTCTTGTGAAGTATAACCGTGGCCGCCAGTGTGGCCGCCAGCCACAGGTCTAATCGCTCTTTTCTTTGCTATATTATAAGCACAGATATTCCATTTAAGCCGCAAGCCTCGCGAACGGAATTTCCAAACGGAATTGCAAGGTGCATCGCGATTGCCCTGGAATTATGCAGGCAATCACAATAATGATAAGGATGTTCGCGTTACACTTTTATATTTTCTCATTTTACTACCTGTGTGAAGTTAGTCACCCAATGTCGAAAAATCTAAAATTTTCTTTTTGCAAACGTTTGCCCATCGTTTGCCCATGAAACAAAAATTCCAACAGGGCATTCGTGGGCAAACGATGGACAAACGTTTGCAAAAAGAAAATTTTTGATTTTTCAACATTGGGGGGGCCAGTGTGAAGTTGCCCCCCCCCCCAAAATTGAATTGCTTATAACTTTTGAACTAGAGGGGGGCAAACAAAAATTCCAACGGGGCATTCGTGGACAAACAATGGGCAAACGTTTGCAAAAAGAAAATTTTTAATTTTTCGACATTGGGGGGCTAACTTCACACAGGTCATTTTACTCTGCTTTAATGTATCAAAAGTTGTACTTGAAGTTTGTCAAGGCGTTCTACAAACGTCCTACATCTCAGAGAATTTTAGAGACCGTGCTTTTTCTCTTAAATATACATATTAGAGATCTTACTAAAATTACAATTACTGTTACAGCATCGATAATTTCTGATTTATAAACAATCAGAAATTAAAAATCTTTGCTGGAGTCTTTATGAAAAATCTGGGTTAATCAAGTTTTTGATTTTTACTAAATCATTTTATCAATACATTTTACGTTTTTTTTTACAATCTTGCAGAATCCTTGCTACATTTTTAATAATCTCGTCCATGTGACATAATATCGGTAACAGATATCGATCTTCTGAAGACTTTCGTAATCCGCAGCGATCCGTCCGCAGCGTTACGGCCATTATTGTATATCGTAATCGGCCTGATTCTCCTCAGGTCATCGCGAGAGATGAGCGAGGGGATAAAGTGGAAGAAAGAGGCCCCTCCTCCAACTAGGATGCAATTTCGCGGCATTAATGTTGCAAGAGCGTCAACCACGAGCGGTCGGTGCACCGAGAACTCCAGCTTTCCTCCCTACAGACAAACCACCCTGTACTCGACCTGTTTCCGGAGGAACGAAATTGCACGCGAAAATTTGTACTTCCCGCGGGGCACGACGGAAGACTGCCAGTCTGGCAGACGATATATTTTTGAAGGAATCTTAATTTAGTATAATTAGAGTCCTGTACATTTAATTCGGAAATTGAAATCGTTTTTTTTGTATAAGTCATGTCGAAGTATTCTTATTGTATAATTGCATTTAAAATAGATAATTGGAGAGTTATTTGTACATTAAAAATTTTTGTGTATAATGTACGATATTCCGCAAATCATTGAAAGCGGAAAGAACCACGGGAGATCAATTGTGAGATCGATATGTTACTGCATTTGTTAATTCATCCATTAAAAGTATGATAATACATTTATTTATTTCCGCAGATACGTTATAGACTTTTCGAGTCAATGAAATCTATTATTCGACAATAAAAAGCTAAAGTTTTGTAAATTATTACCAAAAACTGTCGAAGCTATTCATAATTAATTCATTGCACGAGTACTGGGCATATCTGTTGTACTTATAGGCTCGTACTTACGTGTACCGTGGGGTATAACGTGGTCTGTTACAGATAAATAACATATGTCGCGTAGTTCTGTATACGCATACGATACGACTACACACAAGCCGAATTCCCATCATGTGTATCGCGTATAATGCATGTACATTGCACGATGGCGATACACGCGCGGTGTTGGGCGCGTGTATCTATATTAAACGTACATATTTGCGTATCGGCGGTTATATATACTTACTATTCCAGGACTGTGGAATTGGCAGGGCAGCAGCGCGTTTCCGCCGGTTTGCGCTAAAACATCCTTGATGAATTTCGGCCTCGCACGAGGGTCAACTAGGTCGCTCTCCTTTGTCGATCCGCCTCGTTCGATTGCGCCGTCTATAAAAATTCGGTATAGAGAAACTTTACACGTTTCATTTTTAGGAAACAATTTACGAAGATCTACTTTTAAAATTTTATTATTTGTGTACTTAAAATGATTTAAAAGATTAATAAAAAATATTAATTCAGATTTCGGTGACAGTTCTATAAATTAGATCGAGAGAAGAAGAGAGAGAAGAGAGAAAAAAGAGATTTCCATCTTCAATCAAACAATGTTCGTTAAACCTTTGGCAATCTCTTAATTCTCCTGTTCTATATTCATTAGCTGCAGATGGCTGTCAAATCGTTTTTAGTTTTAACGAGCTATTAGTTTTAAAGATGATGGGTGGTCAATTGGACATTCGTTAACAAGAGAATTTGATAAAAGTTCACGTAGAGCTTGCAGTTGGAAATAGATTTTGAAGTGGAGAGATCAAGAATATAGAGTGTCCTAATAATTTTTGAGAGTATAAAAACGAATATTATTTGATAAAAATTTATTATCTACTAAATTTACAAAGTTATTCAATAATTAAAGATGTGTTAAAGATATTCAAAATCTGCGTTATAAAATATTGGAAAAGGATTTAAAGGATCCTTTTTATATGCCTGCACGATTACAGAAATAATTCTACTTTTCATAATAAAATAAAACTCTTATCGTATAAGTAACATAATCGTGTATTGATCATATATTGATAAAATATATTTCTTTATACTCAGAAAATTGATATTTTTAACGTTTTGCTCTCCCATCGTTACATAAATAATAAATTCCAATAACGCGTTATATAATCAGCGAACATCTTTCCATTGGACGTCGCTTCGAATTTCATAACGTTCGAATAAACGGAAAATGATTATTGCGTAAAAGGATGATTAATATAATTATCGTATTTAGTAACGCGCACAAATAATAATGGCTTATTTTTAAACGCACCTATTCCTATATAATACTCGGAACTTGACACATGCTATTTGTTTTATTCGTTGAAATTATAATATTATTTGAATACATTCCAAATATAATCCGAGATGTAACGTCCACGAATAAGTACGATCTGGGTGCGAGTGTGTATGTTTCACTAAAATTTCATTGTTAATGAATATCAGTATCGCGCAATTACCATGTGCTTTATCATGCAGCGGGTCAGATTTTACAATGATTTCTCTTCAGCAAGAAGATACACATTTTTAATGCAATTTAAATTTGCACGGTATTTTTAACGAAAGCTTTGTGTTAGTTCGTATCAAAGTGATTTTAGTGAAAAAATGATGTTTTAAAGATATTAAAAGATTTTAATAGAACCTTTTTCCCGTCTCTTAAATACGATCTTGCCTCAACAAATTTAACGCGTGGCTTGATCGCCAAGCGCTCGGCGTTGGAAATTACAATTAGCGGGTTAAATTTTAACTGGTCAGGCGGCCTGCGGTCTCACTTGCTTAATGTTAGGTCACCAATATCTGCATTTACCTCTTCATTATTACAAGAAGTCATATGAGCAGTCAGCGCGCACGTGTTTGTATTAAAGCGTGGAGGTATTGGCTTTCCCTCTGGCGTTTACACCTACATTCAATATAGACCGAGGATATTGGAGATTACGTTACCATACATGTGTATGATTAGTTCAGATTAGAGTCGACCGAATCGGTAATGGCTGCGTCGCGTATTGCGTACATCCATTCGATCGCGCGCACTTCGATTCGCTTTCCCGCACGCTACAAACAATGAATAAAGAGACGAGAGGAAATTACATCGACGCCGCTCGCAGCAATCTCAGCGTTGTAATCCGTAACAGCGTATTAAAATGCCGGGCGAACGGTCATTTGTATGTTAGCGCGATAACGGACGTGCTATCGATCGAATATTTATAATGGGCATTTATAATGGGTGCGATATCTCGTCGCATTGCGAGCGTAATATCGTGGCATTATGAACATAAAGCACGTATCAAATATCGGCCCGCGTCGTTGATATCGGAGGATGCTGATGACGAGGAGGAATTTGCTGAAATATACAGGGGATGGACAAGTACACTACTTGAAATCCACTTGTTTTATAATGAGAGGTTGGTCCATCATTTGTTTTTAATATAGATTTTATCCTTGTTGAAATAGAATCGTACAATGCTTAAATAATCTTTTATTCCCTTGAAGGGAAAGAGAGGGGACAGATTAGCTTAACACTAGAAGTACCGAGTAGTCATATATGATCGTTCTCATTTTTTAGATTAATATAAATATTTTTGCATAAAAGATGGGATCTCGAAATTTTTTGACTTTTTATGTATTATGAGTTAATAAAGAGGTAAAAAATTTCAAAAATGTATCTTTTGCTCAAGAAATAGAATATTAATCTGAAAGATGGAAATAGCCAAAAATACCGCTCGGTACAAGAAAATCTGCTTCTCACTCTGTTCTTCAAAACTGCTCACTATGGTTCGACGATATTCAAATCAGGCGATTGTGTTGGCCAAGAAAGATGTTGAAGTTTTAGAGAGCAGAAGGCAGTTTTGGAAAATAGAACAAAAAGCAAATTTCCTCCTCCATCTCTTAAGCAATTGGAAGATGTTCTGCTAGAAGAATGGCAGAGCATTCCATTAGTGACTCAAGCATTGTATGATTCTATTCCAACAAAGATAGATTTTATATTTTATATTAAAGGCAAATGGGGGTGGGCTACTCTCTTATTAATAAAATTAATAGTATATTTCTCATTTGCGTTCACATTATTTTGTTCATCCTCTGTATATTATTCGGCTTGTTGAAAAATTGAACCTATATCAGGTATAGTTTAACTGCGTTGATCTTAAATCGCAAAATTTTTATAGAAATGAAATCCTCATGAACCAAGAAATTTGAATTACATCTCGTTGATTCTTCTTCTTCTTCTTAGTCCAACATCGTAAACGATGTGTAGTGATCACCATGGTGCTCCATGGTGATTTTCTTGGCAAAGGTACTCTCAGTGGTTTGCCATTGCCTTCCGAGAGGTGGTGATCAATTAAAAATTTGATATGTTCTGGGTAGGTTTGAACCTGGATCTTTGGCACAGAAAGCAGACGCGCAACTCTTACGTCACGATCACCACATCTTATCTCGTTGATTACACGTTGTTAAAAAAGGATGACGAATACTTGATCATATGATGAATTTGATGATACCTGTTATCGGTTGTCAGGCGACTAAACGCGAAATCATAAAAAGACTTTAAAAGACTGCACCATATTTGGATAAGAGAACGTTCATTATCCCTTCATCGACACTTTGTTTCCTCCGGAAGATGACCTGTCGCTTCACTTATCGATATTCACAATATCCATCTCGTTCGGTCGCTCGTGACTTCCTGGTTACTCGAATCGACTTTAATACACGAGTGTCAAGACGCAAATGGAATTGAACGAGCACGAGAATGAATCGGCAAAGGTAAGTGGGTAAGTATCGTAAGTCCGTCCCGTGTTCCACTTGGGAACAGCTAAAGTTTCTCCATCGCGAATCGATTTTCTGCATCCACCTTCCGGCGCTCGTCGTTCCGTACTTTTTCGCGATTGCGTCTAGTCCAGTCCCGCGGAAATTCGGTCGGTTGTCTCGCGATTTGCATCGCGGATCGCTTCCCAAGGACAACAATGGCGATGCGTTCGTCCACGCATCGTCGGTCTCGCAGGTAACTCGCGCAGGTTTGCTTCGGCCGCTGGTCGCTTCCGGGCCGGTTAACGCAGGTTTATATGTGTAACGACTTTGCGCGAGCATCGAAGCACGTCGCAAAGCGAATTGCGTCGATCCGAGAGAATATTATACGGTGGTTGACGTGGGTTGCCGGTGCCGCGGCCGAACGGCACCGCGGGATCGAGATATTCGCGTCGAGCGCCGGCGCTAGACGGAATTTTTATGACCGAATGTGTTAAAAATATTATCGCGTCGTGGGGCAGGCGGTCTCCCCGTGGAAAGCGCCGGCAGGCTCATTCGGAATGTTTGGACAATGCCTACGACCGCACCGGCGCGCTACGTACGTCGCAATGATAAAGTATTCCGAAAATGTGATTCTATCGGTTGTGACATACCGTAGGAGATGACGAATAGCTCGAGGATAAATCTTTTGTGTGATGTATTTTTCGCACGGTCGGGTTTGAGAAAGGAAAGAAGAACGGCGATGGTTCGGAGTATATTCGTACAACTTGCCGGTTCGGGTAAAGATACGGGACGGTCTCGCTGCGCGTATATACTTGGCGCGAGACACTACCGTGTCTCTTGATATTTTGTAAAATTTTTATGCATATTGCGAAAGCTAATTCGAACTTGTCTTCTCTAATAATAATGTGTTAATCGATGTTGACGTTGTTAACCGATTTTACGGAGAAACCGTACGGACGAAAATGGTCTTTAATTGTCATTTAAAAATTATCTTATATTAGTACCGCGTCACGAGCGTACTAATATAGGGTAATTACTCTCGTGTGGGTAATTCCCAAAGTGTACCACGAATACAGAATAGCTGATGTTATTGGAAATTGCCGTGTTGAGCGCTGCGTGTTCAGAAAGTACGAAGCGCTTTTAGATATACACGCTGCATTACATCGCCGTTGCGCTTATGCATATGCAGAAACGATAATATGACAGCCCGCGAAGTATTCCGTTGTATATCCTCTTCTACGAGATTACCAAGCTTTCCCGTACACGGGTGTGTCGAAACTTTGCTTGTCGGACCTGTCCGATCTAACTTCGACCCATGTCGTAAATCGAAAGATATCAAGCGAAAATTTTGCGTAGAACATCAACGGTAATGTTGTAGCATGAATCGAGGGATTTTCATGATTAAGAGATTTTGTGTATGAGAGTCTGTGCAAAACGTTATAAGCTGCTTTCTCAAAAACCATTAAGGATAGCGATACAATTTTTTTTTGGTTCAAGGTTTTTTAGAATAAAAATAGGACATTATTTATATATATATTTTTCTTTTATGGTTTTAGATATTAATTGTTAAAGTTACTTTGAAAGAAAGAAATGTATTAAGAACCATAAATCATTTTTTAAAAGAAAAATAAAATGTCAAATATATCAAAATTTAAAAAATGACGAGAAAATGGATGTAAATGTAACGTGAATTTTTTCTATTTTTTATTTTTTTGATAATATTTTTAATATTATTCTTTTTTTAAATATCATTATTATTTATTTATATGCATACCGTAATTACGTCACATGCATGTAAAAATTAAAAGTGTCATATTCACTTTATATCATTATCTGCATTATTACTAAGAAAAGAAAGCATTTTGATAATAATAATATAAAAATGCTTAACATATAAAATCTTAAATAAACGTATTCAAAATATCTTTTGTATTTATTACGACGTGTGTGTGTGTGTGTGTGTGTGTGTGTGTGTGTGTGTGTGTGTGTGTGTGTGTGTGTGTGTGTGTGTGTGTGTGTGTGTGTGTTGTGTGCGAATATGTTTCATTTATGCACGCTTAATATCCTAGAAAGTTAATTCTTTTATCGCGCATTTCTATTCCCTAGAGACATCTATATTCTGGAATTGTCACATAATCTCAGTAATATCTTCGGATCCAGGTTTGAGCTTCGGAATATACGTGTAGATGTATTTTATGCTTCACGTATGTATCAAGTTGACGATGTTGCTCCCTGATATAGAACGACAGATTATTACACGGATTCTGATGTCACAGGTGTTGCTCCTGGTTGCTTGTCAACAGGTTTGCGTCGTCTGACTCTGTATGCGGTCAACATCGCTAGTGAAGCGTATATATGAACATGAAAAGCGATATGCCCCAGATGCCGCAAATGACGTTTATTTTTTATCATTCAATTACGATTAATTATAAGTTATCAAATAAATAAACCAAGTTATTATCAGTTAATATTAGTCGGAATATTAGTATCTTCTCTTATATATTTCTTTCTAACTGACTTATTATAATTCTGTTGCACGACTGATTTTCGAGATACACGATATTTATACAAAAATAGAAATGACGTTGAATAGAATTAGTAATTAAAGATAGAAATAATATTCTTTTTAATAAAATCCAAAATGAGACATGATTTAAATAATTTAAATTGTCTACTAATTGACCATTATAATGAACAGTAAATCGAGATCAATGTAATTCCAAAAATATTTCACGTGGAAATATTTCTATTTCGAATGCAAGACATTGTTGCAGTCAATTTTACTTATAGAGTCCACAAATATCTTTTTCTAAAAACACTTCAAGATCTCATTTATAATCTCATTCGTTCATTGTTAACGTATAGATATTCCGAAACTATTGTCGTATCGTTTAGTAAAATCCGCGAATATCCCAAGAATTTTCGAACAATCCACGAAATGTCATTGTGCTAAGTAGACTATCGTTGTACTAATCCTAAAATCCTAATCTTGAAGCAACTATTTCTCTCGTAATGGTGACAGATTAGTGTAAAATTTTAACGAGCTGCGAAGAGAGAAACGCAATCCGGGATAGCAACCCGGATGTAGTAATACCGCAGTCGAAAGGGTGACATCGACGAAGAAGAACGGAAACAACCCTCTCGCGGCTTGCACATGCACGGCGAATCTTAAATTCCGTACCCACCGCAATAATCCCTTGTCTCCTTTCCCCTCCCCTTATCTCCGCATAGCCGAGTGAATGACTAGCGTAATTGCCGACGACCCAGTTGCAACCGACGCCGGGGGTTGCATTTCGAATACGACAGCGGGCGAGGTGGAGAGGACGGGTGAAGGGTGCGGGCGATGGAAGGACCGGGTTACGTTGCGCGTCAAGATTCCGTCTCGCGATTCCGTATCGGGCGATTAATCATCCGCTCGCGCTTTAATTACGATCGTTGGTACTTTACACGTGGCGACGTGGGATACGCGCGAATAATCGCACGAAGTTACTTGTCGGGCTCGCGAACAGTTCCCAAGCAAACGTGGACGTGCATTGTGTGCGCATTTTACATAGATAACCCAACCCGGGACTTATCCCACGAGCGTCCCACGAACCTTTAATATTTACGAAAACAATAAACGCGGACGTCGGATCACTGAACGTTGTTGGGGTTAAGAAGGCGCTAACGCTAATAATAAAATCATTATTAGCTTACGCGTTGCGGTTAAGAAGATTATTATCACACGTAGCACGGAACATTCCAGCAATATTGCAGCAACATTGCGACATTCCAGGGATATCACAGGAACGTTGTATGGTTACTGTAACATTGCTGGAATGTTCTGTGCTGCATGGATAAACATACGCGTTATTTTAATAAATTGCAAAGTTATTGCGACTGAGCTTATTTTGGGAGGAACGATCGCCTGATCTGCTATTAAACGGTTTCGTATGTATTAATACATCTGCACACCGCCGCGCCGTCGTGGCTATCGCTCGATTGATCAACTTCAACGGCTAAAGTTGCCAACTATTCACGATAGAGCGGACACGATCGATAGCGAAAGGGCTTTGACCACCATCGCACAAAGGTCTCGTCGTGTGCATGGCAGAGCCGTCAGCGTAAAGGTCTATTTAGACGGAGCGATTTTTAATACGATCCTTAATACCGTCACGTCGTTTTGCTATCAATCTCGTATGTAGGCTGCTGACATTTAGGATAATGCCATTTTGGATGAACCACTAATTTGAGAGATGACTGATTTGTCCACCTATCTTATTTAAATTTGGCAGAAATCTAGGACAGTATATTTTCAAATTGGCCATCATAAAGCGCTTAAATATGCGGACATAGTCAAACATATATAACAAAATATCTCAGAATTATCTAAAGATATTTTAGAATTAGTCTCTTTGATAAATTTGAGATCAATTTTTCTAGTATCTTTCTTATCACAATTCTTATACAGATGTATGATGCGTTATATTTTATACACAATGTGTACACATTTCTTGCAACGTATAAAATTTATATATAATAATATAGAACATTTTAATATTATAAGAATATTTGAATGGAAAAAGCGTCACGCAACTACAATTTCGTGCGATAAAATCTCAATACCGAGTTGTTATTTAAAAGATAATACTCTTGTCTGCTCATGCTTCCGAGCTGAAAAGTTCCGCTAGAAAATTCAGGCGTTTTAATCGACCCGACGAATAAAATTATGCTCGCGAAATTCGTCAGAGCGAAAATTTCGTCAGAACACCTATCCAATAAAAATTGATGGTTAAATATAGGTGCGTACCGATATGTGCAACATAGCACAGATGCCGTGTTCTGTTCGACAGGTTCAGAACGCCGGCGGTGTTCGTTCGCGAAAAATTTTTGCACGGGCCTTCGCACACAGTTTGCGCTTATCAAATATTCGGCGATTAAGGTAGCCTGAGTAGATTTTTAAATATATTATCCGATATCGGTGTTTTGAGATGCACTATGTATTCATATGAGACTCGATATCGCGTAAACAATCTCCATTTCTCAATAGTAAATTAAACGGAATTAAGTTAGAGTAAATATAAAATATGAATTAAATAAGAATACGATATAAAAAAAGAGAAGATGATACTTATTTTAAAAAATTTATATATCTTTTTCTTCTCTCTTTTCCTTACTCCATTTCCATTTTTTTCTTTCTTTCTTAACACATTCGCAGCCGCTAATGTAGTAGTACGTCTTTTTAAAATCTATAGCTGGTTGCCGCTGATGTAGTAGTATGTTTTTTTATATTTTAAGTTCAAATTAATCAAAATGAGTTTTAACAGTTTTATGAGTTTTTAACTTATATTTTTATATAACAGTGCTCAAGTTAATAAAACTAAAAAAAACTATATGTAATAAATTTTAAAAGTTTTTTTTAATTTTAACATTCTCCATATTCATAATTTGTAACAGGTAAATTGATTCCAGGTAAATTTTCTTCAATTTTAAACAAGTAATTACAAATACGATATTTTAAAACTAATTTTATAATTTTTATTTTTATTTTAATGACATAATTCTGCGGCAATCAATTATGATTTAAGTCCGATGTGTTCGCGCAACTTCCAGTTTTAGAAAGATGAAAAAATTACCATCAGTTGCAAAAATATTAATTTTATGTAATCTTCCACGAGCACATTGCACTACGAACGTATAACGCGAGTACTGCAGTTAATCGTTTCCAAATATATTGTTTCGTCTTATCGTTAGCACTTGATTACATCAATAGAAGTTGTTATTGTTTATAGCTGTATCGGAAACGAATATTTCTGCATCAGATAGATGCGTCGGTAGGTTGGAACGCGATGCAATCAAAACACCGTGATGCTATTTTAAATTGCGCCGCGATTAAAAGGTTGCGACGGCGGGATTCGATATCGTTTCCTCCTATTCCCCCTTGCTTCTCTTACAATATATTCGCAATTAGCGGGATATTAAATTCTCGGACGTTGCTATACGACTGGGATCGCATGTCCGCTCTGCTTGTAGAGCACGTGCTCCATTTGCACGCGAACGCGACGGAGATCGATATTATTTAATTTCCGGACATTCGAATTTAATGTTTCTTTTCGCCCAACATCGATGCGCGCGTGCATACATAAATGTAAAGTCTGAAAACGCACGCATTCATTTCGATATGAACATCTCAATACGAAATTTCATTCAGATTCACGCACAGGTATATCACTAATTAATAATAAATGTGCGAAAATTAGATCTTCTGAAAGATTAGAAGATTGAAATTTGGAGAAATTTAAAATTCTCAAGATTTAGAAATAAATCTGGTAATGTATACGTTAATTCGTAAATGTATGAGATTTTAAAATCGAGGAAATTGAATAAGAAATTATAAATGTGTATGGCGTATAACAGATGTTTTGAGAGAAAATAACTGTCTAGACAGAAATTCATTAATAATTATCATTAAATAGACAATAAACATTTAAGAAAATACGTTCGTTGCTAAAAATATATGCCTCGTGATTTATCACGAGATATCGCTGCTTAAGAATGAATGAATAATAATTAGGAATTTCAAAGAATGAAATATTAGCCATGAAAACTTTAAGTTTTCATTGTGAATCTGAACAATTCAACATTTAATTAATAAGGATTATTATTGAAAATTAATAAATAATGTTTATTTTAAACGTTATTAATATGCATGTATTAAATCAGTGATAAACATTGAAGCTCATTTTGATATTAAACAAATTATCAAACTAAATTAGCGATGCGTTTTGTTTGATGAAACAATTTGCTATTTGCCAAGTAATTTTATAACATTATAAAAGATAATATATAATATTTATGTAATGTGCTACTATGGATATAATCTTGAATTTAATGATTTATCAAATTTTACAGTCAGAATTCGAATAATTTATACGTTGAAATTTTTTCGTGAGACTGAAATGTTCGTTGCGGTTTTGTTCCTAATCAGCGCAAGTCCTATTATCGACTGTAGCCATTCGTAGAAAAGAAATCGCTACGTGCTCTGCAATAATTATTCTTACCGGTTTCTATGCATAAAAAGCGCATTGCTGGCGCGGTGACAGTTACTTATTGTTTTAATATAATTGATAGCAATTTCACTGTTTTATTATGGAATAATTAAGATGTTTCAAATTTGTCAACTGAAAATGCTATTAATACATTGTTAATAGAATATTAATTGAAAGATCGCAGTAAAAAAAATAATGTTTTAGAATTATTATCTATTGGACTTTTTCGTTAAATTCCAATTCGCAGTTTGAAAGAATCAAGTGTCATCCATGATTTCTCTTTGTGTTGCTGTTTTATTCTTATGAGACTTCTTATTGTCGGCGGCAAAAAATGGCAGTTTCTTAATTACGATAAATAATAATAAAATGATATATTAAAATGTGGAAATTAAAAAATCTCTCTTAAAAAAGAATGTGAATATATTTTTATATCTTCGTCAAAACTGAACGATTTTTGTATTTCTCAGAATCAGGTCGAATAGTGATTTGCTGCTATTCTTTTGGTAAATACCGAAACTAACAATAGATTATAGAATATATATTCGGTCTCGCAGGGCTGACTACAAACTAAGTTTACTCGTCATTATCGCACTATGCTGCAGTTAAAGCAACGACGACAGTTTCGTTTACTCGCGCACGCTTCCGTTGCTTCCACTTTGTCGGAAATGATGCTTTTTACGTCTCGGTGCTTCTCCTCTCTTATTTCGTGATGCTACGATTTTATTAGACAACGTAAAGCAACTTGACGTTGCTCTTGATTGTTAACATAAGACGTTCAATCACGTTGCATGCGTATTTTTAGACGATTAATAGATGTTCTTCGCTCGTGATAAATTTATTTCTCTTTCTAACTCGATTTTATGGCATAAATATATATTTTGAGTGTTTTGCACAATGCTTTAGTATAAATTGGATATATTTCTATTTCTCTCTTTAAACAGCCAACTATCATTATCTATAGATATAACATTTTATTCGGACAAATGTGGACTATTAATAAGTTTAAAATCCAAATTTAAAATTTGATTAAATTTTATAAGATATAGCTTTATTTTGGAATATCTAGATAGAAATATTTCCCTTTTATAGATTTATTTATCAAGGAGGAAAATTTCTCTTTAATGTAAAATTTTAAAATGTCTCTTTATGGCGGATAATTAGGTCTGTGAAGTTAGCACCCCAAAACGCGAATTTTTATAAAATGCCAATGGCATTCGTTTGTCCACTTTTGTCCACCCAACATTTTCGTTTGTCCACCCCGCAAAACAGAGTTATAAACAAAATAAAAAAACGAGCAATTGTCACTAAGAACAACTTTGACTGCGTTTCCTTTAAATTACATATTGGAATCGTTTGTCACTCATTATTCTCTAACTTCACAGACCTCGGATAATTTTATATATCAAACTTTTCCTAAACCAATGGAAAAGCATGCGTGAGTGACATATACGGTATGCATACCGCACGGTTCGTACGCTAGTGGAGAATGTACGTGTAATGCCAACTTGTAACAGGGCACCGCAAGATCTAGAAACGTAGTCGAGGGATATGACCTACTAAAGAATGGACATTCCCAGGGAATACCGTACATATGGGGAGTTACGATTTAGACGTCGACGTCTGAAATGAGGCGCACGCTGCGCCGGAATTTTGCAGTTCCATCGCATCGCTCCCACCCCCGGCGGACCGTTCTCTCTTCAGATGGGATCGCATCTGCGGATGCAATAAGTTGTGTTGGCCCCTCTCGTATTTCTCCTCGGCTACCGCCGCGCGCCGTAGCATCATGCATTATCATGGTAAGGACCAGGTCCGGCTGCATCCTGCAACCATCCTGACGCGTGCGAATTGAAGCCTCCCGTGTAGCATCGAGGATCGATTTGTTCCGGACATCCGATACAACGTTATAAAAGAATTTTTCTTTATCGAGCCAGCGGGGTTCTCAATGAAAGATGTGGAACGTTATCTTCGTACTGAGTTAAATTACGTGGAACGTTCGAGCTTACCAAATATAATCGAACATTAACTCTTTAACAGCCGAATCTACAAAACTACGACTCACAGATCCAAAATTGTGAACGCATATTATCATACATTAAAATATATTTCATATAAATCACTGATATTAGCGAAATTGCTAATATTGCAATAATAGTACAGAATTCTGCGATAATGGCTACGTAAAATTTTTTGCGACGTTTAAATAAAATATCCTGTTATCATTAAACACATCAGACATGGTAGATACATTTGATAGCGTTATTTGACTAGCGTCCTGCCATCTCGTCGGACAAATGACCCTGGTATGCTCTAAGATTTGTATCTCTGTCTTATGCGAGCGCCAGGATCTTTGCACCGTAAATTAACTACCAACGTCTTGCGGCTAAAAGCGTTTGTTTTCGTTGCGGTTTTCATACACGGTGTATTCAAGAAAACGTGCGCTAAGGCGCGCTAAAGTTTCGTTCTGGATGCGCGCGGCGATAAATCCGTGTTAACGTAAGCAAGACAATGTAATATAGTGGGCAAGTTGCGGCACGCTATTCGGTATTTCCGCTTTCGTTCGCGCCCGATGAACTGTGAGATACATAAAGAATAATAAAATAGATGGAACTGACGGTTTTCACGGTTTAACGCGTATAATTCGGCTGGTTGTATTCGCGAAACTTTTGCTTTACGGTCCGTTGAATTTGAGCGCGGAACGCGGAAATAATGCAAAAATTCACAATGAATCAATAAGAATACAATTTCAGCCAGCTTTATAACATTTTAACATCCAAGATAAAATGTTTCAAAAATCTAATATGTGCGTGCGAGTTGTATAAAATACATATACCTGAAACGTTTTTTATGCCTCTGTATTTTTATTATATAAAAAAATTATTTAAAAAATGTATTTTATATCCAAACTTTGATTTCCTTTCGATAAATATCGCACGATTTATTATAACGAACGAAACAGAGTAAAGAGAATTTAAAGTTTAAAAATGGTGACAATGAATTCTATACAAATATTCACGTATATTTTACGATTGCGTTATTAATTTTTAAAGATATGTATCTGTTTCTCTCTCTTCTCATTAATCAGGATATCAGGAATCGGTTCATGGTATGTCAATTACGTTTTCGAGCAGTGATAAAGCGGGAAATGATATGCCTGTCGATATTCTTAGTTCCCCCGTTTATCTTCTTTCCTTCTTTCTTCTCTTTGCTCCTTGTTTTAGCTATTAACCGTTATCGAGATGATTCTTATCACATGAGAGAGGAACTCGTTAGCGCACGAAGACCATAAATCGCGGATAGGAAACAACGAAGTTCCGTTCGGCTTCCACGAATACGAAGGGTTGCCTATCGGGTTGCCTAAATCCCTTATCGCGGAAGCATCTCGATAGTTATCAAAAGTCGTTTGATATCATTCACATTCTCCATTAATTCTGCTCAGTGATATTACATACGTAAGTGGTAATTTAACCGTGTAAATAGGGAGATTGTTTCTAGATCGTTAACGAGCACTAAAATTATGTTTATTCTTATAATCACATAATCTAATGTACAAAAAATAGGAATACATAATATCGCAAGGAGTTTTTGTATGATTACGTATTAAAGCAATTATTATTGACAATTTTATTATTCTTGAAAATTCTTATTGTAACTGTTGTTATTTTAAGAAATATTGTGAAAGAGATTTTTTACACATATTCATGAGTTTTAAAAGTGTCCGTACTTGTCGATTCTGATTTTATTATTGGCTCGAGCAATGCGAGCGAGGATGATCGTTAATCACGGTAATTTGTTTAACGTGTCAATTGATTATCGACTCAAGTCGACCAAACGCCGAGCTTCCTAAGGGGGTTTCTGAAAGCGATGGATTCAAGTTGCACGACGTGGCCATCAGTGCCCGCTTTTTCGCGACGCCGCTGCATTTTCCCAGCGAGCGGACGTTGAAGAGGAGCATCGCTTACCGATCGGCTGTATCAGGTAACGCAGCGATGCCAGCAACGGCAGAATCAATAGAAACGGGGCCATGACAGCTTCGATTCAGACGTCCATCTCGCGTTCATTCACGAGGCCGGTCTGTAACAGAAAAAAGCGCATGCAACCGTATTAATAGCCCGCTGCAGTCTTCCCGGCGCTGAATGCACCGCAATGGGCTCTTCATGTCGCGGAAACTGGCGTTCATTATTTCGATAATCGATCAAGTATCGTCCCGGACGGACGAATCAATTCATCCGCTCCCATTTCGTGCCAATGGCAAGCATCTGCCTTTCATCCTTTATCCTCTTTCCCGTCTGAAGCATTTATTGCATTTTTGTTGTGCCATTTTGCGGACATAAAGAGCTCCTTTCCCGTTAAAAAAGAACTATTTTTCATTTATGACAAGATTCAAACTGATACGACATGTACATACACATTAGTTTCAGTTTTCTGTTATCTTATTTTGCTACGATTGGAAAATATATTTGATATAATAATATTAGAAATAAGTATACTGTGTGTTTGTGATTTCAATTTTAGTTACATATTATATATATATTAGATTTTACTTATAAACTTATATCCTAATATTTTTGTGACATACTTTAGATTTTATAATGCAATTATCGGTATGATATAGTGGTTTAATCCTACTAAAAATCTACAGTTAAGTTTTATATTTATATTTAACAGTGTAACATTTTCGAGAGTTTTATGCGTTTATGTTTATTTATATTTGATATCCATAAAACTTCTACAATTTATAATTAATTTTATAGTTCACAGTTATTTTTTGTAGGTGTGCATTATACATGTTGATATTATCTGTTTTTCTCGTGTCTACACTTCTCCAGTGATCCATAGTTGTTCTGACCTATTGCTTTTTATTCTGGCAGCTATATTTGCCGAGAAGGCATTTGCACACGGTGAACTTTTCCAACTATGCAAACTCTCGTAAAACTGGCGGTTTTTAATGGTATCTCGTTGGCAATAGCGAAGAACGAGATGGAAGCTTACCCGCAGTGCACTCGACTGCGCCGCACTCAAAGCGGGAGGGCTTTTCTAATGTGGATCATGTTCGTCATTATTAGCTCAAAGGAGAAGAGGGCCATCGCGGAAAAGAGAACAAAAGGCGAATGAGGAGAATAATGAAAGCAAAGAGCTTTCTAACGAGTCTCGTCATATCCGTGGGCTACGCATGCTTTTGCCGGAATTATGGTTGATACTCGTCAATGCGGCATCGATTGCAGTTATATAGCGAGCGATGGAATCAAGTTGATATTTACCAATGATTTTGATTAAATTCACTTGCCGCCACGTTTATTCAGGCGAGTCGCGCCATGGTATCCAAATAGAACCACTTGGTTTCGAAATTTCATCGATATATGTCGGAGCGATAGATAACCAATCACGTAACATAAAACATATCCGTAGCATCAATGACACTATCAAATGACACAAAGTAATAAATGAAAATCTCTGTGAGTCAGCGTTATTGATATATATCAATTTGCAGTGACTAATTAAATGTACAAAATCATTGACAAATCAAACTTTCTTTCTCGAGTTAATATTATAGATACGAAGAATGAGTTCTGCTAGATTTTGAAATTAATAGAATATTATGAAATTAATAGAATAGTTGAAATTAATAGAATATTATATTTATAACAATATCTCTGGCTTTTCAATCTTTTTATTACTAAAATAAAAGATAGATAATAAAAAATGTTGCCAATTTTCTATTTATTATATTATATCATAAGAATCTCTCAAATTTATCACACGTGTCGGTTATCAGAAATATCCATTGTCATTGTTATATCCTGCAAAATACATAGATTGATATTGCTCAGAAAGTGTTGAAGTGATAAAAAAATCCGTTCATTTTTTTGATTTATAAGTTTTTCGATCGATATGGTGTTACATCCCTATGCCTAAATACATCTTGTAACCTCATGCGGAGCAACTCGTATACCGTTAGTGGAACGCCACCCCGCTAACAGATATACGACAAATGTGCTCCTGTGTCACGGACGTTGATCGACATCGACGACGTATCGACAATGTTAATCTGTCTCGTCGAAGGGCTGCGCCCACACCGCCGTCCGTTCCCATGTTGCTCGCATCAGCTGCGGCAGCACGGGAAGTAACTTTCGTGTACACCGATGAAAAGGATGTTCATGCAACTAGTCAATTTTTAGCGAGGCTGTTTGCATCCGTGGATAGTGAGCGAGTTAACTCGAGTTTATGTACATCCGAGTAGCTAATACCATATATGGGATAGTTCGTTATATATTGGTCTTACACCGGGAACAAGATAATTCTAATATTATCTTTATTTCTACATAATGTCTCCTACGTATAAAAATATAAAATAGAATTTTTAACGAGTCTACTATAAATCTTTATTTCTACATGATATCTTCTACGTATAAAAATATAAAAATGTAAAATAGAATTTTTGACGAGTCTACTAATAAGTTCATATTAGATCCAAATGCATTTCTCGATACATAAACCTGTGTGGATTAAATCTAATCGTTCCCAGAGCTTCTGAAACTACACAGAAAGAACAGTTTTGCTGAAATATCTAAAAATTTAGCCTGGTATAAATCTGAAAATAATTATGTTGGACCATCCAAAATAATTATATAGGACGCTCAAGCATAATGACAATGCTGCAAAAAGTTTTGACATCCTAGCAAACAGCTTGAGGGTCCTACACAATTATTTTGGATGGTCCAATATAATTATTTTCTGATCCGTATCTGACTAAATTTTTAGATACTTCAGCAAAACCATTCTTTCCGTGTAGACGTCAACAATTATTATCTTACGTTCGCAAAAGATGCCAACGATTTCTTATTAGAGTTTCTTATTGACTTAAAACAAGCTCCTGAAATCAAATAAAAGATAATAGGGATTTGCCATAGAAATAAAGATGCAGAGAATAATATCATAGAAAATAGAGATGCAGAGAATAATATCAGTTCCGAGATCGCGAAAATGTTGATATCTTCGTTCTTCGATATAAAAAAACTTGAAAAATATAGCTTGCACAAATATGTCAGACCTGTTAGATAAATATTTACTTAGATATCGCGCGTGTTAGGTCAGATTATAGGACCGGGTTTACTCGGTCCACATTGCAAACCTTGTCGACCTACCTCGAATTACGTAAACCACGAACGAGACCAATATCGATCGGATTGATTTCAGTGTCGAGCAGCTTTACGCGGACGAGAGGCATTGCATTAACCAGATGGACGGAAACGCAATTCACGCATAACGAAAGGGATGGGGAGGGGAAATGGAAAATGGAAAACGGCGCGTATAATGTTCCCGAAAAAGTGCAGTTACGTCGCGTTACATACACGGTAAATCGGGCCACGAAGTGACGCGTGTTATAAATCCCTTCGCTTCATATTTCACGCGCGGTGACGCGCACGCCCGGCATTATTTCCACGGCATTTTCGCCGGTCTCGACTGCTCTTCTTCGTCCGATCTCGGGCACCGTCGCCCTCGGGCCCCCTTTCGGAAAACCGCCCTTTTGTTCCCGCTCCGAATGTGTCCGCGATGATAAACGGTCAGCTTCACCGAATCGTTCGAGGATGGTTTAGAAATTATTAGCCTTGTACACTCTCTGCGCGGGCAAGAGCGAAGAAAGAAAGAGACTGATGACGTTTCTCGCCGCAGCGCTTTCTTGCGGGTGTTAGCTTTATCTTCTCGCTTTACTTCTCGAGATTTTGTGTAATCGACAAACGTTTATTTGCATCTCTTCCCGAGTTGGATTTTTCTTTCGCAATTTCCGCGAGGAGAAATTAATTGACATTATCGTGGTAATAAGCTGAACTTATTGATTAATGGCGTTGATTTGCGGCGTTAGAATAATTACCACCGAGTTAATTAATGCCTGATGCGTATATTATAATTACAAATTTTTAATGCAATTAATTAATATCTCATTATCAGTTTTAATCTAGTAGGGCGAAACAGCCAATAGAGTGACCTAATATCTAATAGGCCGGAATAATCAAAATTTAATTTGGATTTTAGATGAAATTATGTTTATACACGGTGTGCAAAGAAATTACTTTATACTTCGTATAAAACTTTCGTCAATTTTTCTACGAAGACGTACGAATACAAAAGATTTAAACATAATCTTAAGTAATTAAGATTTATTTGTATATAACTCTTCCATATATTTTTTGAAATTTATCTATATCTCATTATATGTCTTCACAATAAAACTAGCAAAAGTCTTTATGTTTATAAAGGCAACATCTAGTAAAACCACGTCCGATGCAAGAAAAAGCTCAATGAAATCAGTTAGATATCAATAAAATAAAAAAATATATAAAATCCTATAAAAGCAAACGGAGTTATTGATGCGTAATTTATTTGTTCTATTAATACAATAATTAATACATATAAGTGGCGCAAACGTTTTAAACCTAGTTTGGGTCCGCTTCAGTGTGTCTATCAAATTACGCACTAAGAATCAATTAGAGATTTTCTAAATTTTGCTTAATTTATTATATTCTAACACACTAAATAACGATATAATAATCAAAGCTTGAGGTTCACGAATTGATGTTAGCGATCGATGGAAAACAACGTCGTAGAATTTGGCGCGAGATTGGGTTAGCGGCGCGATCCCTTCAGGAAGATAAAGCTATTTCCTCCGGGCGCGTCGATTCTTTATGGAACTTCGGGGGCGGGGGCGCGAATAGTCGTGCGGCACTCGAGAAATTCGCGAGACGTGTAAGCGTCGGCAAGAGAATTCGCTAATATCGATCGGCAGATGCCGAGGAGACCTCGTGTTAATAATTCGCGAGCGGGCAATGATGAATGCAAATCGCGACGTCACATGAATATTCGCGGGCGCGATTTACAATCTGCCAGATAAGACATTTGTCTTTTGTGTAGGTATATATAGGATGACATAGAAATGACATACCGGGAATCGCTTTCTGTTGCCGTGTCATGAACACGAAAATGAACTCGCGCCCGAGCGACAAGATACTAAAATATTAAAAATTAAATTTTTTTTAGTTTAAAGAACTAGAAAAATCACACATAAAATATTATTGAGTAGGTACTAAGATCTGCTATGACCGTATTTGGCCTGTTTTCGATTTTAATTGTTCAAAAATAAAAATATTAAAAATTTTTTTCGTTGCGCATGGCGCATCCATCGTTAGATATTGATAACCAGTCAATCATACTACTATTGGTGCATCTTATTTATTTACAGGCAAGATATAGTTAATTATATTAATTTAATTATTCATTTATATACAAATATTGTTAATTATATATTTAAGCAGTTAAATATTATCACCAATAAAGACTCTATTAAAAAGAACTGTTTTTATAGAAATCTATATCTGCATCATGGTCTTTTCTCCTAATTGTCACGTGCGCTGAAACATGAAACGCCTCGAACAACTAGGCTTTTATTCAGCGACTTGTTTCTATGCCAATTATTTCGTTGACACCGTGTCTTTGTCTTCTGTGATAAAGAAAGAACACGTTTGTATTTCACGTTTCTACTAACTGGCGCACACCTCGCGAGACACTAATTTGTCGGTGCGGCGTGTCTCTTGATTCCCCGACAGTCGCAATACAGAGACCCCGGTGTTGTCCGCCACCGAAAATCAGCGAGATTTACGTCCATTCGCCGGAACGTTTCTGTACGTAATCGCGTAATAAAATGCGACCGAAGCGTCGTCGAGCGACAGGCATTGTTTCCAACGACGAAAATTCCAGGCGTCTTATAAACGTCGGGGCATCAGGACCATACAAATTGCTCACGACAAGGATATTTGATTCCCACCCCCGCCCGTATTTGTGCACGTCGAGCTTGGAATAATTCACGAGCCCGTGGTTTGCAACCGTTACGGTTTAACACGTATGGTTTAATACGTCGAATGCCGTGGTGAATGCCACTGTCGGCTACGATGTTTGACATTGACGGAATTTTGATGCTGTCCACGATCGTTGATCGCGTGGTTGCTGTTTCAGAGAAGACGTTGTAATATTGCTTTACTGGTGATTTACGGGTAGCGTCTCTCAATTGACATTTTATTTTGATTAAACGTCCCAGTCTTTTGCACGCTTTCCTTTTTTTAATTCAATTAATCGATCATCCGTTTTTAATGCGAGCACAACTGCTAAATCCTTGCCTATGTAATACTGACGCTGTAAAATGGATTAAAAACAAATCGCTTGGTCGCAAACAGCCATTTTTGACGGCGCAGCGAAAATCCTATTGCACTTTTATATCCGGCTTAAAAATGAAAAAAAAGGAGACTCGGTATATCAAAATCGGAAATGCGGCAACCGAAACAGACGTTAAACTCCAACCGGCGAAACTGATGAGAGCGGCGCGAATCGAGAATTCCCGGTCGCGCTAAAATATCGCGCTGGCAAATCATCTGGCCCAGCCGGCGAGATAACATCGTTAATCGGGAATTAAATTATTTCGGCGAGCCAAAAGCTATTTACCACCCGGCGTGATTATTTTCCACTGCCGTATTTCGAGCGCGACCAGAGAAAGGAAATAATGAAACGAGCGAGAATTATTCGGGAAGTATTATTTGCGCGCGCGCATTTCAATGCGCGTCTGATCCGCGATTAATCCGTCGCAATTTACGCCTCGACGGTCGACGCCCCCGCAAATTCGCGAACCGCAAATCAATGATAATCCCTCGATCGACATGTATATTCGCGCGCGGCGTGAATTTGCAACGCTTTTGTAAATCGGTCCGTTTCGTTGTCCGCGGTGACAGCGATGCATAAAAATTATGGAGACGACCAAATGTACATATATCGAATGTGCCGTTTGCGAATCATTGTCGATCAGAATGTCTCGATGCTCTTTCGATACGCTTAAAAGAATCAAATTTGACACCATTTTTCCTGGACAAGTGTTAGAACAACTGCGGAATTATAGTAACCAAAAATATGCAGGCTGTATTTTATATATATATGTATTTATTTTGTAAAAGTTATAATTAGTACGCTTCGTTATAATAAACAATTATTTTAATGAAATTGATTATTATTAGATTTCATAATTATTAGTTTTATAATTAACAGACGCAAGAGTCTTTCTTAATTCCCGAAAAATCGACTCTATGACACGGACTTTCTGCGGATAACTAACTCAATTGTAAAAGAAATTCAGATTTAATGAAGAATATTGAAAAGAGAGCGAAGGGGTTGCGGAAGGTAACAAGTGGTAACCGTGCTCGTGACATGCAACAAGCAAACTCCGATATAACCGCGACGTCGGTGAAGCGTTCGGATCGCTCAAGCGTCACGGATACTCCCGTGGAAAGTTAACCGGAACTTAAAGGAAAATACGGGAGAACTTACGTTAATCCGATTACGCGCGATACGAGATAGGGAAGCAGTTTCGGGAGGTCGCCCTTAAACGAAGCAACTTGCGTCATTTTGCATCGCCGCGGTTGCCGGGTTGCGTTAACGCTATCGCCTATCTTCCGCGAAGTTGAAGGCTCGGAGATTAATAAAATCGGAATCGCGCGATCGGTAGAGCTTCCCCTAATCCGCTGTAAAAACCCCCCGTGTTATCTCGCGCAGGCAAACGCGGCTCCGTTTAAACGCGATATAATTGCGAGAATGAATAATCCGCGTCCGAATAGTTTCTCTTCATCGCCGCGCGTTTAATTTCAGGGAAGTCCGTGCATATACGTTATTCGCGGGGTTTGAGAGTAAGTCGTTCCTTTTCGTTCTGCCGGACGAGAGATGTATACGTTCGTCGACTACCGAGATTCGTGACGTTGATATTTAAGCTCGAACGCAAACGAGCATTGTGCGATCGCATGATGAACCGTTCGCTGCAACATTTAATCCGCCGAGCAACGTCGTTGTTGTCGTTGTTGGTCTTCGCGAAAAAGCGATCGTACACTGAGAGAAAAAATGTATAGTATTTGGAACTATAATGACATAATAAATGATTATTTTTAGGAATATCATTTTTAATAGTAAGTGTTACCATTTATGTTGGTAACAGTTACGATATAGGCATAATATAAGTGACCATGTAAGAGAAATTAACTATTTATATAGTCAATACAACTGGAATATTTGGCAAATATTGGTATAGGTAACTATACTCTTAACATGCTTTACTATATACGTGGTAATAATAACAAAGGAAATATGATGACTATAAATCTGTGTTCACTCTGCTATATTTTGCATGTTTAAATGAACTATAAAAATATGTTTGAGGCCAAAACTCATTATAAAATATAGTGAGATTATTGTTATTTCAACCATTTTTTTCTCTCATTGTCAGTGTACCGCGAGCGAGGTGATTTAAGTCGACCTGAATTATCGATTGCCGCTTGTGTCGATATATATTTTTAAGGGCAATAGGTTCTCGCCGCGGGCGATATCACCATTGTAACGGGTGCGATAATGCGTTCGTGGCGGCCAGCACGCGTTATTGTTACCACTTTTTCGTGGTAACATACGGAGAACTCTTTCCTACAAAACGCACGTTCGGGCAAGCAATTCATACGAGATTACCGGCGATCGAACGATAATCGCGCTGCCCTCGGATTTCCACAAGGGAAAGATTAAATGTAATTTCGTGAAAATATTTGGAACTGGAAGCAAACGTGACGCGCATTTGAAACATCCTGCGCGTACGATAAATTTAAAATGCTCCCAGTTGTTATTTTAAATGTCATTTCAAATGTCTTGGAAAAGCCGGATCAGTTGCACAACGGCAGATATGTCACATGGAAACGTTTATGTCTCCGTCAAAAACGGGTTTCCATTTTTAATGCGCTGAACGGAGAATAAAGTTTGGATATCAGAGGGAAGTCCTGTTTGATTCTCGCCCCCAGTCACAGATATCGAATTGCGTACTAAACGTCATTATTTGCCGGTCCGCGCGAAAGACAACTTGATTACACGAATATTGTACAAATATAAATATGAAAGAAAGCCCCTATCGGTCACGGCGGATCTTGGTGCCTAATAATAATT
>NJRQ01000010.1:795225-817099 GCA_003063805.1 Aphaenogaster ashmeadi | reverse complement strand
AATCGGGCGTGCCACAGAAACAAGGATTCATCGTGCTGAAAGCTGCATTTAACAAAACGGCGGCCACTTCAAAAACATACTTTAAATGTTTTACTGTTAATCTTTACTCTTTAATATCTTACTAATAAACAAATTTAGGACATATGTTTATATAAACTTTTTTGTTCATTTTGACCTAGAAAATATTTCCCTAAAATAGTGCCGTGCAATTCTGAAACACCCTGTATATATAATATTTATATCATATAATATGTATACAGGGTGGGGCGTTTAAAGTGTCACAAGCTGTTATCTCTGAAAGTATGCTTTATAGCAAAAAATGTCTTAGACAAAAGTTGTTTGGTTCTGAGGGGGAAAGAAGATAGGAATATTAGTTAGACCTTGGGTGGCAAGGTCACGTTAAATTTTTTAAATTGGACTCCCTATTTTTTATTGTATATTCTTATAGCCCTTGTCGAGACGTTTTCAAAACACCCCCAAAAATTGTTTTTTGCATAAGCCTTTCCGGAGATATGAAGCTTCAAAGTTTACAATATTTTGACATAAAATATAAAATATCTCGTACACTATTCATTTTTTGATAACTGTACTTTAATACTTTTATGCGTAGAATAGTGGGATGAATCAATTGATGCGAGGAAAACACATGGTTGCTTTTAAAAAAAATTATACAATTTGCAATATGCAATTCCATATTATTTTGATTACAGATTGATTACAGATTAATCATTTGCAATATAGAATTATGTTAATATGTAAGAATTATATGCACACATATATATATGTAAATTTAATTTGTATATATGTTAAAATATTCATTAAAATATGTTAGTAATGGTTCAAGAAAGCTAATTCATCTTCTTCTGTACTTCTGTTAAATTCATCTTGAATATGTGGATATTTTTCTTTCTTAAATTTAATGTATTAGTAATGTAACGGGCATAGTTATTTGATAAGCCCACTAGGATATTCAAATGAGGTATAACTTTCAAGCCACTTACACATAGCATTTTTTCAGAATCTCGTGCGAGTTCCACCTTAAAATTAATATTTCACTTTATAGTGATAAAATCTCGTACTAACAATAATTATTAATAGATGTAACAATTGTTAGTAGAATTCGAAATAATTCATTATCTATTGATATGTAAAGAATAATTGCGTTCGGATACCTTACCTTGTTCTTACCAAATTTCTTACAAACATTCATGCCTATAATAGACGTTGCATGAGTGTCAGTATAAATTATTCCACGTCTCGCTGATGTGATCCGTCCTGTTTGGCTTTGTAATTTAGTCACGAGTTTAGTTTGCTTATTAGCTTCTTTTTTATTTGGACATTTTTGTAGTGTCTCTATTTTTATCTTACAGATGTTCATTCCCGATAAAGGAGCATAATAGAGTTCTAAAATATTTACAAAAGAAATATAAAAAGATCATACAAATCAACGAAATGATTATTTGCAAGAAATCTTTTTATGTTTTATAGATCAGCGCGCATACCATAAATGTACATGAATATTAAACAAGAAAGGGAAATTATGAATAGTACGATGCAAGTTTAAAGTTTAAAATTTTTAACACTCGCCATGTATAATAAGCTCAGGTATAATAATTGAAACAATTCCTCATGTTAAAAAGCGAATACTTGCCTTTGCCAAAGGTTGTCAAACTGAACGTACCGGCCGTATAAAAAATTGTTTCGTTTCCTATGGAGATAGAACTATTACTCGGTTTCATGCAATCGGATTCAATTCTACACATACGCTTTGTAGATGCATCATACATCACTAAACCGAAACCTGCCATGTCAGCCATAAATATCTGTGTATATTAAATCACTTAAATTGCACAATACGAGATGTATAACTAAACGTATAACTAAATAATATTTGCACAAGCGAATATGTGCTACTGTAATTAAAAAAGAGGACATACTAACAGTCATTTCATCCAGTAACCGGCTGCATTTTCCGGGAACATAAACAATAAGTGTTACCAAAATTCCAGCGCCAGTGTTGTTAGTAGCGATATCAAGTGGGATGTAAATAGTTTTAACTAGCTTATCATTTGTTAAATCGAAGATCAAAATTTTTGGATTACATATTTGGTCGGTCCCAATTTTGCCGTTATCCAGAACAAAGTTGTGATTGCATCGAATCTGAGATGAAAATAAAAATTCTACTTTAAGTATTGTCATCAAGTTGATAATGATGACTATTGCATGTTGGTCATTTAAATAATATTTAAATGTAAGATGTAATAACCGTTTGAACAAAAGATATTAACGGTAATATTCAATAGTCGACAACAACTGGCCACATTTATTAAAGATATAAATTAAGTTACAATGTTTCGACCCTTGGTTTGGGTCCTTTTGAAACTGAAACAACATTAGTCATGAACAAACAGAAATAATAATAATTGATATAGTTAACATATCGAAAGAGCAGTACCTAATAGTTATATATAAAAATTGATACATAAAAAGATATTAATATTTACCTGCATTCGGTGAACATTTAAAATACTATCGTTCCTACAACTAGTATTATGCCAATTCCAATTTGGATACGGACTTAGAAGTTGATTTTGATACGGAAATTTTGGATGTTGAAATGGACTTAGTATCGTTTCCTGACTTACTGTGGCCAAAGTAGCAGGTGAGCCTCGGCCCAGGTCTCTCGGTAGAGTAATGAATATTCTACCATCTATAAAAGTTTTGTTTATAGATGAAACTTACGCACTATGAAAAGATATACTTTTTTCGCGAATTTTATTGCAATAATTGCATTAGCACCATCGAAGTATGTAATAAAACGTATACATATATAGTATATAATCATTACATAGTAGTTACATACTATAAGCTTTCACGTCATAAAAATATTTATATTTCTGTATTAAACATTACAACTTTTTCAAACAGTTTTCCATCAACTTACCATTTGACACGTCTACATCGTAGAACATGCACTTGTCAGGGTTATAATCGCCAGCCTTTATCGCGGCTTTCATCTGCTGCTGATTTTTCCACGTAAAATTAGGATAGTTCCATTGATACATAACATCAAATTTGACACCAAAGCTCGCAATCACCATAGACAGAATTAATAGGGCCAACAAAGAATGCCTCATTATTTACTGTAGCGGATAAATTCTTACAGACAATAAAATAACTATACTGTACCGGTAGACACATGTATCGCAAATGCAAGACGCTGACGTTCGCTCTCCATTTATAGCTTTTTTCGACGCAATATATACGAAAATGCTTTTAAAAATTACACAACCTAATAATAATAATAATAGCCTCATTAAACGTCTTTAGCGTTATTATAACGCTTATAGATAATGACACGTGTGCGTAATAATGTGCAATACGTAATTGTGCAATACATGTTATTTTACCAATGAAGCCATTGCATTAGAAACGGAAAATATATCTTTGGTATCTTATTTGTTTTACATTTTTCTCTTTTTATTTTCCAATTATAATATAAAAATAAAAAATATAGAAATAAAAATCCCCAAATATAGAAATAAAAATATAGAAATATAAAAATCCCCGAATTTTCCTAAGGTCGCACAATTTGTCCAATCCAAAGGATGTATACGGTGTCCTTCATTAAACAACATAAATGCGCTTTCATTATATAATAATATATTTATTATTGCGATCGTAATAATATATTTATTTTTGCGATTCACTTATATTTAGTCATTAATAGCGCAGCTAATCGCGCTCTCTTTTTTATTAATAGCTTTAATAAAAAACAGATGAACGATTTTACACATAACTAATATGATAATTACAATTTGCATATCAAGAGAAGAGAACCCCTGATATGAGAAGCGCACTCGCATCTTTGTGAACTCAGCACGACTGCCGCTCTTTCGACAATCCGTCGAACCGCAATCTCAGGAATTCTACTCTCCGTGTTTGACATTGATAGGGTATGCATCCCCTCCGGTCTGCGTTCGGAAAAGTACGAGCAGGGAGAACGAATGCCGCGTGCTTAACGAGACATCGCTTGTCGAATAAAATGCAGGCGTTATATTGCCCGTCGAGATTTCGCATCTTTGATAAATGATTTTCGTATTCACCGTTTGCATTCATTTTGTCCAATTTCAACAATTCGCGGGAATTCGAATTTTATATGCATGATTAAACATAATTGCATATTTAGGCCATTTAGGAGATGCATTTAGGGGATTATCATTATTAAATTATTATTATTTAAATCTAAATTTCGAAAATGATGTAAACGGAGAGATTCTTTGAATAAATCGCATATCTAAATACTTTGGATGCACAATTATCGAAGCAAGCAGATAAAATATTATAAAAAAATGAATTTCAAGACTTCAAGACACATTTGAGATTTTAAAGAATTGTTTGGTTTCAATTTCGAAACAGTCAGAGATTTTTATAGTAATAGTATAATAGTGACAGTAAATAGTATTAAATTTAGTTAATTTTAATTTAATTTATTTCCAATAAAAAAATTAGTGTTATTTTATGATGTTAGATATTCCCCTCCTGGAAAATCTATCGCAATAAAGCAGAAAGTTAAGTTATTATAGACAATCATCCGTCAAGTCTATACAGGGTTTGTAAGTACCTTCTTTCAGTAAATTACACTACAAGTACATATTAAACGCGAACGACGGGGGCAATTTAGGGGAGAATGCGTGTACCGACGATGGATGAGGAGGGTAGGAAAGTGATTGAAGGACATCTCATAGCCGTGGGCCGGGCCGTGATTGGTTTGACGGGATTTAGCCCCTGTAATGCCAAACTCGACGTCTGCTGTTGCGGTCGGCTTCGGCCGAAGCATTATCGGAAGTTGTTAGGGTTAGTATACTGGGGTAAACACGCTCTCGTTCTAAACTGCCCGACATTTTGAAACTTGCGTAAGCGTCGAGCATTTTTGTAATCATATCGAAATTGCTTATAATGGTTTATACCTTGAAAGAACTGTTTAAACAATGTTTACCGTTGATAACGAATAGTACTTGATAACGAGTTGCATATATAAGAGAGAACGTATGCATATGTAAAAAAATAAAACGCGTGCGCGTATAATATTTTTTAATGTAAAAAATGTTACATTTTTATTATGTAAGTTATAAAAGCAAAGTTATAAAAGCAAGTTTTTTATAAAATTAAATAAGAAAAAACTTGGAAAAAATCGCAGCTATTGAATTTTACTAATTTTGAATAACTACAAAACGAGAAATTGTTGCAATTTTATAATTATTTTTTTATTTGTTTCGTTTAGCGTAAGAATAACTTTCTGGAGAATTTCTTTTTGCTTCTTACACATGAATTGGTAATTGGTAAGCTTTACCAAAAGGTATAAAATAATTTTAAATATTCTTAAAGAATTTCGTTCCTTATTTTACATGGTATACATACTAATATTCTTTATGTAAGACATTAGTTTTTTAAATTAATAATAAATCGAGGAATATAAGTAATCGTAGGTGTTCAATATATGTTATATATATATATAGTGTTTTGTTTGATTTTAGGGGTATTTTCGAGACGCGTGCGAGAGTATTCGTAACGAATCCGCGTATACGACGATCGTATTTCTGGTTCGTGCCCATCTCGTGCCCTCTTTCGTATTCCATCCTATTCGAAAGGACTGCATTATAAATCGTGTGAAATCCAAGTGTCTGACCTCGATCGGCGGCGGTGGATCCCCGTTAGAGGGTAGAAAGACGAAAGAGAGAACGAGGGAAGCGGCCGGGTACGAGCGGAAGGACCGAGTGAGGGAAAGGGGGTGCGAGAGGGAGAATCATCGTGCGAATTTTACGCTAACCCGATAGCTGGTTGGAATAGATTACATCGATCGGCAGAATCTATCTGCACGGATGACGCTTCTGTAAACGGTCGAGACGTTGTCGGCGCGTTTTGCACCATTCCGCGATAATGTTTCCTTTTGCTATTGCATATATCATCACACAGACAAATTACAATTAAATAAAAAATATTTTATTCGTATATTATTTTGCAAAAGAGCAGCAGCGATCGGAGGGCTACATCATCGTAAAACAAAACGGAAACTAAAAATTATTAACTACTGATCTATTCTTCTATACATTATATGATGTGTAAAGTTGTTCTCAAGTTGCTATCAAAAGAATAATTTAATTAATTTTGTTATTTAAAAAAGCTGTGATTTAGAGATATATAACCATTTCTAAAATGATACACTTAAATTTTTATATTTCGCAATTTTTTCTAATATCTCATTAAGATATCCAGAGGAATTCCTCTGCGAAAAGATAACACACAGTCACAGACGTAAGTTCTTTCTTTTCTAAAAAAAACGTTCCATGTTTTTGTATATAAATCTTATAATGATAATCTGAGATCTGTAAACGAAATCGTGTGGAGTAATGAGTTTCGCATATTTCTGCCTACTTGCCTTTTAATTAACAAAATCTTGTCTTTACATTGTCTTTACGCGTGACAATCACCGCGATTACACAATCCTACCTGATTTCAATCGTAAAATTACTTTACGTAGTCTACTTTGTATTTAATCACGTTACAGCTTCAATGCCTTGCTTACGGTATAATCGTGCGTCAAGAATTTTCCCGTGTTTCTTTGTACTGTCACGGCATAGCGCGAAACAATGAATTTATTCCACTTTTGAACATTTACCTTTTACAATCTCGTTAAAATACGCGGTAATTAAATTAACTTCTCTGCGAGGAAAATGTTGCACAGCCGAGAAAATTCGAGCTTATTCTATTTCTGTGGATATTCTTATGCAAAATTTTAAGAGAAGAGATTAAAAATTTTGCAGCACGTAATATAACACCTACAGAGATATAAGAGTTTTGTCTGACATACGAGATATCCTTCTGTCTCATCTCATTCAAGAATTCTGGAAACGTATTCTGTAATTAATATCGAGATATTTAAAACAAAGAATATTTTCTTGCAGATTTTGATGAGCTTGCTTTTCAAAACCGTCTTAAATCTTCAAAAAAAAAAAAATGAAATGTATTATACATGTAATAAAATGTGCTTTTTTCATAATTTTGTTACATACAATTTTTGAAACATTTGAATTTAAGGCAATCTTAGCTATCCAATTTTGTTGCGTTGACTGAGAAAGTTACATCAAATTATTTCATTATTATTATATCAAGTGATATATCATCAATTATTGTCATATCGAATTGTTATATCAAACTGTAATGTCTACTTTAACACGCAGCAGAATTCGTGTTACCATAATATCATCCTTTTTGCCATTTCTATTGTAACAACGAGATTGATCTCAGTTGGAATAAACTCGATAAATTTACTAACTTTTTTTGTAATTCACGTTCATGTCGGTTATACCAGGCAATTCTCATGCTTTAGAGACTCCTATTGGAAAACGCGCTTATTTCGCTCCCTCGAACCCCTCGCAATTAGTCGAATTAATTACACAGCACTATAGTACGAATAAAGCGCGATCTCACGTTTTCCGCGTCGCAGCCGCGGAAATTCCTCGTTGCGAATAGCGACGTTAAAAAGTTTTTCCCGCTTCGATCGTGAACTTTCTGAAAGTATCGCGCTCTTTCCCGCGGCGGATCGGGATACTCCGGATCGGCTGATCGCGGGCAATTATGCTCAGAAAATTTTTCGCACCGGAGGAAATCTGCAATCTGGACGACATTACCGTGAATTTCACTTCGCGCATTGTCAGTGTTAAGATACATACAACTCCTCAAAGTGCCCGCTTCTTTCTTTAAAGTTTTCGAGGAAAGATTATTACGATTCTTTACGTGGGATTAAAATTTGACTTTCGGTCTGTCGGGTTTTTTCTTCTTGCTTTTTTAGCATAGCGAAGAAGTAAACCAACGTGTCTTGCGAGTTCTTTGGTATTAAATTTCTTAAATCAGTTTTTATTCTTCTCGGATACGAGAGTATGCGATTGGAAACAGCTGAAAATCCCGGAATCGTTATTGCTCGCTGCCACCGTGGCATCGGAAACTTTTCTCGTAATACACTGCAATCAGCGGGCCGCGACAGCGTGGCCGGACACGCGCGATATCCGATAATGAAATAAGTAATCGTTAAAGTAATTATTACCGGGGTCGCCCTGAGGAAAAAAGAGAGAGTGGGGGTGGAAAAAGTTTTAATCACGTCGCGACGACGGGTCGCAATTAACGGAAAGGGGAAAGAGAGCGGTCAAGTACGGCGAGCTGTGGGATTGGCAGGAAACGGGTAATACGGTGAATTATATGTATATGATTAAAATGGGATATGGGAATATTAATATATATACAGGGTGACCGATTTTAATCTACATATAAATCAAAATATCTTGGAAATGACTTTGACTTAAAAAAATTGAACACATATAGGTGTTGAAGGAGTTCGAAGGGGTCATTAGAACATCGTAGAAAAAATTCGATAGGTAGAGGAGTCTTGGATATTTTAAGGTCATCTTAATTTTTTTAAATGGAATTATATGATGTTTTTTTAGATAATATGATTCCTTTTTAGTTATTTTGCATATAAAAGTATTGAAGTAGAATTGTCAAAAAGTCAATAGTTTACGAGATATTTTATACTTTATTCTGGCATATTTTGACATAAAATATAAAATGTCTCGTAAACTATTAATTTTTTGATAATTATATCTTATAATACTTTTATGCACAGAATAATGAGATGAACCAATTGGTTTTTAACGACCCCTTCGAACTCCTTCAACACCTATGTATTCAATTTTTTTAACTCAAAGTTATTTCCAGGATATTTTGATTTATAGATTAAAATGTGTCACCCTGTATATATATTAAAAGTTTCATGCTGTCAGGATTTCTAATATGATATTATCTGTAGAGTGAATTATTGACTATAAAATTCAAGTTCATGTGAAATACGTACGAAATTTTTTAATAACTAATAGCTAATAATTTTTGCAGTTAACTTTAGGAGATATGAATTTTTAAAAATCATAAATAGTTCGTTGATGAATAAAAAAATACAGAACTACTTTTATTTCAATAGAGCGTAAATATTGTAGAATTCTACGACGAGGCACTAGAAAGCAAGGCTCGTTCGAGTAATAAAATAAGGTAGCTTCTCTGCTTCTCGGCAGAAAAAAATCACATACCGCGGTTGATGGAGCTCTTGAGCCTTTACGAGGGTAATACCTTCCGCTCTTCGCGATATGCGTCGCGCGTTAAAAACAGTCGATAGATTTAATGATCAATAGTTATCTATATCACGAGTTAATAATAGCCCGCGCAGTGAAAACCCTCCCGCAGCTCTCGAACTCCACCCCGGCCGACGATGATAACGGTAACGATTACGGTAACGATAACGTACACCGAGATAAATTCCGGGGTGGTTTTGCGCGCATACATCGGCGGCGGAAACGCGCCTTTAAAGGCAGACCGTAGATAAGGTATCTGCGATCGCGGTCTCTTAAAGTCTGACTTATCGCCGCGAGAAGAAATGTGGCGAAGGAAGAGTTCTTTACGTGTCCGCGTCGGTGTTCCGCAAAGCCGAGCGCAAATCAGCAGATGACCGATGTAAAACGAAATAGGGGATATCTGACGTATCTACGTATTTCAAGTTTATATTTTATGGTTTCCGTAATATCGGAGATGGATCTTGAGAAGAAAAGCTACTAGCATGGAAATCGTGTTACGTAAAAGACTGAACGCGAAAAGTTTTTACAATTTTTTTATAATATCCCCTGACATTTAATCGCATGGCTGGTTATCGCACTTACAATGTTGAACACACTATCGAAGTTTTCGATATTGAAAATTTAATTCCTAGCGCGTTTCGCATCAGTAAACAACACTGGCGAATGATGTTATGTCAAAATAATGAAATAGTAATTGAAATAATAATTGTGCTTTTAAAATTCAGCTGTTATTGTTAACCGAATTAAATCGTGTTGATGTTGGCAGTCTAAAACGCGACATATTTTGTATTCGAGTTGCCACGAAAAACACGGTACGTTGGATAAATTAGAAAAATAATAAAAAGGCACGAAGCGGGACACGTCATTAATAAAAATTTGTCTGATAGCAAAACATTTATAATTATATGTCATTATTTAGGAATGTCATTTAATTATAATTGCTGTTCAATCGTCTCTTTTTAATGATATCTAGACGAAAGAGAATTTAATATAAACAGACCGCGTCTATTATATGTAGATTTTAAAAATATTTTTAATCGACAAATTCTTGACTTTTTTCCTTTACCTGGTTTTGCGACGAAATTCATCGGGTATTTCAGTTTAGAGACCATTGGGTTAAGCATGCTATCTGGACCATGTCACCGTATCGCTGACGCGAAGGTGGAGTTTCCACTTGCAAATTGTACGTCACGCAATTCGTCGACGGCAGAAACTCACCGGCAACGAGAATCTGGTAAATTTAGTTGCGATTGTGGAAAACGAGAGTTGTAGGACAAAGGAACTTCGTGCTTGCTGGCAGTAATTAACTGCTGTATCGCAAAGCACAGAGACTATTTAGCGCGTCCATCTGTTAACAGATCGGTAAATTCAAAGTTACATTTTTCGACCGTGTTTATCGACTTTCGTAACTCGATGTATTGTAGCCGAAACGCGGCCTTTTTCAGATCGAGTCTCTTGATGAATCTCGCCTTATTTTTAAAATTGATATAAAGTAAGCGAGCGCGATCTCGTTTATTTATTATAAAATATATTTGGTTATCGATTTGGATATTACGGTTTACTGAGTATACAGTTATTGAATACTGTGGTTTTTGTAATATTCCCGTATTTATTTTTCCCTATTTTTGCTTTAGGGTGGATTTGAAAATCGATGCCCTTCTTTCAATCCGCCTTTCTTTCTGCTCTTCTCAAGTGCACCGCGAATACGGAAGTATCCCGCACGTGTTTGTACATGGTAATGCATTCCACCCGCTCTAAACGCAAACAGTCCTTATCTCGGCGTTGCCATTCGTGAATTAAGTATCGCGCAGCAGAATAAAGTGCACTCAGATACAAAATTAATTGCTAAAGTTTCTGCGCCGCGCTTACGAGCGCGGCTTTTTGTACTTCGTATACGTCTCGCCGTTACTCTGCAGTTTGTGTTCTTGACAAATTACTTGATGAATGTAAAATCAATCTTTCTTCCGCGAAAATTTCGCGAAATGGTCTAATTACTGGGTTATATAACATCGAAACTTGAAGGGTTTCATGGAGATCGATATGGATTTAATTCAATATTATTACACAACTATTGCACAATTTATTGTACAACTATTAGGGTGTTCATATACGAAGGAAATATTGTAGTAAAATTACAATATTAATATAGTAATTTATTAAACGTGAAAAAATGATTGATTACAGAATACATATTATTATACATACTTTGTAAATTTTTATCTATAGCATAGTTAAAATACCGACATAATTTTTTACAATGTGCATTGTAATTTTTATTATAATAAGTATATATTGTAATGTCATCATATCTCTGCCCTGAATAATTTCTTATTTTATGTTATAATATTTTCTCTGTATATGTATGAATAATTTTTCTCTATTTAAAAACTATACTCTATCTGGAATTGGACTTGTATTACGTTAAAAGAGTTCATGTTTATGACTAAAAAGTTATAAACAAATGAAGAAAAAGCTCGTCTTAAATTGGCCGACAAACTCGCCATCAACAGGAACAACAGTAATCGCTCGGGGGACACCCTCTACGGAAAACAGGCGACCACCGAGTTAGTCGCAAGTTAGCGAGACGCACTTAGTATACCGTCGCTTTTTGCGTCCCAGCGGTAAAACTTGCGAGCGCCACGATAATTTCATGCAAACGGCCGCCAACGACTCGCGCAACGAGCTGGCCTGCAACGAAACGCCAGTATCCCCACGAGTTATCGTTACCGTGCATCGCGGCGGCGATCGTGGTCGTATGATGGTTTATGAAGGTTACATTGCGCGAGTGGACGATTCGCCCAACCGTATATAAAAATATCTTCCGCCGCTCGGGGTCCCTTTTTAGCGGAGCTTTGCCGCGATGCTGTCGCTTTTGGCGCGGCGAAGCGACGGCGTCCCCATTAATGAGTACCTCTCGTAATTACGCTCGTTATATTCTATTTGTCTCTGGTTAAAACACGAACAGAGAAATGACGGCCATTTGCTCGAAAATCCATGTCTCCATTTAGCTTAACTCTTCTTCTTCTAAATGAAGAAGAAACCTCGCAAGAATTTCTGATGATTTGGTAACTAAATAGTGTCTTTTTAATAATCATCCACATTTTTAAAGTTTCTGTATCACGAATAATTTTTTGGGGGAACTTTCCTTTCTTATCTTTAAATATACATGAATGCGAGTGAAATGGAAATTTGTTTTTGGAAAAATAAAATGGAGAAATAAAGAAAGGACCCCGCACCTTATGGAAATTGGATTTCGGTGGATTTGGCTAATTTTTGGATATGTGTAGTTCTCGTCATTCTAAACAAATGTCTCAATAGGCACAACTTGATTCTATGAGCCGTTTCCGCGTTACAAGCCCTGGAAGGTCCAGATTTAACATGTATAGGCTTTTCGACTCGATATACACACGCGCTCGCGCGCGCACATTCTACCGAGAGTCACATATAATACATGTTAAATCTGGACCTTTTAGGACTTGTAGCGCGGAAACGGCTCATAGGATCAAATTGTGCCCATTGAGACATTTGTTTAGAATGACGAGAACTACACATATCCAAAAATTGTGCAAATTAGAAATTTGCACATTGCTTCCTTATCATTTAGATGTTTGTATTCTATTTGATGCATCAGTCTTAGTATTTATTAGTTTGGCTTTCTTATAGAGGAAGCTTTTTATTATCACTTAAAATTGTGCGGGATCCTTTATTAAATCGATACGTATAAGAAATGACGGATTAATTTGGAAACCTAAGTTTCCGGAAACACTTGAGACTTTTATAAATAACATAAATTAACATAAATAATGTAATGCAAATAAAACTCTTTTATAAACTTCCATCTGTGCTTGTGATAATTAATGAGAAAGAAACGCTTATTGCTTCGAAATAATTCCATGAATCAGTCATAAATAAGATATGCGGGAGAGAGAAAGATCGTGTTTTTTAGCAAAATAAAATATGCAGTGTGGTCTCGCATGGTCATACTTTTCTGTTTATCCTCATTATTCAACTTTAGCGAGCACTACTGCAGTTTTCGTGTAGTTTGCGGAGTAGCTTCTATGTAAAACACCGGAGTGCTTTGTGCTTTTCTCCTTGTAATCCGTCAATTTCAGAAGCGAGCTCTCTACTTCTCTATTGGCCTTAAAATCCACTGAGAATTTTGTTCGTTATACGCCATTTTCAATTATCCTTAAGCTGCCTTGCGCTCGCTGTTTCCACAAAAATTAAACCCCGACAACTTTTCCGTTTGCATGTATCATACTAAAATTTATGAATATTTACGAGATATGCACATTCATTGTTAGGTAATTTAGTTGGATCTTTTATGTCGGCTAAAAGTTATTATTGGAATAAAAAAAGAACAATCCTGCAAATTGAAATTTCAACTTACTTAACCAAAGGACAATACGTTCCTCGCAAAGCAACATTATATTTTTATTGCCAAGCAAATTGTTGAATATTGATCACATTTAAAACAATTTTATTTCTATTGTATACATCGTTTATAAATTTGCAATATTTCGGTTAGGTTTAAATATTGACATTATTATATTTTATAGCTATAATAACCATTAAAATTATTTATTGTGACAATTGCTTCTATTGGGCTAAATTATCATATTGGGTTTTAATATTTGAAATGGTAATGATGTATAATGTTACGATTATTGCGGTACTTATATTTGTATATTATTATTTATTGTATAGACATGTATAAATATTTTATAATTCGGACGAGATGACGGAATTTTCGGCGGAGATGAAAGTTAGCAGTTTAATTTCGTTGTATCTCATCTATTTCGAAGAATCTCAGTGTAATCAGAACCGCAGAGTCGGATGGTGTAATCGCTCCAAGACGATGCACCCTGAGATGACTGCAGCTTGCATTCAACCTGTTCTTCGCGAAATTACGCAAGAAAATGCCGAGTGAGATGAAAAACGCGCGGTTAAAGAGATCCGCTAGTACTTCGCACAAGTAATTCTCGACAGAATATCTCGCAGAGGAATAAAGCCGCATTTGTTGAATCCTCATGTAATTCTGGTTGTGATTGATAATAATTCTGGTAGTAATTTTATTAAAGCACAAACCAAAATCTGTTAAATTCCGGAACTAGAATTTATGATATCGCGATATATATGCCAATTGAACTGTTAAATTTGTTGAACGTTGTATCATATTGTGTAACACGTTTTTTATAATTGGGAAATATCTTTTTAATGTATATTTTTATTAATTAAATTATTATTAGTTTTATTAATTGAATTTTTATTAATTTATTAATTAAAGTTTATTTTTTTAACTCACAGGATAATTGCAGAATGAACCTATACGTTTGCCATACCACGTTTTGAGTACCGAAAAACTTCATATTTAATATCAATTATTTCATATTAAAAGCTTTTATGACAAATTAATTTTAAATGGCACAAATTGTTAACAAAACCATTTTTTATGTTTCAATTAATTTTTATTATATTTTATTTAATTTAAAATACTGTAGTCAATGCATTTATGCTAGAAATTAAAAAAGTTTTTGTAAGAATTGAAGACTTTTTTAAAAATTTTAATAGAAAGTAGATTGTGTAAATTCATTATACAGTATCTGTGACTCGGACAATGAGATAGTTTTGAAACTGTTCTATATATTAGCGAAGCGTTTAAGATGATAGAAGATTCATTTTAAAAAAAAGAAAACGCTCATTACGTATGACTCCTTACACGTTAGATCGCTTCAGATTATTCGCGGTTATCCGATCATTTCCGATCTCTTTCGGTTCGTTCGTGTAGGAAACGGCGGGGAAAAAAACGGAAAGTCTACCACCGAATTGGTTTCCTCGCAATTTTCTTCGGCGAGCTACCCCGGGATTATCTCAATGAATGCAAAACCACCATCCTGGATTTTCTGAACGAGCGGAATTCGGGGCGAGAACCACCGCTTCCGCGTCCTGTTCACTTCCGGCATTTTCCTTTCCGCCTGATCTCCCGCTGAATTGCGCGACGATTGCTTTCTTCGCCCGACTTCCGAACTTCCTTTGTATTGTCCTCGAGCTCGCTCGTGCTCGAATTCGTCACGCTCGCGAAAGAATTTTGTGACGTTTTTTAGCACACGTGATCATGTTCTGTATGAATTAAATCGACCTTTGGCATTTGCGTTTCGTGATAAACGTTAATGAGTTTCTCATCGTTAACTCATTATTTTCAATCGCGCAATTATTCATTGACTCTTGATTTGTTTTTCTTAGTATCTGTAATTTTAAAGAACTCTTCCTAAGTTACACACTGCACATCAAATATTGCACAAGTGGTTTACAAATTCAGAACTATTCTCTCGAGGTAAATTAGATTTTTCTTTCCTCTTTTCGCGATTCCACAATAACGTGCATCTAAAAATTTTAAATTACTATCCACAAGCGTGTGTATACATCCGCGATGGTGCATAACTGCTTAATTAAAGAGTAATTACTGCGCTTTATATTACATCGGGCAAGAAACGTTGAACAAAAAATACGTTATGTCGAAGCGAAATAAAACAATATTTAATTCATTGTCTCGTTAGTGGTTCGCTCCGCGAAAGAGCCAAAACCCCATTTGCTCCATGGCGAACAATTTCAGCCAGGGGCATTAGCACGTGATACCACTGTGCTCTACTGCTCGCTCTACTTTGATCTGCCGGCGTAACGTTTATCCCGGCACGTTTGTGGACTAGCTTTTTGCGTATAAATAATTGATACTAAAGTCCCTGCTATGAACCTCAATACCCACATTATTATAATGCGCATACTTAAGTACAGTCCAGAATAACTAACTTGCGAACACATTTATAGGAAATTAAATTTTTCTTTAAAAAGGAATACATTGTAACACTGCTTTATGTAAAATACCAAATAATTTTTTCCGATACAGATCAGAGGGGAGGGATTCAAAATTGTCACAGATTTGCTGCCGAGATATCAACAGGAATTAGCGCTTATATATTGAAGCTATATACCATATTATTAAAAAACATATATAAATCCTAATACATATATAAATATATATGTGTATATTTAAAATAGTTGATTTCCTTATTCCTCAATACATTTTGCCACGCGGGCGGCATGCTGGATGCGCGTTCACATGCTATCGTTCACACGCTGCGATAACACGATGACAGAATTTTCGCGGAGCAGTGCGCGCGATTCGATATCCATTATCGAGATGGGCGAACGAATCCAGTTTACGAGTGTTTACCGGCAGGATTTCCTAGCGGGGTCGCGCCATTAATGGCGGACTAACGATTTTCCGTAGCGCTATTATTCATCGTCGTTCATATCATAAACTTCGTCCACGCTTGACCGAGCTAATAGCGGTCCTAGGTGAAGTAACGGCCGTTTCCTAAATCGAGTATTAAATCGCGCGATAATAATCTGTCGGTCACGGCCGCGTTAACATCGCGGGCTTCTGGACACTCAATAGATTTTTCAGACTCGATAAATGCCTGAGGACAAGTGGATTTTGCTAATTATATTATTAAATGTGCCACTAACAATACTTTGCTAATAATGTTATTTTAAGTACATTTGTCAACGGTTTGAAAGCTTACAATTATCCAGATCCTCTTCAATCGATTTCTATAGAAATCAAATATCTCGGGCAACCTAAATATATAATTCGCTACATGAAATCCATTATTTTTTATGTTAGTTAATTGTAATTTATATTCAGTTAAAACTTTAAAAGGCTAACTCTTGTTTCATTCAGCTTAAAGATTATTATACTTCGATGTCGAAATGAATATTTTTTTTGTTTGACGTTTAATACTCTTGTTGAGAGAAAACGAGATTCTACATATGTATTCCACAAATCAAACATATAAAACACAACGTAATGTAGACTCGGATAGCGTAGACTCTCATTACAGCCGGGACGTTTTGTTCGGGCTCAAATTTGAATGGAGTTACAGCGCTCTGTTGTGTTAGGATTGCGCGGCTAAAAGGATAGCGGCGTACCCATTTGCCGAGATCCTAATCAGATCCGTCTGATGACATACGTGTTATGACTACATGAGCGGGACGGAACAGATGCGCGGAATATGTTCCCGATTGCCGCAGAAATTTCGTACGTGCCTCAGCAGACGCTTATTACTTCAATATAGGAGCCTTTATTATCGGATTTTCTTTTCGGCTCGGTTAGATCCCTGCGATATCAATACCATATCGACCAGATGAAAGCATGAATCCTAATATTCTAATAAAACGACGGTCAATCCCCGGACAATAATATTCGAGATACATTATCGTTGTATCGTGGCATCTACATATGTTTAAGCATTTTGCGAGATTTTCCATACATTTAATATTTTTACATTGTATAAATAATAATATTTTAATATTTTTACATTGTATAAATAATAATATTTTAATATTTTTACATTATAATTCATCACGATTTAATATTTTTAATACATTGTAGTTATCACGTTACTCGTGCGATAATTCGTTCTGCGTCTATCTCCATCTTTTCTGTTTCAAAGAAAGATCAAAGAACATCTGGTGTACCGGAGGCGACGCGTGGCTCTGTGCTTATGCGGCCGACTAGTAATCGGTAGGTCGCGGGTTCAAATCCAGCCTTCGCCACTCATGTATTACGCATAAGATTCAAAAAATAAAGAAGTGGTGCTTTCTTTATCCCCGGGAAAGCTGTCCACTGGTATTATCTCGTGGTACTGTAGCCCTCTTATCTGGGCCAGATATCCAACTGGGGATTAAGGGAAGAAGAAGACTTCTTCTATTATTAGGCACCAAGATCCGCCGCAGACCGACATTTGGCCTATTCTCATTTATATTTGACATTATACGCGACGTGCGAGGCACTAACGTGCGGAGAGTTTACAACGTGTCGAGTTAATTTTGATGGTCGTTTGATAATTTCGCTGCGAATGGCCGCAATAAAGTCGTTTCCGATTTTACGAGCACGTAAACGTTAAGTCACGCGTTTGCATCCGCGCGATTTTCATCCCGATAACGCGGCTAATGCAGAAACGGGAAATTAATTACTCGGCCCGTTAATTCAATACACAGTTAGCGGCAAATCCATCAACTGTAACTGCAATTACCACGTAAATTAACCGTGCGAGACCGAGAGACCTTACGGATTGCAGCCGGATTCGGATGATACATGAGGAGCGACCGCCGTAATCCACGAAAATGAGTTCTTCGCGGGATACCGTAATGCTCGATACCACTGTAATTTACATCCGACAGAAGGAGACGCAGACGCAACGCACGAGCTTGTTGCGGCGTGAATTAGAATACATTGTAATTCGCATTAGTAACAAAGCGAGAGATGCACGAGGAGCGTCTCGTATGCAAATTACGAAGTTAGTCTAAGCGTCACCTCGGAATTAATTTCTTACACGTTCGCTCATTTGCACGAGTGGACTGTAATTATGAATGTATTACGAATAAGCTTTGTTGTATACCTATATCGCGAATTGCGAAAACGATATCCGAAGCGACCGAAGCAACTCGATAATTAATTTAAGATCGGTCAACAAGAACGTGTGCGAAACGTTTACTTCACATATTGCACCTCGACTTTGCGTAATATTCATCTTCGATAAAATCGAGAGAAAGAGAGAGAGGGGAGGGGAGAGGAAGAAAGGGAGAGAATCGTTGAAAAGCCATTCACAGATGGAAAATGAGACGAAGGATAATCGAGGCGGAATCCGTCGATACGTGGGATATTTGCGCGGACTCGTATATTTGCAGGGAAAATATTTTTTAGCGCATATCAATTCGCGAGGTCCTACGAGTCTGCGATAACAATTACGTTCCATATTTCAACCGTATCTCGAATTGAATTTGCATTAAGAAAACACAAAAGTTCATCAGAACTTGCGACCAATGGCATGTTACGTGATACCATAATGGCAATGTTACGTAATATTTACACGATATTATGCTCGCGCTGTTTGTCCCTCGTTGGACGCCGCGTCGCCGTCCAGTAATTAATACCGCTAATTTTTTTTTTCGCGCAACGTCACGCAGAAATGTGCGTTGAATGGAAATATCTCAGCTAGTCCTGTCGGCAATAACGATGTTTTATACGGCGTGTTGAAAAAGGACTGTCACAGCCGCGCGCGGCTACGGAAAATATATTTTTCCCGTCTCGGTGGCTGAAAATGAGATAAAAAATCTTTTTCACGCGTGCGTTATACAGCGTATACGTCACACAACAAAAGTATTGTTCTTAGTATCATAAACAACGGCGAGTGTGCTGCTAGGTCGCTTGATCACGCAATATTAATTAACATATTTTTCGTCGTTGCACGTTATTTTTGTGTTATGTTTGTCAAACTAACAGGTTACGAACAGATGCGTTACAAACTGTTTGGACATATAATTAATATCGCTATAAACACGTTATGAGAACGAGAAAAGAATGTCTGACATTTCATTTTTTAATAGTGTGTCATTTATATTAAAAGGATGAGAAAAAATATTTATGCATATAATAATGCAAATAATCTTTCTTTATTATCTTTATCGATCTAATAGTTAAATATATACAGGGTGTCCCAGACCACTCGTACACCTCTTTTAAAATAAAAATAAATGGCTTTTATCAAAAATCGCGGACATTATTTAAGTAAATCTGGTACACTCTATCGAATGGTGATATTTTCAACTTTTGATTCCGACCGAAAATACGCTATCCGGACCGGAAGTTGAATTTTTGAAGGGAACATGGTAAAATATAACCATTAGAATCTTTTGCAATGATGGGAGATAGCGATGAGGAAACGGATAACGTGAGAGAAAAAGCTGAAGAAATAGCAATGAGCGCAGCAAAAACAATGGCAGATAACGAAACGGAAAATGAGAGGAGTAGAAACGCGAATACGGGGCACGGTATCTTGAGACACTTTACTTAAGCTGTCTTCCGGTTGCTAAAACGACTTAATGCACGTTCACGGCGCAGAAAATAGACTACCGATGGCCACGGAGAATAACTTCTTAACGAGACGATTTGTCAAGCCGCGACGCATCGCCGCTCGATGTAAATGCCGTTGTGCCACCCGTATTATGCATCCCGTCGAACGCGACTCAATAAATTGGAAAGCAACGCCGATCTCGACGCTTCTATTCGACATCGTTTATCGCTCGCTCGGAAAATTTCGTTCCAAGTTTCGCAAATTCATGAAACGGAGGATCAAAAGTAAAAATTATTTAGCATTCTTGGGGGGGGGGGGGGGGGGGGATAAATTTATCGGCTCGATGAATTAAACATTGTTTTTGCCAATGTTAGACAATAAGTTTAAAGTTTTAATCTTTTAATTTGTTATATCTCTGTTTGCAAAATTTTCCTTTATGTTTTCTCTGAAAATAATAGATCATAAATAGATGAGGGTATCTGTAATTAAAATTAAAGTGATGTTTGTGGTAGTTTTGTGGGGCAGTCTTATATTATACATAACAAATTTTGATCCAATTCTAGATATGCTTTTTCTACGTGTCTATAATTGCATCGCAACAAGAGCTTGGTTTAGCCAGAATACATATATATATTGATTGTGAAACATTTATAGTTTATAATAAATATCGGTAAAAATATTTCCAGGGTGTCTTGTAAATATATTTTGCTCTTTTTATAAGTGTTACGATTTTCTCGATGAATGATCGACAATGCCGTTCAACACGCGTCCAAGTAACATCCCTCGACAAGCGGAAGCGAGAAAAATGCGAGTACACCGGAAGCAAAAGACACGAACGACACGAACATCGAACGCGGGACGACAGGAAACGCGGAGAAAAGGGCAAAAACTCCGAAAGGACGAACGACGTGATATCTAGGAACGTGGAAAGGGCCGATGAGTATTAGATTGTATATTGAATCGTTTTATTTAAGCTATCTCCATCCTCGCCTCTGTGCAACACGCTATATATTACTGTTTCGCCACTCCCCCTCTCTCTTTTCCTTTCTTTCTTTGTCTTCCCTCCTGTCTTCCTTGCATGGATAACGGTGCACGACAATAAGGGTATACTCGATAACTTTGCACAATGGCGAGCGTCCGAAATGAAGCGCATGGAACACGTGCCCACGCTGCCATGAATGCGCATCCCCGAACGTTGGGTTCCGCGCGCGAAATGAGAAGCGGCGAGGCGCTTGGAGTTCAGTGGCTCACGTCGAAAGTTACTCACAGCCGAAAAGCGTGGGCGTACGAATGCGGGCGGAATTCAACGGCATGCATTGCGATTGGCTTCCGTTGCAGCCTCCACTGAGCTGCAAGCGAGCCAAAATAGCAAGGAAATTCCGATTTTCGAAATATCGAGTTTTTCATATTTTCGTTATTTACAGTTTGCCTGATCCAGTTTCGATATTTTCGTTTCGCAGCGGCGGCGTGCAAAGTTGAGAGATGTAATATTTTTCAAAGTATATCGAGAAATAAACTCGCACGGTAGAGGGAACGATACTTGCGGAATATATCACCTGAATTAGAACAACACCGCCAGAAAAGCTTGTCAGTCCTTTTTCGCATACTTAAGTCTTTCTATTTTAACCCTTCGCTTTTGCATCCTTTCATTACTTTGTTACTCGTTACTCTCAGAAATTGTCATAGATTGAATATTAAAGTAGATATTTATGAATATATAGAATATTTATGAATGCAATTTGCTTTCTAGTATAATTTTATGACGATAGAATTAACGTA
>NJRQ01000010.1:753702-795035 GCA_003063805.1 Aphaenogaster ashmeadi | reverse complement strand
AAATGCATATAGTTGCCTTCACATCAATGTGAATGTGACAACCACAGGACGTGGCTCTACCAAATGTTACTATTATTGTGGTTGTGGCAACCTTATCGTTTTTTCCGTGTAGAAATAAATAAAAACTATATCGCACCTTTAGAATTTATCTACTTACAAATAATTCGTGACTAGTATAAATTTTTGATTTGACGATATTAATCGGTTTACATAGCAGTGATAATAATAGCGACAATCTTTTGCGTGTGCAAATGAAGTTACAATCCGCCATCAAGGGCGCGCCATAATTTTTGACCCCGTAGACCAAGTCCCGAGGGAGAGCTACCGGAATACGGTAGCACTTTTGGGCGGGGCCCCGGGTGCTAACCACGAAATTAACCGAAACTCATCCCCGGGCTATGCTAATGGCCTTCCTAGTTAACTCGCTCCTCGAGACACCGAGTTTCACCCCGGAACTTTGCTTTCTGCGGGGTACTGTCGCCTGATTGGATAAGACGTGAATGAAGAATGAACACGTTGCTCAACGATATAACGCGATGCATTTTATCGCGCTTTGCTTTGTAGGATTTGTGCAACGAGATGCTGAGATCATCGACGAGTGAATGATCGCGCCCCTTCTTTATCTCGTTGTTTGTGCCGCAGTGTTTTCGTAGATACGTCTTCTCTTCGTTTATTCTATTGAATCGGGAATTGGGAGGTTCTTCAGAGCTTCCAATATCGCGGTACTTTTGTGCTCGCCATTCCGATAATCGATTCGGGAAAACTGCTACGCGTGTGGAGATTACTTTTGCCGAAGGTCTTAATGGATATAGAACTCTCAACAGTGATATTGGGACAGCGCACGGATGTAATATACGTGAAAGCAGCATGCACCGTGATGACGGAAAATAAAGAGATAAATTTTTATGCGTGGTGTCGAAAAATAACACAAACGACTTTGGCACTGTTGCTCTGCCTGTGTCGCCAACTGAATTAAACATTTATGCTATGGCAATGCTGGAAAATACATACAATAATAATGCGATTTCGCGACAATCTCAAAATAATCTCTCGATGAGAAGGCTCAAGCTAATCCGTTGTTATCCAATTATTAACGTTACCTGACAATGGAATTAATTAGCGAATAACGATGCGTTGAGTCGCCAATAAGTACCACTTACAATTACTCTATTATCTCGTTTGTTTACCAAATGATATTTGCTTTTATGCCCAATCGCTACGTTTGCTCTGAAGCGCCGGTTTTTAACGTTAATCCGATTTTCCGTCTAATCTCATTCACCCGACGTTACTGTACTTTGAAAGAAAACACCGGGCTACTTCGTAAGCTCGACCGGCCGTCACCGAAAATCCTGCTAGCAAATAGCCCGTGACCCGATTTAACGTCCGAGCTAGCTCCTTTCTACTTTCATGTAACGGTTGACTCTATGTAATGCGCTGCTCCAGGGATTAGGATCGGACGAAAAAATGCGACCATATACAATGTATATTATCTCGTAGACACCGAATGGATTTCTCTTATGAAAGAAATCGAATGTGGAGGTCGACGATTTTTCTCAGAAAGTATGCCAGAATTTACAAGAATTCTCCTGACATTTAGCTTCAAGTAAATATTTTAAGAAAGTAAATTTTTTCTATGCTTAACAGTAGTATATTATATAGTCAGAGATAAAGTTTTGTGACTACAATATAATTTGCATTTAATTAATAAGGATTTATATAGATTAATTCCACAAAAAAATAATGTTATTTAATTATTCTTCTTATTTAATAATTTGTTTTTAATACGTTATTTTGCAATAAATTTTTTTTGTAGTATAATAATGGTATAATTTTAAAATTTTCTTTTAAGCAAGTAAATTTAGTGTACATATATTGTATATGTAAACATTATTGTAAATATGATTTTTTTCACAAAGCTGCAATAATTTATTTCGAACTGTCTTTATTTTAAGTTAACAATCAAGCAAACAGTGGATTCTTATGTTACTTGAAGTGCTTCAAATTGGTGATTTTCATCAGAATATCCGATAAGACGCAGAGATTGCGAAATGACGGCAGCGAAGAATATTGGCAATGACATTATCTCGAAATTAAATCGTTCTAAGCCAGATAGATACACTTTTATCGATATTCCGTTTCGTTATCGCGCTCATGGCACGAACTGTCTGCCCGTGGAGAACGCGATTCTCGCTGCAGATGCTATTTATGATAATCAAATGGTCGATACGGATCACTGGTGGAGGATGCGATTGTATGTGCGTGGTCTTTAGTGGCGATTCGCTTTTGTGCCCCCATGTAATAGATGGATCGAATTGATAAATCTATTTGCATCCCCCAACGTTCGTATGTGTCATCAGCGAGCGTATAAGCGGTAACCGGCGGGGTCATTTTCTTTATGTGCTTTAATCGAGTCGATTAATATTATATATCGGTGTAATTATAAAATTTTATCATTTCGCCCGAAGGGGAGCGCGATAATTAACGCTATCGAAGTAAAAGCAAAATTTTAGCAGGCTAGATAAGCGGATAAACGGATGAATATTTGCGATAGGTTGCAATAAAAATCAAATTTGTGTTGCTATTCGTGCCGCAGAGTCAATTTGATATCGCGCATCGAATTTCTCTACGTAACGCAAATAATACGTTCGTTTATAATCTGTTATATAATAAAAAGTATCGCGAATGCTGCAGCAGCAGTTAAGCCGCTCGAAATAAAATCGTTTTTCTCACATAACTACATTTTTTTACACGACAACGCCCACTATCATTGAAAATATAGATTATGTACGCAAATCCTTTAGTTTATAAAGCAATATATACAGATTCGTGGTAAACTGAATACTTCTGGGTTTAATTGAAAATGGGATTAAAAATTTCCATTTCTTAAGCTTTTTACTCTTCGTCGTGTCTATGATATTAAATGAGAAATTGGTTTTGTAACTATAATTCACTGAACTGCAAATGTTCAACTCTATGCATTTATTACAAGAGATTAAAAGTTCGTACTATAAGATGATAAATATGGTACATTAATTTAGGACATTATATATACGTTACTGTGTGTGTGTGTAAAAGATTATTAATAATATATAATAATGGACAAATTGTTAATCTGCTTAATTATGCTATTACTATGCATTTACATGTTGCTCGGTACCAACAGAGATTCCAAACTTTTTAAAAAATACGACAGAACTTTTCCGGACTCGGATTTCCGAACAGAATTTGTACAACGGGATTTCTCTGAAACAACGAAAAGTGGCGCGCTTGGCATGGAAAATAGGAGCTACAGCGCACACGGCGCACACGCTCGTAGTTTCATTTGAATCGGGTCGGATCGCGGCGGGTTGGGGAGGGCCACTCGAGAAACTCGGAAAACAAGATGCGCGGCCATCAAAATCCGGCAAGGCGAGGGAACGGCTATTCCGTTCCGCGGCTTTCGAGTGTCCGATGACGAGTGTGCGCTGAAGGTGATGTGGTACCGCGGGTGCGGGAAACGATTTCGGTCATTGTATGGGTTCGCGCACGAACGAACGAGGAACTAAGCTAGGATCTAGGATCTAGGATCTACGAGGAAGTAGGATATATTCTACTTCGCGGGATATTGGACAGACAGAGGCGGCCGTCGGGCGAGAATGATGGGCGAGTGTCCGTTGGGAGCTTGACGTGCACCGTTGGCGATGCCTTAGGTGCACAGTTGCGCCGGATTCGCGCATATGGCGGATGGACAAGTTGGAACCTCCGGCTTGAATTACCTATCGCGCATGCAGGATGGCTGGCAGCTGACTCGAAGATGACAGTTTGCGAGCAAACTGGTGCGACGAGGACACGGACGAACGCTCTGCCTGAGGAAACTTTGTTCTCGATAAGTTTGGATCACTGCTAGCGCCGAGCAACGTTGGAATGTACATAATTAGTAACACAATTAAGGGATAACGATTGTCACATTGGTCACCTCGTAGCGGGAATAATGATGGGAAAATGTGAATCGCGTTAGAAGATATATTAAAGTTTAAAATTAGTTGGAACGTTTTTTGATACTTAATAAATTTTTGCTAGATTATCATTGCGCGTAATATCAGCGACAGTTCCTCTGCTCTTCTTATTTGCCATGAAATGTATCTTAGCGTAAAATGCACGGCGAAATAAATGTCAGCAGAAATCAATGCGCGATTAACGACTTGCTGCTGCAGACTTTGCGTTATCTCGCGTAACGCGCAGATTTATTTTCATGCAACTCCGCTGGTGATTAGATTTGCAGAGATACTGCTGTGCAAATCTGCACGTTAATCACGTTAACAGACACGGTACCGTATTAAAATACATCTGAGGCAACAAAAAGTCGCCGGCAGTCATGGGTCGAGAGAGATTCTACAAAATGGAGAAGATGAAATATACTATTTTGTGGAATAAATGAGCTCAAGATTAAAAAAAAAACAATGGAAACAATTGCATTTTACAAGTGTTCAACAATGAGCATAAGTTGGTTACGAAAGTATGCGAACGAAAATTAAAGGATCAAATCTGCAATGATATCAGAGAACGTTGAAAAGTCGCGCTACGTTAGAAATTGGAAACAAGTAACAGTTTTATATGTAAAATCATATTTAATATATTTAATAATTAAGTTCTTGGAATTGTTCTCATTTCAAATTAAACATTTGTTTTTAATTTCGTGTATGAGTTATACGATATATGATATGGAAATCTAAGTTTATTTTAACATCTGGATGAAACGTTATACGCGTTAGTAAAGGAATTTATGTTTCCAGAAGGTAAATATGATGTCTTACACAGTCCATTTTTTTTTACTTTTATGTGACCCAATTAAAAGGCCATGCATAAAATTAACTTCGTCGCAACGCGTTGTTTTATGCTAATTATTTTACGCGCGCGTAGCAACTCCGGCTTCATTATAATTAAACTTTAAAGAGGGGGAGACATTGAGTTTAACGTGGAGTTAAAAATTATAATCGACCGTCGTCTTAAAGACGTTTGCAGGTACGCCGCGAAATAATGAAAGAACTAGCCGGAAATGGGGCGTGAGCAAGGCGGAGAGAATGAGACCCGACAGAATATTCCACTTCGTGGCTTGTTGGTTAAACGAAGCCAAGCGCTTTGAGGGTTGCACGATGGCCGGGAATGCCGTTGCAAGGCGCGTTGCATAGCCGCCCGTGCAAGTAAAGTATCCACTATGCGCAATTGCGTCGTTGTGGTTGTGGCGCCTATCTAAAAACGGCGCGAATGGAATGAGACTCTGCCCGTTGCGGCTTCCGATTTGCATCCGGGGCAACGTCACGAGACACCGGGTCACCCTCTCACCGCTGAAGATTAAGTCTTTGGACTAACAATAAGCACGGACGAGAAGAGATCCCGCAACGTTTCCGTAAAACTGTAGTCTGGATTTGACTCAAGCTAATTATCTACGTGCAAGTTTCTACGCTAATCGTAAGCTCGGTAAGTCGCGACGTGAAGTCGCGACTTAACTTCACGGCCAAGTGAAAAGTGAAGCTCTCCGGATTACTTTACAGTAGCCGCTTGACAGACCGGGCCGTGCCGATGTTGGAAGAATAAAATTTTTCCCGCTGGAAAAGCCACTGCGAATAAAATCTGGATTTCCCGCTAGAATAAATGTTTTGTTTAAGATTGGATCTTGTGTGCTCTAGAAAGAATAACTACAAACGAAAGTCCAATGGCAAATATTTGTTCGAAGTATTACGACGGTTTGTGTAACGGATAACAACGGACGTGTGGATAATGGGTCCTCGCAGAATCGATGTTAGGTATTTCCAGCTTTTCCGTTCAATCTTTCCATCTTGTTACTTTGCGCTTGATATTTAAAGGATGTAGTTATTAATAAAGATTTGGGTTTATATAAATCTTGTCTCTTCGTTTTTCGCGTTAAAGCGTCTGCGACGAATTTTATATTTACGTCTCCGGCTCGTCTCGATCGCACGTAAACGCATTGTCATTTGTCAAAATTAGGGAAATGTTGCGACGCAGAGTCGGTAATTACGAAAGACCTTGTTGCTATTACGCTGTGCAGAAAGCTCGCGGGCTATGTGGACGCATATGAACGCTATTAAACGCTTCCTTCGAAAGCGTTACCGGTTGCATTAAATTCGCCTCGGTTCGAAGGCGTAATGGTTTTGCTCGCAGCATCCGCCGTTTCAATCCTACCCCTTTGTTTCAGGTTGTCAAAACGCATAATCTCCTGGTAGGCGCGTTAAGCTCCATATTCGCGTAATGCCGGGGAATAACCGTTGGCGAAATGGCTCTTAACAATTCTGGATGATACGAGGCGATGGGGACGAATAGAATATTCCGCAGCGGCGGCGGCAAATATCTTCGCGCGGAACCATCGAGAAATGACGACCGCAAATCATAATCGACCGTTTCGCAAATACTCGAGGCGGCCGATACGCGGTCGTGACGGGAAACAAACGGGAGACGGGGGAGAAGGCAAGGAGGAAAGGGGTTGGTCGGGTCGACCGCGTTCGGTCCGCAGATGTCGGGATGTCGAGAGACTGTGCGCGGCTTTTTACGAGTTCCCAAGCGCGGAACTTGCATTTCTTTCCGACGCGAAAGGGGGATGGGATAAGGCAAAGCCCTATTCGCCGCAGGTTTTATTCAAATTCTCTTCGCCCCTAAGCACCAGCTGCGGCCCGTCCCTTTCTGCGCTCCTCGGCCGATTCGGAGGAGGGGAAAAAAAAGTTGCGCGAAGATCTGCAGAATCGCGTGACCACACGAGCTGTTTTGCTGCGACGGGGACCATCTCTCCCGAGATCGAAGCTTTTCTCGGTGCTAAGGTCACTGAACCCTCATAATAGAAAGAAAAGATAATAGCACGAGAAGGTCTCTATAGAACGCACGGTCGAAAACGAGAGGAAAAAATGGTGGAGAGATTTATGCTTTTTTAAATGCTTCATTTTCAGACTCTTAATATTTACTAACAGTATATTAATCTCGTTTAATTAGTTAATTACGTAATTTGATACATTCGCGAATAAGTGGGGTAAATAATTCATAATTGCATATTGAAAAGTACAATGCTAATTTCATTTGCTCTCTGTTATTTGCTTATAATAAATTGAGCAGGAAAAGAAGTTACAAGAAGAAAAATTCGCGTTTTCCTGCTTCTTTTATCTCAAACAATATTTCAACACGAAAAGATTCATACTTCTCGCAAGACTTTTTAACAGACTTAATTAAAATTGTAATGAGTTATCACTATAAGAACGCTATTTTATTTTTTCTTACAATGTGTTAATAAACGAAAAAGGTGTATTTTTATCACACCGTTTAATCATTTTTATCATCAAGCGTGTAATTAAGAGACTGATATGCGTTCGGTAATATTTGGTAATATATCCCGAAGACTTGTCACTTTCGAGGATTAAACTCGTATTCGCGGATTAATGAAAAGACGAACGCGACGCTGAAAGTCGAGAACTTTACCTTCTTCTTCTCCTACAACTTATTGAATAGAAATCCGGTCACGTATAGTGTCAGACCGCCGTTATTAAATTGAACGACTAGACTAGCGCGAATGATATATCCCGGCGGCTTCTTTATGCAGACGAATAAAGAACGTCGCGTACCGAGACTTTTCTTAGCGGATCAACTGTTTTATAAAATGTCTCCCACTGTTTCAGTCTTAACTTTGTAAGTTTCTTTAAATCTGTACCATCACTACTTATTTTGATAATAGAAAATAAAAATTTAGACAATTTAGGTAAATCCGAATAGCGTGTCATTCAAGATGTATTTTTTAAACTAAAAAAATCATTAATAGAAAATGCAAAATTATATATGTTTGTAGTTTCACGTATTCCTATTTAAATAGATTACAGCTTCTGTGAATGTTCTGTGAATATATTCTTGATCTTCTCTTTGTGAAGATCCCTTTTTTCAGGACTTCATTTTTCATGCATTCGCACGTACCGACGCAACGACGCTAAGTGTCCTTTGAACGCAATGAAATGACGATAATTCGTCGCGCCATGAAAATCGAGTTTCTCGAGGAGGTAAGTTCTTTTTAATGTCTTGTCTGTGACTAATGTTCCTGCGTTCACGCGTAAGGTAATTCGATCCGTAGTTATGCGCATCATTTATCCCTAACAGAATTTATGTGATCTTTCAATAGACTAGGCATAGCTTTATACTGCTTATACTAATATGTATTTAAATTCTAATGCATAGTATATATATGTATATAGAATATTTCAAATTTAACAAGCCACTCTTTTTTGAACAATTTCAAATTGATTTTTCCTTTTGTTTCAAATGTTAAAAGAAATGTTAAAAGAAATAAAAGAAACTTAGAAAGAATTATCTTGTATAATATTTAATAATTTATAATTAATTCTTTCTAACTCGTCGATTAAATAAATACTGATACGTAATTGCGTATATCTTGAAAGAAAATCGATATATTTCTAAGGCATGACAGTGTCTTCAATTTGGTCACTGCTCCGGACAGTATTGTAATTATCGCGAATAAAGTGACCATGTTGCTGCAGTTCTGTAATTTTCGGTAGCTGATTATAAAGTTTGTGTTAGTACCGTAATTGCGGTGTCGTAACAAGTCTGACGAAGTACATGGGAAGCAAAACAAATACTTGCACACACGGAAGTTACAATGCCTGTAACTAATTACGGACAGGAAATTAATCCTTTAAAAGCTTCTGTTCCTTTTAGAGCTTGTTACGTCTTCGCGTAATCTTCTTACGGAGTTTCAATAATAATAACATATATAGCTTATAGAGAAATCGTTATTTGTACTCGCTTATGCTTCGCATAAAAGTCTATTATGCTATATTATTGCAAATATTATATTATTATTATTATAATTATTGTTACATATGTCAGTAATTTGAAAACAACATATACAATAGTTACTTAGCACACGCGTGCTGTAAATTGTTATAATTAGTTAGTTAATAACATGATTAACTAACAATTATACAGTTAAATATTGTGATTATCCAGGTAATTATTGTAGTTAACAAATATTTCATATATTATTTGTAGTTATTATCTGTAGTTATTATTGTAATGGGATGGTTATTAATTGAGCTGTTTAAAATTTCTGCAAAATTACGCATTTATTTTAGAAAACATTGTTCAACTGAATATTTTGCGATCACATTTTGCGCGCTTTTTTCCTTCAATATTAGATTTGAGTTTTTTATTTAAATAATTTGTATCGAGCTTTATTGATGGGCCCTATAAGATATTTCTTTAATTATTTATATTTCGAGATCGCAGAATATAAAAAAATGTTACATGAGCTAAGTTAGTCTACTTTACTTTATTGATAACAAATTAATTACATATATAGCACATTAATAAACGATTGTATAAAATAATTTGAGATTGATTTTAATAAAAACGTTAGCAGAAAATAATTAATCGTAAAAGCACTGAAATATATTGTAATTACTGTATTAAATTGCAATTTATATAAGGGTATCGTTCCGGTGCCCAGATATCACAATTAAATTTTGCACATTAAATTCAGAGAATTTCCGCATTTGTATTTTCGCGTTAAATAACATCTCCTGTACGGTATGCGTTTATACGCGGATTGATAGGAATGCTCGGATCTGCGAATTTCACCGGTAGAAAATAAAGTACCTTGAGAAGAGGAGATTTATCTCGAGTTATGCCGGCCAGTAGTTACGGCGCGTCCGTGGTCAGACGTATTTCACAGTGAGCGGTAGTTACCGCTACCGCAATTCATACGCCAGGAAATCGGATGAACTGATTAGATTCTAGATACGATCGACACTCGCGGCGACATTATGCAGCAGTGGGTATAAAGCTCGATACCGCGATCTTTATCTAAATTGTAAACTTTGACGGTATTTCCTGCGCGAGAACATTTCGATGCGCCAAAATTAAATATTATAACGAGATTTGAAACAATAAAATGGTAATAATAATAATAATAATAAATTTATTGAGTGCAATGATATAATAGCAAAAAATTAAATAAAACGGTAACGACTAAAGAACGCGATTGCAAATAAAAGATGAGGCTGCAGTTAATAAGTCGATATCTAACCCAAATTGCGTTAATAAATTATTTTCAATATTTTGGTATTTGGAAATGGAATTCGACCTAATTTTCAACGATTGCGTGGTTGCATAAAAGATGCCGCTTCATTAGCGTTTCGTGTGTTCTTTGCGTAGCTGAATTTATCGCACTAGATTTATGGACTTCATTAAATTTATGGGTCACGAAGATTTTCGTGGTTTATCGTCAGAAAAGCGGGGAATTTATATATACGTTTGGGAAATTAATATCGTGCGAATGCTGTTAAATAAAACGTTATGGTAGTCGACTATCGTAAATTAATAAATTCTACTCTGGTTTCGTACGATCGTGATTCCCCATCGTGTTTCATGATTTCTATCCGGCAGTTCCCAGGTCAATGTTATGTATATGAATACAGCGGTTTATCACGTGTGCAGCGCTTAAATACACGCAAGCACATACATACCAACACACGCATACACACGCAAAGACGCCGTTAGCTCTATAGGCATTGCATTTTATTAAAATAGTAAATATAGCGTTACTGATAACGCAAAAGTATATCGACAAAATTTTGTCGCGGGAAAAGCCGGATTTTATTGTGCTATTAATTTTTAGGACAAGAGGATTGCGAGATATTTGTTGAGTTATAATCTCCCTTTTTGGAATCTATTAATGCCAGAGAATTATTCTGCTTCGCTCAAAGTCAATATATTTTTAAAAATCATTTGTAATTTTTCTCCCACTGATTAAATTGCGGACATAATTTAACAGAGTACTACTCCATGCTTTCAAGTATCTACGCAAGAAAAATCCATAGACATATAATAACTAGACTGCGCATTCGGCCGAAAAGTCGTCAAAGAAAGAGATGCTTTGCATCACCATTCTGTCTTCGTCTGACAAATGACAAATGTTTTGTTTCTTTTTTTATGGTATGGTGATCGTACAGCAGTCTTTTTCTAATTTTTGACACGTTCTGACTACGGGAGACATTGAGACCGCGCGATCTAGATATTATACGTCTATGAAGAAATCACGTAAACGAATCTCACAGTACTCACTTCAATGCGCCGCATTCAACTGCAAATCTTCTCCTTTTTTATATTCTGGATTCCGGTGTTCGGCCTTATCTACGATACACTGCGCGACCGGAAAAAACGTTCGCGGAGCATTACACGTCTCGTCGCGCGGCCGGCTCGTTACCGCGAGCCTCGAAACGCAGGTCCTCGTCGATAATTGGCGCGCGCAAAATGTGTACACCTGCGTCGGCGTTGTCACGCCGAAGGCTACGTACGTTTGCGTTTGCGGCGGCCCCGAAGCCGCACGTTACAGCTTCCGCCGACGACTGACGATCGCTTTTGGGCACGGCGCTTGCGCCCCTTCTCGTCCACCTACGATCCTGCCGCGTGCACCACGCGTCTTCCTAAACCCCAAGGCTACTGATGGCAGGATCAGTGAGAACAACTGCCATTGAACCGTGTCGACACATATTGATGTAGTAATCATTAGGAAATGATAAAAAACGATCTAATTATGCAGAGTGTTAGACAGCAATTATGACTGCTTCAATACTTGATTAATAAAGTGATGATGATGAAAGTAATTTTTATCAATAGGGATAGGCACTTTATGCTTTGAGCATAATAGCATAATGTGTAAAAAATTGTTCTTAAGCTCTAATTTTAATAGTTGTGCATAGACTATGCAATCTGTCAATACTAAGTGTGTACTATGCACAACTATTAAAATTAGAGCTTAAGAACAATTTTTTACACATTATGCTATTATGCTCAAAGCATAAAGTGCCTATCCCTAGTTATCAAGCAGATTGCGATGTCGTCATTAGGATTAATAGAATAGTTTCATTGATAAATCAAGCTGTCAGAATAAATTTGTTGGAGACATAGCTACTTGCTTTGTCATCCTAAGATGATCAAGAAATGATACATGTTAATGATAATAATAAAATAATTTCAATTAAATGTTTTATAAAATAATTTTGCAATGTCACAATTATTTAGATTGAAAATCTCTAAGTGTATCACTTCGTCCTACCATCTATTATAATTTCTATGGTATTTTACATTTATACGAAACTTTTTTAGTCTATCGCTTTTAAATAACTCCATTGTTGCAATTTATTATAAAAAAAAGATAGCCCGCGTCGCGGTTGATTCGCGTTTTGTCAGGGTTGATCGGCCATCCGTGATTTTCGAATTAATGCGTCAAGTAGGGACTGCGGATGTTACCATTTGTATATTCGCTGGAAATTGAATTTTCGGAGCGATGCACCGTGTGTAGGCGCGACATTTCACTGGGAAATTCGACCCATTAAACACGACGCAAGGGCGTCATAATTATGACGGGCGAATAAATAAGGACGTTAACCAACGAGTGTGTAAACGCGGCTCCGCGGCGCGAAACAAAGTGTCGCGTGAGATAATAAAATGCAGTCGACGCTGTCGAAGCTCTTGACTGTTTGAGATTAAAATAATGCCGCGACTCGGTTCCTCGCTAACGAGTCGTCCGCGCTTAATTGGCAACGAGCCGAGATCCGTTATCTCCGCGAAAATTTCAAGAGAAGAGATAACGCGCAAATTTTCTGTCTTTTCTATCTTCTTCAAAACGTAGAAGTTGAAACCTGAGCTTGATTATCTAATTTATTAATGTCGGTTATTTATTTTCTAAAAATACGACGTGTCTAAAAGATATATTACGTTACAATATGAAAATGGAGAAGCGTATGACGAAAGTCTCGAATCTGATCTTAAAAATATCGAAATTTCGATTAAATTATTTAATCAGAGATAAAAGAAAACCGTGCGCGGAGCATTGATGTAATTAGCCGAGATTTAATTAGCTGACTTCCGGCAATATTTCTTCTCTTGATTTTGCGGAGATGCTCACCTATTTTCTACGACGTTAACGACCCGCGTTTTGCACCAAAAATACTTGAAAAATCGCGCGTGAAAATTCGTGCCAGGAAATGATGATGTTAGGCGACGGTGGCGGCCAAGGAAAACGCGAAGGAGGATAAAAAAAAGGGCGCGCGCGAAAATACTCTCTCGCGACCGTAACAGATTGGCAGTGGAACTGGCGGGTCAGCATTTTCTTGCAGGCACCGGGGCCGGGAGGCTTCAGATTAAAAGGTTCGGAGCCCGCTCGGCCGTAATAAGAGTCAGCATCTTTCTCTGGGCAATATTTCACGTCATTACACACCATTTCACCGCAATTAAGATTTGAAAATTTCGGCCGCCCGCGGTTTATCGAAGACGCCGACGGTAATCGTGGCCGCTCGGAATGTGACCCGGTTTGTTGGTTAATTATCCGTAGCCCCCAACTTTTTGACGCCCCACACACCACTTGTGGGATCAATCAGCAAATATTATTAAAAAGTATAAATAAAAGTAATCGTTGCGATTTACATATAATATGCGCGTAAAATACACTGAAAGAAAGGCTTGGTTATAAAAATCCAGGCTTAACCCTTTGCGGCACGGTGGCATTGTACAATGCCACCTTTTTATATTCGCTTCTTTACCTTTTTTACATACTTTCTAATGTATTATGACGATAAATAAAAAAAAATCGAAAGGAAAAATGTATGCTTCAAAGGGTTAATGTTACCGAGCACCTTGGTGAAATAATTTCAACTAAACGTATAATAAGTATTACATAATTTAGTTGGCTCAACTAAACAAAATTTGCTCTTTTATAATTATTACAAATGTTTATAATTATTACAAAATGTTTTGTTATTATTATTATAAACGGTAATAATAATCAAATACTTCAAAAGAAAGTATACTAAATGCATCTCACAAGTTTACCAAGAATTTTGAGCGTTCGTTTAGCAACCATTGGAAAATCTTTTTAAAAAAGTAGCAGCTATTGATTTTATCATTAGAGAAACTTTTTTTATATTATTTAATTTAGCCTGTATGTTCAACTATTCTCTTAATCTTGTTATCTACGTATAAATTATTATTTAATAATAACAGACAATCAATACAATAAATATGAGTTCGAAATATGTTATTTACCGGAAACGTTTAATCTCAGACTTACTTCAATATAATTTAACAATTCCGCCCGATTTAACAATCGGAAATGCAACGTGTTAAATACATTATGAAAAGCGAGCAGCATATTGACAGGTATATCCGCTACCTTGCAGCACAACATCTATTTTTATTTATACGCTTTAAATTTTAAACGCTAGATACTTTTTCTTCTTCAAACCCTAGATAAATTGTAGCAAAGATCTACGTTTATTTATATCCAGCCCTTCGCGTAACAAATATATGCAAATAGAATGCCAGCAGGAGCGACGTTTATATCCGCACTGTGGAAATTTCAATTTCGCGCAGGAGGAAAACCTTGCGCGGCGGATTGCAAAGGCAAAGATAGCGCGACGAAAGTGTGAACGTAACAACATGTAAATCCCATGAAAAAGCGAGAAATGGGGGAATACGCGCGCGTGTGAAACTTCGGGCGAGGGCGGCCATTACGCGAGCGACAAATGCGACGGAAGTTCAGAAACGCCCTCGTGCTCTTGCGAGACGCGTGTCCCTATCTTTTTCCCTTCACTCTCACCGAAGGCGTCTTTGACGTCATGTCGATCGCGAAGCTTATAAACGACAACGACGACAACGACGACGGCGAAGTGATAACGTCTTTCGAATTCCGTCACTTCCTGCTTGGCGATTTTTACGAACTTTGATGCGACGCTGCTACACTGAGAGCGAAAATCTAGGTCGTTGCACATTGCCGAAGCCGACGAGACGATTCGACTTCGATTTCTGGCGTTACCCCCGCACTTCCGGAGCTCGTGTAATCTTGTATCATACTCGAAGATTCGCATTGGGACGAATGCCTGTATTGCTCTCTCGCTTTGAGATTACTCGTGCCGCGCGATCGTTCGGCAGCGATTCCTGCAAACCGATGCTCGATATGTACGTTACGTGTCGAAAATTTTGCATTCTATTTTGACATTTATTTTTCATAGAAAATCAGCGTCCAAAAACCATGTGTCACACTTGGATAATCGGGATTCACTCGTGTGAGTTTACTTTTGTATATATTTTTATTTAATTCTATCTCTAGATGATTGATTTTTCTAACAATACTAATAATATTAATTTTTAACAATAATACTAATAATAGTATTATTATACTATACTTCTAACAATAATATTAATATTCAGAAAACTCTTTTACAAATTGCCAGCAAATAATTAACTTGTAATAAATTATAAGACGACCCAACTGGCAAGTGATTGCCAGTTATCACTTGTTATCACTTGCCAGTTGTCTTATAATTTATTACAAGTTAATTATTTACTGGCGACTTGTAAAAGAGTTTTCTGGTTATTATACACCTTGACCAAAAAATGGTGTCCCACGAAAAATTTTCTTAACATCATCGGTTGTTGCGATAAATATTATCACATGCCTCGGTGGTCGAACTGGCTACGACGCCCGCACGGATTGTAGGGAGGTCCAGGTTCAAATCCTGGCTGAGGTAATATTTTTGCAATAAATTCTTTACAGTTTTCCTGATGGGAGAGGAGAGGGGAATCTTATAGATACTTGTTAGCATCATTATTATTAAAATTGATTACGAAAAGAACCACAATCTGTATGGTCGAAGTAGTAATAAAATAGAATAATTCACTTGCTGGTTGGGTCGTCTTACAATTTATTACAAATATTAATTCCTTCGAAGACCACGTGGGTTTTTCAAGACCCAGTCGATATTTCAATTTCGAATTTTACGGAGATAAATTTTGACTCATAAAGAAAACCCATACAAGAATCAGGCATATATAAATAGATTCTTAAAGCCTTTGAAAGTATACTTGAATTTTTTCAGATTTTTTATGGCACCATTACAGCTTGAAAATCTTAACTGGCCTTAAAAGACCCAGGTGGTCGACGGAAGTAGCAAAATTACACGTGGTCTGCGAAAAGTTAATATTGTTAATTTTTAACTGCTGTATAAAATGTCTGCCGTCTAAATGATTTTCTTTTTTGGGAATGTGTAAAACTGTCGTTGTTTAATGTTTAAATCGTCTCCGATCGTCGTCTCATCTATTACCCTCGAAGATTGCATCGCATAAGCCGTTTCGATCGCCAAACAACAGCCTTCGTTCGGCCGTTTTGCCGTCATTTATAAATCATCACGCTCGAAGACACCTGTTCCCAGCGGATCACGCTTAGAACACTCTAATCGGATTCTCGACGGCTCTCGCCTTCCGGTTACTGAGCCGGGGATAATCGCGTTGGCCGTCTCCGGCACAAGCGGCATTAGTTTATGGCGTTGATTCTCCGCTGCGGCGGACGCAACGCGAGCGATTCGATTACAAGGCGGGTGTATCCGCGATTGCGTCGCGTCGCGCCGCGCCGCGCGCCGCACCGCGAATCCGAAGACCGCGTCGTGCGGCGAAATTGCGTTACGCTAATTGCCAGCACCGTCGGATGGATCGTCCCATTCGCATCAGATTTGCTTGGAAGCTTTGCTCGCGATCCCCTTCGCTCCGGCCTCAATTAAGAATACCTGCGATTTCCCATCCCTCCCCTGGCAAAACGAGCTCGCTCCTTGCACCGGGCATCGTGAGAGAATCCGTAATCAGATTAAACCCGTTCCATGCGGCACATTTGCGCGCGATATATGACAGATTTGCCAGGTCGGTTTCCGTCGATCGGTTGAAAAATTTAGCCAAAAATTTCACTCGCGCGCGCGTCTGCTGTTGCGCAACGAACGGACGAGAGGAAATTTTATATCGCGAGTCGATTATTACGGTTTATTTTTTTTTATGTCGGTACCGCCGCGATACAACCTTTTTCGACGCACAGAACAGATTTTTGCGCTGACGCGCGCAGCAATTTTTTGTTAGCTCGCCGTTCAAATGGCGGCCCCACGAGAGGTAAAAAAATTCCGTTTGTATCTCTGTTGTTGCTGTGACGGGTGAGACGGATATTTGCATTTACGAGTCGATTTGGGTTTACCGAATTTGTCGACACAGCGTAACTTTTTGGTCTTCCTAGCTTTAATCCGTCCTAATGTCATTATCGATCTGCCGCATCGCTCGAAATTAAGCACTCTTAATTATAAATTTTATCTTAATTGTGAATGATAAAGAAATATCTGACTTGTCGGACTGCAGAATAGGGATATTTTTATTTCGCTCTTTAAAAGGCACAAATATAACAGTTCGTTGTGATGAATGAATTTACACGGAAAGAACGGTTTTGCTAAAGTATTTAAAAATTTAGCCAGATACAGATCTGAAAATAATTATGTTGGACCAAAATAATTATGTAGGACGCTCAAGCATAATGATAATGCTGTAAAAAGTTTTGACATCTTAGCAAACAGCTTGAACGTCCTACATAATTATTTCGGATAGTCCAATGTAATTATTTTCTGATCTGTATCTGACTAAATTTTTAGATATTTCAGCAAAACCGTTCTTTCCGTGTACGAATTTACGAAGAAGGGATAAATAATTCGATAACCGACGGACTTCGTTCCCTTTTTGATCAGGATAAAAGAGCGCCTCATTATACCGTAATACTGGACAATAAAATATTCAAGGGATTTTCGCGTTCAAAGTACAGGACCGCCGTCTGATATAGATCGCAGCTTTGATTCACAAACGATCCGTTAAGCGCGTTACTCACTCCTTTGGACTGGCTGTCCTCTTACGACAAATTTGTTCAAAGACGGCACGAAGGTGAAGAATGCGGGTGAATAATGAAGTTTCGCCGGGAATGAGATGTCTCGAAAGGTCCCGTATTGGAAACCCGGCGGCGAGCAGATTTCGCTAACGACAAAGGAAGCTTGGATAAAGAAGCGTCTTGGTCTCGGTAATCCGAGCTTCGGGGGCGCAAACGACAGCGCGCGGCTTTGACACTCCTGAATAATTTATAACATTCACAGTGCGATATAATGCACGATGACTGCGCTAAGAAGGTCCTTCGTCCTTGCAAGTCGACTGCTGTACAAAATATGTAATGCGAGTCTTTTTTCGGTTTTCAATGATCCCGGATTTAGTTCTAATTTTATTTACATGAAGAGTGTGGAGACGATGAACGATTATTTGCTAAAAAATTATGTATTAAAAGACATGAAAATACATAGCACGTCGTTTTTCCGCACGAGGGAAGGATAATTTTTGTTGCGTCAGCAAAATTAACAATTGCAACACTTGTCTTTTGTGAAATTCGCTCCTTTAGATTCATTCGAGCGCACATCGAATTGGCAACGAAACTGCCAACGAAATCGTCGGTACTGTGCGATATGTTCGCGGTTTCGATTTACAGCGAACGGTCGTGCAAGTTAATCAACCTCGGTCACATCTGGCTGTCGTAAAAACGTTTACCCAGGATACGGGAAGCTTTTTCGGTAGAGGTTGACCGGAAGAGCACTTCGCGAGTAGGACGCGATAGAACGGAGTTGGCTAACGAACGGACGGGCGATCCAACCGCGAATACGTGGACTGACCGTGAAAGTTTCTGAGGGCTACGACGACCTCTGCTGAAGTTCTCACGAGCACGAAGTTTTCGTTGTGCGACGAGGTGGAAAGCCCGTTGAGCGAAAGTACATCAACTGTGGCTGAATAGCACTTTTTCTTCGGGCGCAACGAATCATGTTTGCGAAAGAGTACGAATTCCGGTGCTGTTCGTAGGCTTGTTAGAAAAAGTTGTCGCAGAATTGTTCAATCGCATTTGACATTATTCGCAGCATGAATTTTATGATGCCGTCAATAGATAAATGATTTTTACGTCTATACGCCGGCTTCTTTGAGAAACAGCAAATTTGCAACTTTTTCAAAGCAGATTATAGATTTTTACCCGATTTCTAAAAGTTGTTTCTTCTGCCTTTGATGGAAATTCTAATTTGCATGTTTTATTTAGCCTGTTTACATTTTTAAATTATTACATTCTCTTATATATATATATATATATATATATATATATATATATATATATATGTATATAAATTCGATATATCAAGTCTGTGGAAAGCTCCGCATTATGCTGAATCTAATTTGCAGGGAATCAATACTTTTACGGAAGAAAAATACGAGAGTAAAATCGAAGAACACTGTTTACTGCTTTACATTTTCCATCGTTGATATATTTACGCAATAAAATAAATACTCGCGGTGAAGCAATCTAAGCAAGAGGTTCTTTGAAGCGTTTTGTAAAGTATGCGCGGCTGGTATGCTACACGATGGAAAATACGTGTCTGATAAACGGCTCATACTATGGAGATGAAGGAAAGCTTGACGAGCGTACACGAAAGTACTATAAAGAATAATATGATCCCATAAACGAGTTTATTCGAAACGTTTATTCGAAAGACATACATTCGAGATCTCGCCTTATCTACCAACTTTTTCTCACGAGTATATGACGTATTTTCGCTGGTCTCACACGTAGTGCTCATCAGACGCGAATGTCCGCCATCCAAATACGTAAATTCCTTGCACGAGATCTGCATTCAGGCCGTAGAAAGAAAATTGGGTATATGACGACATCGTTCTGGTTATATTCTTCACGGGTCAGATTTACTTTGATTTAATACGAGATAAAGAAAATATAGACGTTACAATTGTAATTAAAAAAACTGCATAAGGCTTTAGTCGCTTTTCACGTCTATTAAAGTAAAAAAAATTTCAGAAGCACAACGTTCGTGTGAAATCGGCGCACCCCCCTCCCGAACCTATAACATTAGAAATTACTGTGTATAACATATTATATAAAGCCAGTGGCACACGGAGTGTTTTTTCCTGTTGAATTGCTTGCAATCTAGTAAATTACTAGCAATCCTGCGTGCTGAGTGGTGCAATTATAGTAATTTACCAGATCGCAAGCAATCCAGCTGGAAAAAATGCTCCGTGTGCCGCTGGCTTTATTCTAACTTTCCGCGATACATCAATTACATATTATATACAATTTCTAACGTTTTAGGTTTCGCAAATGTAATGTATTATATTTATTGTGTTTGAAAAAGAAACGAAATTAAAGATAAAAAAATAATATATTAAAATTTATTATTTACACGTAGTTTTTCGTACCTACTTAACAAGAGGGTAGATCTCTATGGTCGAATCATTTCGAGGGAAAACGCACGAGAATAAAACGGTGGAACGATCATTGCATCCGTCAATGCATCGCGCGCCGGATAACGGAACGCTCGAACGTGGAAATCCGTTCCTTGTCAGCCGTTCCCCGACAAAATACCACCAGCAGCGGCAGTTTCCGCATGCGTTCACGTACGTACACGAGCGAGCGGATACAGCTATGCGGACATGCAACCGAGACACGAGAGCCAAAAGCCGCGCGCGTGTATCGCGGCGCATAGCTGAGACATAGCTGAGACATAGTGTTCGGTTGTCGCCAGAAACGGTTCGGGATGTAAATCGCTAAGAAATTCCGATCTACATGAGGGAGGAAGACGCGGCGAGCGCGAGGGTGTAATGTAAGGCGGCAATAGCGACGGTAGACGAAAAAGCGCGTTACATGTGTCACCAAGCGAAGAGAGCGCGAGCGGAAAGAACAAGATGCGAAAACGCTTGGAACCGTTCTACCGTGTTACCACGGGGCACAGATTAAGGCGGCGCCAGACGACATGGCAAATGTACGCCAACATTGGCGAATACATTGGCTACTAATGGATATCAATGGATATCATGTAGACATCAATCATATTGCATATGCATATATGTCCAATATTGGCCCAGCATTGGTAGCCAATGCATTCGCCAACGACGTTGGCGTACATTTGCCATGTCGTCTGGCGCCGCCTTTACGCAGGCCTGCATATTGCAACTTTTTTTCTGTTGCCTGGAAAAGAAGAGTGATTTCGCGTAGTCTTTTGCGCGTTGAGTCCGAATCTGCAAAAGAAAATTTTCCATCACGTAAGGTTTTTGCGAAAAATGGGGTTGAGAAAAATGGTGTCGCGTCGCGACACGGCAAGGCACGACACGACGCGATACAACGTGACGCGACACGACATGACGCGGCACCATTTTTCTCAAAAACCTTACGTGATGGAAAATTTTCGTTTGCAAATTCGCATTCAGCGCGCAAAAGACTACGCGAAATCACTCTTCTTTTCCAAACAATAAAACTCATGCAGGCATGTGTTATCGTTAGTGATGACCGCTCAAAGCGACATGCACTCGCTATTCTCAAACAAACCACGTAGGCGCCCGCCCGAAGATACCGATACCTCGCTTCCAGGCATATTAAGAGTACGGTCAAACCGAACGCGAATTTGTAATGCGAGGGCGCGAAACAAATGCGAAATCGATTGTTTTACGAGTTTCGTAACAAATGTTTCCGCTTAGCATCTGCGGTAAATCCCGTAGATAGGTTTCGCAGGCGAGTAGGCGAGCAGGTGAAAATTTGCTGGCTAAAAATACGTCGTGGAATCGTTCGATTCGAGAAAGCCGTAAGTTACAGCATTGAATTATTATGTTACCTGAATATAATCGCTCTCCCTCAATTTATGACAGACACGATCGAAAATATCAATAATATCAGGGAAAACAGGATCCATGCAAATGTGAAGAAATGTAAAAGGAGAAAAGCGAAAGCAGGATTAGAAAAAGCAAGAGATGAAGAACGAGATTTTGTTAGTAAAAAAGATCAATGAGGAGCATAAATCAAGAAGTGAGAAGATAACGAGGAAGAGAGAGACAAGAAAGAGACAAAGTGCGATTGGCAGGAAGATAGGCACGAGAGAGATGTAAAGCTGCAAGAACATTAGTGATAAAAGAATAAAAAAGGGTAAGAAGTTGAATAATTAACCATAAGATAGAGGGCTAGAAGATAAGCCGGGAGTAAATCATCAAGATTGCATGAAGAAATACGTTTGATGATGGAGTAAATATTGTTGATAAATAAGCGATGAACTCAAAGCGATTTAATCCGTGAATGAGTTGCTACAATCACTTATAATTAATTCCTTATAAAATCTATAGTTAAAATATCGTTTTTACTTAAAGATTGCGCGAAACGTTACACGGCATTCTCTGTGTTAATTGAACTTCATTATATTTTATATTCCCTTGGAAACGATCTTATCTCTCTCTTTTTATACAAGCTGCTCCATCTTTATCGAATATCGTTGTTATACGATATAATTTATTTAAGCCTTAAATGTTTAATAATGTTAGTATTATTTAGTTATTTTTTGCTTTGACTTACATATATGCTATTTTTACAATGGCGTGGTAGCTTAATCTTATTGTTAAGCTATCTAGCCCTTCGTAACTTTTGAGTAGTTGGAGCAAAAAAATTACTTGTGAAAGCAAAAAATAACAAAAAATTAGCAAATTAATTTTATATATACTATATAATTTATTGTGTTCTGATAATTTGGCTTACAATTAGATAGCTTAATATACCTTGCTGGTGGGTTGCCAACGTTTAAAAGAACGGTTCTCCTGATGTGAAGCGAGCTAATTGTAAATGTGCTATGTATTTATCATGGAACTAATATTATATTTTTTCTTTTCTTATTTTTTTATTTAATTATTATTTCGCGCCAAAATAAAATTTTTTTTCTTATTAATCATATTAGTCAAAAGATAATTCTTACACGCATTAAACTTTTTACATTTATCTTTCAATTAGATATTTACTAATATAATTCTTTATTTTCCAAAAAAGATAGTCTTTTAGTCTTTACAAAAATAACCTTTTATAAAATTTTTCAATGGTTTCTTTTTTTCTAATTATCTATAATTTATTGAGATAAAAAGATCCGAATAAATGGGAAAGTATTATTTTACGCAAGTAAGAAATGATACTCATCTCAAGGTTGCTCCGCTGGGGCTAGATGTCTCTCCCAGGCCTCCTCCTCCTCTCTGAACGTCAGGCTTGTCAGGTCGCCTCCTCCTCCCGTTGCACAGGACACTCGCGAAAAACTCTTGCAAATAATATATTATAATTGCGCACGCTGACTAATTATTAATAAAAAATAATAGAAGTTTTTCGCGCGATACTGCGGCACTCTATGTTCATAAAGCCCATGATATGATTTCTCATTTCCTTAAAACAAAAGGTCTTAAAAAAAGTCCTTTAGTCCGATAACTTGAACGGCATTCCCGAACTAAACGCGCGACGCAACGAACTGGTATTCGGTTATTTAATTAAATCGACGACAATGGGTACTTAGCTTCCCCGTCGTTGGGTTTTTATACCCTCGGGGTACTAGGCCCTGCCACCACGGCCAAGGTCGTATCCATGGAAGGGAAAATATCATTGGCGAAAAGCCATACAATTATCAGTTCACTTTAAAAAAAAAATACCGAGCACACGTCAGTTCGCGTCACCGCTGCGAAACATTTAACTTTTTTTTAATAAATCATGAATTTTATTTGAATTATTCAGACCATTCGTGTATTATTTCGTACACTCGATCTGAGAATAGTAATTTCTTTCAAATTAGTGAAGAAATCATAACGCCGTGCGAGATATATCCGGATTTAAATTTGATAAAGAAATAGTAATATGTCTTACAAAATATTTAACGTTTTATAAGCTACATGATATTTTAATAAAATATAAATTCGCGTGTGCCAAATATTCCATCTTATATTTCAAATTAATTTCAACGAACGGGCTATTGTCGCACGTCAAATCTAACAATTGAAGAGTTAAAATTTACCTTGGTCAGAATCGAAAAGATTGCAATAAATTTATTATAATTATTTTATATCAAATATTTTTGCCAGAAAGAAATTAAATGATAGAATTTTAATAAATGACGACATATCTGTTTATTTTAATATAAATCATAAAAAATAAAATTCGATTAATTATAGTCACGCGCGTACCAATAATCAGAATACGACGATCGCACGGCACTCCTGACGTTAATTGTCATGCGACGAGAAATATCGCGAAAATTACATAAAATATTAATAAACAGTCAATATATGCTTTCTGTTACTTGAATTATTTACAATCCGATGATTCGTTTATTATTCCGCGCTCTTAATTTGTCGTCGCTACGAAATATTTAATGCACCGTAAAATAAACGCGCATCGAAAATTTTTTATTTCTCACATTTCAAATTAATTTCGATCGGTGAGTTATTATCGCACCTTTTGCGTTTATGCTCATTTGTTAGTTATACACAAGATAAAGATGAATTTCGTTCGATTTAAAATTTCTATTAGCAATGAGACTGCATAGCTAAATCCGATGATGGTGGGATGTATTCAAGCCGAGAATAAATAAAATGACCGAGAATTTCAAACGCACGAAGAGCGAATTGAAAATCAATCGCAAACATTCTATCGAATAAGGATAGTTTCTCTACAAAGAAGTACATACAAGTAAGGATGCAGAAGGGATCTACAGACATGAGATAAACGGAAAAGGATGAGAGAGATTGAAGAAGATGGGAAGAAAATATCAAATGGCTGCACGAGGTCGACGTTCAGAGAAAAATGCACGCCCCGTACAGTTACAAAACGTTGCGTGCAGTAGCTACGCTGCTTTTCAGCGGCGATACAGGATCGACGACACGAAGAGGAAATAAGGAAGATGAAAGGGAGAATCGGTCGCGAGTCGATCGCAATAAAAGAAGTGATATAACGAGAGATAGAGCACAGCAGGGCTGCAACGGGGAAGTTGCGTTCCAAGCGAAACAAGAAACGAAGCGAGCACCGAAAATAACGGCGAGGGAGGAAAGAAAAGATTCGTGCAGGGGGTGGAAAAACGTGCGTCTCGTCGTAGAGTCATAGTCGTCGTCGTCGTCGTCGTCGTCGTCGTTTGGGTTGGCTTCTGTCGCGCGAGCGAAATTGCGGCTGTTTATCTAACCCAACCGACAGAAATTCCATTTCATCTTGCGTCTCGCATTTACCGCGCCGCGTTCTCCCCTTACCCACCGCGGGATATCGCCGTCTCGCGCTCCTCTCTCCTTTCTACCCCCGCCCTAGGCCATCCTCCGCAGCTTTTTCTCGTTGACTCTTATTTATTTCATTCGCGCCATTCTCACCGTGTACGCGACTTATCCGCGTCCCCCATCGGGCCGCAGCTCACGGAGATAAGTTGCGGCGCGCCCGGGGGCAGCGGCGTTACATACCATCGTACCCTCATACGCCAACCCTCTAATACGCCGCTCCACGGAGTGGCTTTCCGCATCACACAGTCATTCCCTCCTGGCCATCGGTCCACGTCTATCCGAAGACGGACTGCGTCATCTGAATGCGCGCGACGTGCCGTTTCCCGCCGGATGCTGTCTCTCGTTGATAAGAGCTTTTCTTACCCCCACACGTCGCGCCAAGTATCATTTATGATACGTATCGTGAGCTTGACGAGCATTTAGCATGTGGCTTGAGAATATTTCCCCGTTTGCTTGAGCTATGTTTTCTTGTCCGAGCTCATTTTTTAGTTTTCTAAGTCCGCCAATTTACCGAAGTGATTTTATATACGGAGCTATCAATTTTCTCAAAAAGTTAACAGATCAACGATTCTGTGATTTCTATTTCAGAGGCTTCTCTGACAATAAACTATACATGAATGAAGAAATATATTTTTTAAAAAGAATAATTTTTTCTCATTCTCTCTTTATATCCCGTTAAAAATCGAGTAAAAATCACTGGCGCAGTAATATCGTTTAACTCCATTTATCGACTAAATTGTTATTTGCAAACTACGCGTGGCGAGCGTTTTATAATTTTAACAAATCTGCGTACAGATTAATAACTATAGCTTGTCTTCCAAGCGGTGGAACATGGTTTATTCCATATGGATTTGTCGGCGCGCTCAGTTTGATCGATAACAAGTCTCAGCTTTCGCAACTGTCGCGAAATCGCGGTGGAGCGAGCCATCCCACGCAGGGGCAATATCTATCGGCAATAGAGAAAATAAAGTTTCTGCGCGGCTCGAAGTTTTCGCATCCGCGTGACCCGCGAACAAGAAACTTATTTCAGGTTTTGTTTCGGGGTTTTGCGGGCGCGACTACCGCGATAGCATCGCGGATTATGCCGCTTTTTGGATATCGCCAACTGGTGTGTGCACTCCCGCTTATAAGGCGGATTATACGGCGAGCAATCCGTGGCGATCGGCTTATTTCCGTCTTTCATATTGTGGCGGCGCAGAGCGTATGATTTAAAATTATAGAGAAATATCCTTGCGTGATATTCGATCTCACGTTGAACTTATATCCGTTCCTATTTCGGCGTCGACTCTTATTGAATATAAGCTAACGAGCGTGATATTTCCAGTTATATTTCGAAGCAGTTCTCATTTTCAAGCGTAAAGGCGCTTAAAAAATTTAGCTATCTCTGTTCTGTGACGTAATTTATGTCCTAGTCGTCACGATACTTACTTCCAAGCGTGCGTAATTTATTCTGGAACTAGGCTATGCAATATGTACGCGCGAGAAACTCCGGCACGCTAAAGTATTATAGCTAATGAATGCTTCGCGATAAATATTTCATTCCTTCGTGTCGACATTTTATATTTCTCGTCATCACGATCGTTTATAAAACCCTTTTTGTCGCGCGAAATATAAGTAATGCCAAATAGAGTTCTCATAATCAGCTCAAATCCTTCAGAAGTTTACCTAATATTATCTAGTATTAATTCTGTTACATTTATCAAATACGTAATAACAGTACGTTACGTTAATAACATTACGTGTGATAATAATTTATCGGAATAATAATTTAGGATTTTCTCAAAGTTGGAAAGTTGTCGGTTATTGCGTTAATGAAATTTCGATTTCGGTGATATAGAATCTCTATATCGAATATACAGAGTCAGTCGAAAGGGGATAATGTATAATTTATGACTATACAATACAGTAAATAGACAGCGGTCGATAAAAGCATTAATGTTGGATCATGAAACGTGATGTAGCTCGTAATTTACATAATTTTCACAGAAACGATAAACTTTCTTTTACAATAAATTTATGATAAAATGGTCATTATTCAAACATTGAAGGAAAAATGAAAAATTCCATTGGGACTTTAATAATTAATTTTGTTATCTTGACAGAAACTTTCGTAAAACTTTATTTTTTCTTTCGTTTATAATATGTATGTCATCTAATATTACTCATTTAATTATAATGATATCCGTAAAGAGAATCCAAGCACGTTGCAGATACCGAATCTGTTTTTTCACTCTTTTCAAAGTGATTATTTTAGTTCATAAAATGAAAATCGATAGAAAAAGTAAACACGATGGCGAAACTCGCTTTTATCCGTCTCCTTTATCTCGCATATATAATGATCCGACGATATGCGAAATCGCGCGCGTATTAATGCTTTAGTACGCGACCGGATGATTTATTGTAGTCGACGTTTATCGCCCTTAGCGGAGAGTAATCCAGGGATGGACCGAAAAAGCTCTAGATCTTCACTTGCCGCTCGTAATGGCTTGCGGCTCCACGATTTAACGTACGCTAAATATTTTTTGACGCTCAAGATGCACTTTATAAATTTTAACACGTCGTGTCTAGGCAGTAGACGTATCATAATTTTTCTCAATAAAAAGATAGATAATATAATTGATTAGTGTTTGATAATCTTGAATATCATATCATATTTCTCATATCTCGAACTTAAAGTTAAGGGATTCGGACTTGTATTAGCGTTCAGTTTAATATGTTTATGAATGTCCGATTTTTGCAATAGTGTGTTATTATTTTAAGATATTTAATTTATAAAGAAATTAGAAGAGGTCCTAAGAGCAAAATTTCAAAATTATTTGTCGTTTAGAATAACATTTTATGCTAATAAACATATCGCAGGTGCAAACACGATATATAGTTGGAGTGATTTACGCAAATACATTAATATTAACGATACACATGATTACATATGTGCCACAATAATTGACAATAAACACTAGCGCTGATGAAATTCCACGTTTACTTACGCATGACGATTAATGGCCGTATATATTGTTGTTCATTAAAGTTTACCGAAACGCTGCATCCAATATTAAACGTTATTTGACGCAAAATGTGGTCGCGATTGTACACAAGGGTATATCACGGAAAGAACGGTTTTGCTGAAATATTTAAAAATTTGGCCAGATACAGATCTGAAAATAATTTTGTTAGACCATCAAAAGTAACTATGTAGGACACTCAAATATGATGAAAATGCTGCAAAAAGTTTTGATATTCTAGCAACTATTTTAGGCGTCCTACATAATCAACAAAATTATTTTCAGATCTGTATCTGGCCAAATTTTTAGATATTTTAGCAAAACCATTCTTTCCGTGTAGAAATAATGTACGTTTACATTTATAGTGGTAAAACACAAGAAATGAAAAGAATTAGTGAATCGCATGTCACAAAATGTTTTTTAAAAATACGATCGCATAAACATATCACATTCCGCTGTACTTGATCTATATCCCTATATCAAATTATTGTTTGATGTGTATTTTATGACATAATGACATTTATCAATTTTAATCGTGCATTGTCACAATATTTCTATTAACATAAACATATGAGCCGTTATAGATAATAATTCAAAGTAATCGAAATGGCACGGACAGTATCGTTATTTATATAATTGATGTAGATTTCCATTTTAATAAAATAAAACAAGATCTCTTCGCAAGTCATGAAAATTAATAAAATTATGTCTATCAGACATTTTTTCTTATCTTCATCAGCGTATTAGAAAATTATTTTGCGATATATTAAATGTTTGATATTTTTTTATATAACTATATGAAATTATCGTTTTACGAACGGCAATAAATTCCATCATAAACTTCTAGCTTAACATGATTTTACTTTTTAGCAAACACGCAGTTTGCGAAGTAGAATTCCCATGTGCCCATTCTCTCCTCGATCTATTATAGAATTTGTCTATTTAGTTAGTCAACGTGGGACTCCCCGCAGAATGACGTTCTCCATTCTGGCGAGCAACGAGATAAAAATTGTCGTTTTATCGACGCCGAGCTTTAAGAATAACAGCAGCGGGTTTGAAAGACGTTTAACGCCGGTCGAGTCCCATTAATCTCTCGGGCGCTGTTACTCGGCTGCATAAAAATATGGCGACACGACGGCAGCATGAATAAAAATCCGGGCTTTATCCTTACGCCATTCTCTCGACGTCCCCCTTTTTCGCCGTGTCGTTTTGCATAAAATGGCGTCGTATCCCACTGTTGTAGGATTGTATATCGCGTTGTATCCTGCTGTTTATAACTCGTTATATTAACACCCGTTCTTCCGGACGTTTTAGAACGGTCATGGGAACGGTCATCGTGGTCGTGGCGTTACCGCCGTTAATCTGGTATCACCGTGAAACCGTTGTAACCATCTCTCTCTTTCACCCAGATAGCCGTCCCGCGAGTGACGTCCGGTCGATTAATGCTTAGCTGCGCAAGCTCCGCGAGCGAATATTAATCTTTTTTTTTACCGTCACGTTGTATCTTCAGCATTCAAGACGAAGAGCCGGTGGGATTTTACCAACGTGGACAGATAGCGACAAAACGGGCTAAAATAGCTATTCAAATTTTAAGCGACATAAACGGTATCTTGTTACTGCTCTGTTTGTTACGACGGATAATAAACTACAGGCCGGCGGCCCGTGAACGACTATATTAGTTTCTTTATGCTTACGTATATCCTTTAATTAAACGTATAAATTACACACTGCAGCAAAGTTGCAAAATAAACTTCACGCGCACTCTGCGCTTTATTTTTTTGGTTTGTTAATTTATTTCATTTATTAATATGAAGATGATATATATGTATTTGTAAGTATTAAAAACATGTACGATAATTACTGAATTAAAAATTTAATTACTAATTTAATTACCTACTCAAAATAATATTATTTAATTACTGGTTAATTACAGCTCGAAAAAAACAGCAATTTTCAATGTATGACATAATTAGCAGTTTTTGAAAAACATTTTTTCTGTCTCGAAAATTCATTTTGATATTTTTAAAATGTTCGACGTAGAGAAGTCTTTTTCAAGTTTGTTTGAATATCGAAATGTACTGTATTTATAATCAGGATCGATAGTGCATCTATTAACCATAATTTAATCCCTTTTCTTTTTACATTTCGTATTAAATTTTTTCGTATTTAATTTTTTCTCTCGCTCCGCTTTTCTCACTTAAATTCCATTATTAAATCATTCGCGGTCTTTGCTAATGCCGACAAATGCGCGCAAGCCCTGGCGTCTTTATGGCTTCAACCATGCAAAAGCGTCAGTGCCATTGACCAGCGGCGAGCACGCCGAAGCGACGCCGGGAGAAACGAACGATTTAGTGCCGGTCGTGCTTTCCCGTGGCGCAAAGCGAGCTTAACGCCGTGGCGGATCTCAATAAAATCGCGGAGCAGTAAATAACTTAACGACGGTCCGCAGCCGGACTGCTCCCGCGAGGACACAACGCGGAGTTTCCCGGCCAACTTCCCGGCAAGTTCGACGTGCCGTTGTAACTACGTACCATCCGGCAGTAGATATTACGAACCGCATAGATGTAGGAGCGACAAGCGAATTCCGCAGCATCCGCGGCTGTGCAGCTGGCTCTCGATATTTCTCCCGTCCTTCGCGACGCGGCTGAGCTCCACGACGTTTTTCACGGCGGAATTTATGGAAGACGGTATTACTCGCGGTTCACCTCCGTTTAACTTGGCCAGTAATAACGGCGAGAAACGTTATTTCGCATATACTCGCGACACGCACAAACAGTCCTCCGACGTGTTATTAAGGATTAATGGCCCATTTCCGTCCAACTCACTCAGCAGGGCGAATATTCGCCAAATGGCTGTCGGATCCTTAAACGCATTTCCGCCCTTGCTTCGAACATATTTAGTTACGAATAAGAGGGATGATTAAAGCAGCGAGCGTAAAAAATGTACGTGAGCAATAAATAAGATAAAGCCCTGTTAAAAGCTTTGAATAAGTGATTCAAATCTATATTTTATTTTATAGAATATATTTGGAAGTATTTATAAATATTTGAAAATAATTATACACAAACTTGCATTTATAATTGATCCGTAACTGCTAAATATTCTATAAGATAAAATGGCAGCTTTAAATATTTAATTTTTTTATAAAAAAGATATCTTTTCTAATATGTTTTTATCGACTTTCGTTTAGTTATTAATTGCCAATTATTATCGGTTTCATTAAATCTAATCTCAATCTAACCTAATTTATTGATGCTAGAAAGTAATTCAGTTTAAAGAGTAGATTCAATTTCTTGATTGTAGCACAGTTTCCTTCATTATAAAGACACAAATAGATGACAAATAGTATGCTTTTCAAGTGATTAATTAATTATAAGTTTCTCCACCGTTTAATCATGAGTATTAAATCTTTCAAATAATAATCACGTTGAACTGATTTAACTAGCTGCTAGGGATTCGAATATGCGCATCATTGTGCTTTATAAGAAGGTACACGCGGGGTATGCTGATATAAGCGGTCCATATGAATATATCCCTTCGCAAGGGACGCGTTAAGCATAGAGTGTGAGCGTAAAGGAGACAGAGAGAAATGGAGTCGAAGGAAAAAAGTTGCGCCGTCGTGAATTCCGCGAGGCGGACGGGTGGCAAAATAGCGGCATGGGGTGCGGTAGTGGGCTAAGAAATCCGTTGTACGTGTTAATGATTCTTTTTACGAGGACAAACGACCGCGGGCGATAAATGCCGGGAAGGGTGGATAGTGCCCTGGTGTGGCGGGTGGCAGGCAGGGTCGGAAATGGGGGATGTCCGTGAATAATGATCTCCCGGTCGAGCTGAGTGCCATTGCGAGACACTTTTTAATCCCTATCACCGTTTCCCCAGTTGTACGTGTTCGGCACGTGATTAGGCACAGGGAGAGGGTAGGAGGATAAATGTGTTTTTCAAATTGTCGTCTTCGTCGAAGCGAGACTGATATAGCAAGCGACTCCTATCATTGTTCTCCGCCTTCCATTGTGACACGATGGTATGCGATTTCATACCGTCGATGTAATATAATTTTTCGCATTTCTCGAATAAAAAAATTCAATTTTTTTTGTATAAGAGAACATTACTTATAAATCTCTTACTTATGAATCCGCTGATGAGCTCGCGGTGCTCGTATTGTTAATCCTGATCTTAAGGAAGAGATCATAAAATAAAAAGCTCATGGTCAAATAAGGGAAAATATAATAATACAGAATGCTTTTAAAATACTCGTTGTATATAGAATGTTGCATATTTAAATAGGAATAATAAATTATTTATAAATATTATAATTATATTTTGTAACTTTAATTAAATAATTATATCTTTATTTATATGTAATAATGTAGATAAAGATTTAATAATATAGAATCGCGTTATGAAAATCGCATCATAGTAAATAAAAAAAATCGCAAATTAAAATTTCACTTTATGCTGTTTGCATTTTGTTGCAAGCATCAAAAACTTTAAATATTGAAAAATTGGAATTTTTCATGAAGCGTCGAGATATCTGCGAATGAATGCGAAGCATACATTTTGTATACCATCCAATAATTAAAAGCAGAACTTTTAATTAATATTTTTAACAACTTTACGGAGCAAATGCATATAAATGTTCGTCACACCTCGCGTATTTAAATGACACGTATGTTTGTTGAATAGAGTATTTTTAATTAAATTTATTTTTCTCGACCCGTATTTTGTTCCGTGACTATTTTAGCTTGATTTCTGAAGTCTGGAATTTTTACCGGAATAAAAAAGTTTAATGTATGATCAATTGTACAGACGATACCAGTTTTGGACTTCCTTTCCTTGGCATTAACGACTCGTCGCAGATGATATTTCCCATCCGCTCTTAACTTTTTTGTTCGCACATTCAAAGATTTCCTTCCTTCGGCAGCTACTTTAACGAGTTCTTTTCGCGCCACATTCACAAAACGTAATATTTTATACGCCAATCAAAAGAAAGTGATACAAGCTTATAATTTATGATTGGTCAATCATTGTATTTAGCGTTATATGTTATTGAATCAATATTTAAAAATATATTAATATTTTATAGATAAATTTAAATTATATTAATTTAACCCCTCAAGGATACACATATTAACTCACTCAGATACACTGGGCACAAAATATTCAGTCGCAGTTTTTCGTTTATAATTTTACTCCTAATTCAACGTTGAGCTTTTTTTTAAATTAAAGTTTATGCAATTCTGCGTAAAACAAACCCGTAATCGATTAAGTTTAATAAATCTAAAGCGGAAGTATTAATCATTGAAAAAAAGAAAAATTTTCAAATTTTCGCGTTTTTTATTCAATCTTCAATATCTCCGGTTTTAATTGACAAAAATAAAAATTTGAAAAAGCATTTTCAAGCGGAAAAGTAGTACTTCAACGATATGGTAACCGTTTTTTGATACGGCTTTTAGGCCCTTGTTTCTACCTGACTCTTACACCCGAATTAAGTTACGAGTCAAACGTACCCAGGATACCCTTGAGGGGTTAAATAAAACTTAAACGATGTATAGTAGATGTAAACGCGTAGTATAACGTTAAACAAACGATCTGTGCTTCGCTCTTGAAACTGCGAACACTTGATAATTTTTGTATATGAAAAGTACTTTCTACTTGACTGAGAACGCAGAGGAATACTCTTAGAACATACTTCTTTGCTCAGGTGAGAGTCATCGAGTGATATTTTACTTTTTTTGACTTTCTCCGTTTGACGTTTCCGCCAGAGTTTCTCAGCGCGTGCTTTTGTCGCGATTGTTCTCTCAGCTCGAAGAGCACGTACGTTTCTGAAACGTTTTGATCTCAGGATCGTGTCTATTTGCCGTCTGACAAATTCAATTACTACATCAGAAACTTTATTTGCGAAAAGATGTGTGTATGTGACAAAAAGTGAAAAAATAAAATTAACTTTTCAGATTTATTTTATAAGAATTCTTTAATTTTTTTTTCATAATTAAAAATTCTTTAAATCAATATTTGTTATTTTAGTTTAAAACTCGAATATCTGTCTTTAATGTATCACTCTATTTTGATTACAAAATATTTTGTTTTTCCAAAATTATATATAATTAAATCAACATATAAGAATATTCACTAATATCCACAAGTGAATTTGATTTTATTAACTTATTTTGAAAAGGAATGCGGTTTCTGCGGATTTCTATTGGCGGCGAAACATACGATCACGATTCTGACCTCTCGTAAAACAGATTCCTCGCGATGCATTTGCCGGTGCACGTGCTTTGCATCGATGCATTTCCGCGTAAATTCGACATACGTCTCCTATGAGATTTCCGGTTTGCCTTGCCTTTGTCGCTTTATACCGAGGGATTTGCTTTATTTTTTAAGAGTTTCCTTTAAGAGCTAAACCTCGAACGTCTGCTGACATATTGAAATCGTATAGCCATTTCGATATATTTCCTCTCCCTTCGCACAACGGACAAAGAAGAAATATCTTTTGTAGTTAAAAAATTGTCTTTTCGCTTATTTACATATATTTGATACTTTAAATTCAGATCCTTATTCTGTGAGGCGTAAAAGAAATGTATTCCAAAAAGTGTGTATGCAAAAGTAAAATGCGTAATACGGTTAACGCAAGAAATACGGCGATCGGTTAGAAAATCGTAACGCACGTGCGAGAAATCTACCGTTCAGAATTTTCTCGCCATCGATGATTCCATTAAGCGAGATGGCCTTGTTTTATTCGCGGCGTTCCGATTCTCAATTCGAGTTTCACGCCCATGTATGTTTCCGTTTTTTGTTCCCGAGGTCGACAGTCTCGTCCGTGGGCGGGTTCCTTATCGAAACGGCGCGCATGCAGAAGTGAGATGTAGATGCAACCGAGGAATTGAGCTGCTTTTATGCGGGGGAGAAGAAGTATACGAGGGGAAGAGAGAGGGAGAATAAAGTAGAAAGCATCGAAGTTTTGTTCCATTTCAGAGCAGTGCTCCCAGGTGGCTTTGATATCGTAAACGCCTCCGTGTATTCCGCTCCCCTAGGCTCTTTTGTGCACGTTACTGCACGTTGTCTGCCTGACATCCCGGGACATAGATCTTGCCGGACAGCTCGCCGTGCCGGTCGGTGCATTAAATTCGCGACGACTGTCAGACCGATCAATGAGCCTGCATCAGACTGTCGATACCAATTCTCCCTCTAACGAGCGTACCGAGGAAACTGCTTTCTTCGCTTCTGTTTCTTCAGCCCGAGTGCTACGAGAACGAGGATCGATAGAAATAGGTCGAAGAGGAACGATTCCTCGCTCTTACTGATATTAGTATTCCATTATCTTAACGTGAAACTGGAAAGACTCGCAAGTAGCACTGCGAGTTCGAGTTACATCGTACGTGCAAAACCACTTGCGAACCCTCTTACTTTATCCCGTATATAGAGAAGATATTCAAGCATGTTTGCTACCGATCTCGGTAGTATTCGCTTCGTGATTTCTTACGAGCCAGTACCGCGCATATGTATATCGATTTCTCTTTGTATCTATCTATCTGGCTCCGCTGTTCTTTTTCTTTTTCGTACAAAGATACATACGACGACAAACGCGCGCGTAAATCTTGATAGATAAATCTCTCCGCACAAGTTGAAACGATGTCCGCTTCATCGTCCACTCGACAACCTGTATGGTTTTCTCAAATATTTTGTACAATTTTCTTTATTTCTGTTTTCTTTTTTATTTCTATTCCTTATTCTATCGTGGATAAAAATCTTGTAATACAATTTAATAGTATAATTTATAATTTTAATTAAATTTTTGCTTTTAATACAATAAAGCACATTTTTACTAAACATTTTTTTATATAGCTTGCGAAGTTATTGGTTCATATTAAAATTTTTAGTACTTTTAAATCATCTTAAGAATATACAAAGCTTCGCTGTGAATTTGCTATGTATCTTTTATGCAAAGTATTACAATGTGTAATAACGGAGTCGAAGAATACACTCGATATTTATGCGTATTGCATTTGTGAAAACGTTTTGCTTTATTATGCAATTTCGTACCTACCTATCACCGAGGCTATAATCGTAAAACGGCTAGAAATATTTCCAGAGAAATGTTCAAGAGATGGAAGTTAGCGGTGTACTTATTGATCGACGTTTATATAATGCAAGAATATTATAATATCATTTCACATCTGCATATTTTGGATCTATATAAGCAAATTTGTTACTTTTCGACTCATTTGTGAGCACTAATAAATTTTGAGCAAACATGACATTGATTGGAGACATCTCTGTTAAAATCGATAAAACGGTTAGTCAATAATCAGTGTCTTTAATTTTGTTTGCCACTTCTAATTTTACAGAACATATATCAATGCAATTTGTTTAGTTTATAAGTAACTAAAGTAAAATTGGAAATTAAAATTAGTTTAATTATGAAAAATAAAATTAAATTTAGTTATTTTGCTTATATATTATGTATATATGTTTATCATTAATTATATATATGTATACAGTGAAAAAAATTCTTGTTAAACTTGTGAGATGTATTTAGTATACTTTCTTTTGAAGTATTTGATTATTATTACCGATTATAATAATAATAACAAAACATTTTGTAATAATTATAAACATTTGTAATAATTATAAAAGAGCAAATTTTGTTTAGTTGAGCCAACTAAATTATGTAATACTTATTATACGTTTAGTTGAAACTATTTCATCAAGGTGCTTGGTAACATTAACCAAGCCTTTCTTTCAGTGTATATGTATGTACGTTTAACTTTTATATATACTAAAATATCCATGTTTATAACATCAAGAACTAACCTGATTCGGAAAAAACAACTTTCTTCAGTATTTCAGTTAAATCCATTTTAACAATACGGAAGTTTATTTCACTTAGATTTGCTGTACCAAGCCTGAAACGTTGATATTTATTTGATAAACCCATCAGATCATCATAATGTAGAACTTTCAGCCCATTTACAGCTTGCAATTTTTCGAAATCTTGCGCGAGGACCACCTTAAAATCATTTTGATTGAACTATTATTATTAATAAACATAACAATTGTTAATATAGAATTATAATTATTTCAATAGAATTATTTCAATAGATAATTATTTCAATAGATAATTATTTCAATAGAATTATTGAAATAATTTGTTATCGAATGATACATAGAGAATAATTGCGTTTGAATATCTCACCATGTCTTTAGAATTAAATTTTTTACAAGCATTCACGCCTACAATGGATATTTCCCGGACATTGCTTAAAAATATTGCACATTCTGCGGATGCTATTGGTCCTGTCTGGCTTGATAATTCACCCGCAAGTTCAGTTTGTTTATTAGCCTTACTTTTATCTGGACATTCTAGTAGGTCCCTTATTTTTATCTTATATATTTTCTTCCCCGATACAGAATTATAGAAGAGTACTAAAATATCCACGAGGGAAAAATGAAAATTTGCAGGAATGCTTTATGGATTATAATGCACATAACATGAATATACATAAATATTAATAAAAAAAAGGAAGATACGAATAGAAATAGTATGGATATGCAAGTATCAGTTTAAAGTTAGACTTAAAATTCTAGGCGCGTAATAAAATCAAACATAATAATAGAAACAATACTTGTATTAAGAAATGAATACTTGCCATCGCGAATGATTGTCATACCGAAGATACCGCCTACGTAAGATATATTTTGGTTTGCTATAGTGAAAACAGTATCAGTCGGTTCCATGAAATCAGATTCAACTCTGCACATATGGTTTGTAGACGAGTCATACACCACTAAACCGTAACCTTGCATGTCGGCCATAAATACCTATATGTATTTATATGTACAGTGAATCACTTAAATCGCAGAATACGAAACGTATAATTAAACGTGTAATTAAATAATGCTTGCATAAATACAGGCAAGTTTGCACTACTGTGATTTAAACGAGACGTATTTATCAAAAGAGGACATACTAACAATCATTTCATTCAGTAATCGGCTGCAATTTCCGGGGACATAAACGATAGGCGTTACTAATAATCCAGAGCCCATTCTGTTATTAGCAATATCAGGTGGAATGTAAATACATTTAACTAGCGTATCCATTTTTAAATCGAAGATCAATAGTTTTGGTTGACAAATTTGGTTGGTCTCAATATTGCCGTTATCCAGAACAAAGATGTGATTGCATTGAATCTGAGAATGTAAAAATTTTATTCTATTGTCATCAAGCTGATAACTATTATGTATTGGTTATTTAAATAATAATATCTAAATGTAAGATGTAATAAACGCTTGGACGAAGAATATTAAATGCTTACGTGCACTCGGTGAACATTTACAATACCATCACAGCTACCATTGTACCAATCCCAATCTGGATATGGACGTAAAAGTGGACTTCCTTGTCTTATTATTTTACTTACTGTCATTAAAGTAGCTGGTACAGCAGAACTTATTTCTTTTGGTGTAGTAACGAATATTCTACCGTCTACAAAAATTTTGTTTGCAGATGGAATTTGCGCGTTATTAAAAGATATGTTTATGTCGCGTAATTTCATTACAATAGCAATGCTATCAGACATTAACAATATCGAAATATGTAATAAAATATATATTAAGCATAATAATTATACAGTAGTTAAATATTATAAGTTATAATATTAATAAGTTTTCGTGTAATAGAAATTTCATATTATATATTTATAAATAAATACAAAAATATAAATATATATGATGTTGTATGTAACATATATATTTTATATATACATATATATTAAACGAAATAAAATCTTTTCTTCGCCAGTAAATGGATAAAAAACGACAATTTGGATAACTTAGATTCGACCTGACTGGCCAGATGTATTGTAAAATAAAGCACTACGTTTCGACCATAGGTTTTGGTCCTTTTCAAGTGTGTTAATACAGTAGTTTAAGTAACATACACAAAACCATGAAATGTGCCCAAATAAATCATCTAAAAGGCAATACAATAAATTATAAGTAATAAACCGTGTAAATGCATAATATTAACATGTAAAAAATATCGAAACTTACAGATATGTGTCGTACAGATAATAAGATGTTAAATAAGTTATCAGCCATAAGGGCCAAATAATACGTGTATTCAATAATACATATATATTGTCGAAGAAAAAATCACCCTGATAACATATATATTAACCTTGGATTAATTTACCATTAACTTACCATCTGCTTTGTCTACATCGTATAAAGCGCACATGTTAGGGTTATAATTGCTAGAATTTATCGCTTTCTGCTTCTGCTCTTGACTATTCCAAGCATAATCAACATACTTCCATTCGTGCATGACTTCCATTTTGATGCCAAAGCTGATAGTTGCTATTGATAGAATTAATATAACAAATACAGGATGTGCCATTTTTAGTTCAGTCGATATCCACTATTACACACAATAAAATAATGTAACCGAATAGACGATAGACGCGTATTCCACAAACACGAGTGCGATGGTTCACTTGTAGAACGTTACTCAATTTTTTCAAGGCAATTATATATGTGAAAACGTTTTTAAAAACCCTCATACAATCTATAATAATAATTGCAACCTTCAAATTTTATCTTTCGACGTAGTGTTGTTACGTATTTATAGATAATGACACAAGTAAGACACTTGTTGCGTCTAATATGCATGCGCAATATGTAACATGTTATCTTATCAATAAAATTGTTAGGACTGGAAAATAATATACCTATTCATTCTGCTTTTTCTTTTTTTGTTTTTACAATTGTACAAATCGCACAGCGTTTACATAAAGATATTGCTATAGCATCCAGTCGTTGATCAATAATTAATGCTATAACCAATTAATTCAAACGTACCGCTGTATATTAAATGTGATCTTTCAAATTTAAATTGTTTTAAATATATGTTTTCTAAAAATAAAATTTTTCTTGCTTTAACGACGAAACAAATATTATTATCATCTCCTATTTATCTTTCTGAAACATTATTTTGTCAAAATTGCAAGCGTGAAAACTTACACCGTGGGTGTTGGATGTCAGTAATGTTGCGCGTGCTCAATTTTATTTTCTTATATTATAGTCGTTGCGAAGACGCGGAGATTTTATCGATCGTATCTGAAGCGCCCCGACGTCGTTACTGTCATTCCTTGCAGGCGCAAAACGACGGTGAAATTTACGAGCCACCGTCAACGAGAGAGCGGTGTCTCAGCATGAGAATCAATTAACGCTCGCCACAGGAAACGACGATGGAGAGGCGAGAGATGGAAGAGCGGGGGACGAGAGATCTGGGCTCCTGAGAAGACGGAGATGACGACTCGTCTGGAGGATCACGAAGATCCGAAACCTCGCGGCCAGTCTGCAAACGCCGACGAACCGCCGTCGCCTCCCTCCCATCCCCCCGGAAACTAAGCAAACGCGTTACATCCGATGCATATGCATCGGCTATTTCCGCCCGGCTTGGTCGCATAAATTCTGATTGGGACCCCGCGCGTTGTATGCGGCGACGGTTTGCAAATCAGACGTAGGATAGTCTTGCGGTGTTCGTCAAACAGCTCCTCTCCTTCTTGTTCATCAGTACCTCGTTCATTATACCTGCCTATCAGCTGTCCCTCATCGAGCCCTTATCGTCTTTAACCCACCAATGTACTACGAGCGTTAAGTTAACCCCCGATGTTATACAAAATACACGCTGACAAGCAACATATGCAAACTTTGATATTCTGTCAGAGATGCAAAGGTGAGAAAAAAGGTTTTCAAAAAAATCCGTAAAGATTTTCTTTCTGAATTGCAAATGAAAATAAATTTTTCAGTAACAAATTGACGATGTTCCTTTTTCATGTTATTTTAAATGGACTTTGCTTAAATATTAATGTAATTATCTAAAATTGAAAATGAATGAAAGCATACGAAAGTAAATAATTAATGTAATTATCTATTTAAAATTGAAAATAAATGAAATCATGTGAAAAGATAGGATCTCTCTCTGATCAAATTTCTCATTATAAAAACATCGATTTTCTATTTGTTAAAATCTATAAATGACTAAAATACTGTAAAAAAGAACGTAGTAGTCTGTAAATTGCTTTAAATTAAAATTAAAATTTAATCTTAGAGATATTGATTCACTAACATTCTTATTCTAATTTTAATAATTATTTTAATGTTAATTAATTACCTTACTTTAATATTAATAATATTAATAACTGATGAAATCATTAGAGAGAGTCCACTAATAATATTTGAAATATTAAATTCAATTGTGTGTGTGTGTGTGGTCTCTTATACACATCTAGATGTGTATAAGAGACAGCTCTCTCTCTCTCTCTTTTCTATAGTCTATCCGCT
>NJRQ01000010.1:510335-753566 GCA_003063805.1 Aphaenogaster ashmeadi | reverse complement strand
ATTTATAATAATTTTGTATCTCTTGGTTATTCTCCTGTCTCTTATACACATCTAGATGTGTATTAGATTAGAGAAATTGACAATCATATTAGAGAAAATATAAAGAATACATAATATTTATCATTTTTATGTGTATATCACGATTATTTTAGCTATGTCATTTGGAAATGAATATGATAACAAATGAATATATTAAAAACTTTGCCTTTTTCTTTCTCTAGTATGGGCAAGGGGAGGAAAGAACTAAAATCTCTGGAAACTTAAAAAGAGTTTATTTTATAAACGTACGTCGCTCGGTTAAATCGGCGGGAAGTAATCCGCTGATAATACGATAACACGTGTAATAACAAAAAGAGTGGCGGAAGATGAGCGGTAATTAAATTATGCTCACCCCAAATAGCCCGGTAAACATTAGCAATAATGTACACGGTCGGTGGGATGGCGGCGTATTAATTATCCGTAAGTGGGCTTACCCCGATCGCGCAATTGACCGATTTAAAGTAAATTAAACACACTCGGACGTGCGTTATTGTCCCCTTTACAAAATAGCGCGACCGCAGTGCGGTTTACTTTCGGCCAGTTCTTGTAATTTGTCCGAAGTTATATCCCAGCGCGCGAAACTCTCTTTCTCTCTGCCTCTCTCTCTCTCTCTCTTTTCTATAGTCTATCCGCTGCACGTTTAATCGCGTGCCGAACAAGGGAACGCTTTTATCGGGGCGGTACACAATTAGATTAATAAAACTTTGCAAGCGGCGTTCGCCCGGTCGGCCGCACGTTATTTCACGCCGCTTGTTCCGCGCGGGACCGCGATTCTACAAGGTTTGAGAATAGGATTTTACGTGCCCAACGCGATTAAATGCTCGACCCGCGTCTGCGATTATCGTGTCGCGATCGTTATGACCAGTTTGTTTTTTCAGCGACGACCAGAGCACGCCGTATCAGATACGTTCGCAAATTTTACAATCGACTGATTTTTTCCGCCTATTGCAATAATTGCGGAATAATTGTGAAAAGATCCAGTTCGATTCGGAGGCTAATTATTTTTTAATTCCCCGCACAACGCACTGATGTAGATGGATAAAATAGAAAATATTCGTTTTGCGAAGCGAATCGTAACATGAAAATTCGTATCTCTCTCGCTAAGTATAGTTTAATTACAAAGCTTAAACGTCGTAATTTTATAATTAAAATTTCATAACGTTTATAAAACATTTCGTTTAACATTAAACGTTAACATTAAAGAATCCTATACACATATCATATTCAAAGCAGCGACATAAACGCAACAAAAATTTTTTTATCCTTTAAATAATTTGTGAAATCGATTATTATATGTATTATATTTATATCTTCACACATCACGATCTTCGATATCGAAAATCTTCTTTTACAACTTATAAAAATTTTGTTATGATAAAGAAAAGTAAATTACTGAAAGAACCGAGTAAGTTCCTAATGCGCGGAGTATTTTAGAAGCCGTATAATTACCGCGATGTTTGCAATAAAACTTCAAAAAATGTATGAAGTGTCCTTTTTCCTCTGACTTTTGTTGAGCTAGAATTGCTTTCAAAGTCCGCAAATAGCTAGAAAACGCAAGAAAGTTTATGACCTTAATGATGCACTCTCATCATATGCACTTTTTGTCGTTTGACCATGCTGGTGAGCAATTTTTACAACATCATAATTATTTTTCTGGTATACGTCGCAACCGAGCGACAACAAAGATCCGTATGCAATCCACGTTGCTCGCAAACGCGTAGAAAAATTTACAGAGAGACATATAACAATACCGTGAAAATTTTATTTTCTCGACATTAAAGATATCTGATTTTTTTTCGTTATGCGTTAACACTAAAGCTACCGACAATTTATAATATTTATATATACCTATTTCTACCGGATTATATGTATATTAAGAAAAAGTTGTGAAGTCAATTGAGGAAAAGCGATAACATTGAATGCAGAATTTTAAATCAAAAGTTTAAAAACGGTTATTTGACCGTCGGTGGTAGGTTTAGTGTTGAGTAAATTGGTTCTTTTTATTTCTACCCCTTGTTTGACTCCGGGCATCGACATCGTTCGCATTGTACATTCGCCGCGTCGCGTATCCGTCGTTTTGCGCGACAAAATTTATGGTATTGACACTACCCGTTCGTATTAATAGATGCAACGCCAGCGAACCAGGGCGCACGTACGGATGCATCGCGTCGAAATGCACACGTGCGTCCTTGCCGCTCGTGCGGCCTCAGCAGTGTTTGGACACGATTTAGGGTCAGGTGCATCGCCGCCGTACTTGGGGGATACGCAAATGAAACGGGGGGCGCGCGGAAATACGTTGGGGATTACATCAAACGGGAATTATATTCTATCGAATCGTAAAACATTGCCGAAACGAATCGCCACCGCGACACTATTTCATCCACTTTCGACAGCCGTAAGCTGCAGTATAAAACGATGGAATGCCTCGAATATAAACAGTGATCTCGATATTCGAAGATCGAGACGCGCTACTGAGAACAAATATTCGGAGGGTAAATTCTTTTGTTATATTCATATTTCTTCTTCATCGTATGTCTTCTCAATTCTAAGTCTCGTTAATTTGAAAAATATATAATTAATATTTGAAAACATATAGAAAACTTTTTCGAAAATATATCTCTTGATGCGGCTGAGTAATGTTTGGAAAAGGTACATACTGAAAATTGCAACGGTTTGGGGATGAAAAATGGAAAACTTTGTCTTTGTACTTTGGTGAAATGGGTAGCTTTTGTTCCTCTAATTGAAAATTTCCCGGAACTTCATACTTTCTTTAGAATGTCCAATTCAATTAAATTCGCGTTAGCATTTCTTTCTGCGACTTTTATACTGGAGCAGAAAAGTGAAGTTCGAGGATGATTAATATCCGAATAACAATCGTTATACCAATTCGCAAAATTGCGAATAATCTGTCAAAACAAAAATTATGAAATTCCTATAAAATATGAGTTTTGATATAAAATTTCGATACAGATTTCGCATATCAGATACCTTTACAATTATCTTCTTTTTTTCTCTACACAGAAAAAAAGAACATTCTTATTTCAAAAATATCTTTATTTTTGACATGTAAATCTTAAAATTAGATTTTATAGCGTTAAACGAAGAAATATTACTTGCATCAAAACATTTTATATAATTCAATAAAGAAAATTATAGTTATTATTCAAAAATAATTTTTATTTATGGAAAGCAAAAAATATTGGATAGAGAATAACAGTACTTTCAAACCAAGAATATTCATATTATAAAGATAATACAGTTTAATCTTATTATTGTATTCTTTATGTAACAATTACAATATATATATATATATATTCAAATTAATTTATAATATTCTTGAAATACAAGAATATAAAATTCTTCTAAGAAAATAATATTTTCTTGCTTATATATGAAACAATGATAGTGTTAATTTAAATATATTCATCTTGATATTGAAGACTTTTTTCTGTGTGTATATATAAATTTAATTATAGAGAGATAACGCTAATAACTCAAATTATATATTTTGAATTATATATTTAAATTATATATTTTACTCCGAAATAATATATTCACAAATACGCGTAATATTTTTAATTAGGGTGAAAATTATCTCAATAATCCGCGATATGTATATATTTTTATTGAATATGAAACTCCCGTTGTCACATCCACGACGGGGTACGGAAAGAGTTAAATTGTCCCGTATCCGGCTAGTATCGATTACAATAAGTCCGAGTTGATTCGAATTTCAGACCGCAACTGTTCGCCGGCTGCGGGCTCGATGCATCTCGTGCTGCAGTGGCGGACGATTATCCCCTAACCGAGCAGTGTGGCGAACCGTTTCGGGGATTTCGATCCTGTCGACGGAATTTCGGAGGCGGATTAGGTGTATTTGCGTGCGTTCACGTAGACGCGCAACTTCGTTGCGAGGGCAACGGATGTCAGCGCGACGTCCGAATATCTCGTTCCGGTTTGACGGAGGATCGTCGGGGACGTCGATCCCGCTGTGACGCACGCGTCCCGGCGATGTGACGACGGCGAACGAAACCTATTCCCTGACGCGGCGAAATTGCACGGCGGGACTCCACCTGCAGCGTATCGACATCGGTTTTACGACGGCAGATCTGGAGAATACGGGACCTTTTTGCGAGCTTGTTCGCTTTTATGAAATCGACTATTGTTATGACGTGTATGTACTGTATGTACGACCGGTACCGGCCCGGCCGAGGACACCGGCGACCAGCTGCCGATCTGGAAGCTGCCCGGAAGGCGAGAGGATGAGCGCGCCCGAGGAAGCTGTCGAGAACGGATACGACGACGAGTCCACGCGGGGAGGTGGGAACGGCGAGAACGAGATGTACAGATTGGTCAGGAACGACAATGAAAAAGAAAGTAGATTGATAAGGACGGGAACGTGTAGCTCGCTGAAGAGAGAAAAGAACAGAGATAGGAGAAAAGTAAAATGATCGAGGAAGATGGGGGCACATACAGGGTGTCCTGTAAGCTATTCTTCCAACAAGATTCTACAAAATTGGAATCAATTTTTTTACAGTAATGTTGTAACGCTAAACGTCTTGGTAGTTGAGCATAAATAACTGAAATTAAAATAAAGTGCAGTTAAAATTAACTAGAAATTAAAATTCTTTTCATTGGTCTGCTTTTTTTAATTAAATGAGAAACTTAATTTATAATTTATAATAATTTTGTATCTCTTGGTTATTCTCACTGCACTGCAAATCCAAGCGTGTTATTTTTACACGCATAAACATCTAAAAATGACACATTTGACTAAAGCTCTTTCTATATGTTTCTTACCATTTTAGATTACGTCATTTAACACGTTTAATCGTATTAAATTAAAAATTAATACGTTCAATCGTGTTAAATGACATGATTTAAAACGGCAAGAAATGTGTAAGAAGAGCTTCAGCTAAATAACACGCTTGGATTTGCAGTGTGTTAAAGCGATAAACATAACTTCTTAGTTGATCTTCCGTTTATTCGTCAAAGGTCTGCTGCTTCTGGGACACCTCGTATACAGAAAGCCGACGTAGGAAGCAGATAAAGATGGACAAGAACAAGGAAAGAGAGTAGATTGATAAGGACGGAGAGACACGTAGTCCATAAGAAGCAATGGGCGAGGAAATGAGAGGGGATGTAGAAATGTAGACAGACGGGAAAGGAAAGAAAGAAGGTAGAGGAAAGAGGCAGGAAAGAGAAATTTTCGCGACCGAGAGAGGAGGGGAAGATGCGAGAGAGTCTCCGCGAGTAGCTGTAGTTACGGCACGGGCGGTACGTGAACCGAATAAAAATCCGATGCCGAAAATATGCTCGGGCCAAACACCACCTCGCGCCAGCCAAAAAAGCCAGCCGAATGCCCGGCTCTCCGCGATGCGGGATCTTTATTTCATATTTTTATAGTCTCATCCCCTCATCCAAGTTACTCGGCTTTGTTCGTTTCCTTTCTCGGCGAGCTATTCCGCTGAAGCCTGGATCCGCACAGTCAACAAGCGCATCGGGATATCGATGCATATGCAAACATACGGCATATCGAGCGGCGAGGTGTGGATTTTACGATTGTTACGAGCGATGTGTAGATCCGTATTATGTCAACCTGAGAGAATTTTGAACTACCTGCTCCACCCGGAGGAATCATATTACACGGATTTTTGCGACGAAGGGAATGTCTTTACAAGCCATATACCATCCAGAAGGGACGGCAGAACAGATTGCAAAACGGAAAGCGAAATTAACATTTTGTGAAGGGAATAAAATCAATACTAACAGATGTATAAAACATGCTTCAAAGCAACATCGTTTGGTCAGTTTTTACAAATTAAAAGTTAGAGATAGAGTTTTTGTATGTCTTATTCTTAAGCATTTATTAGTATAAAAATAATAAAACGGTTTTTTTTTATTTTTGTCGTGTTTTGTAATTTATAAGAACTGATGAATTTGTAATACGTTATTAAAACTGTCTTCTTAGCCGATGCTATATATAATTAATTTATTGTGGCATTTTGCAATTCGTGGGAATTTTGTTCAAAGACCGGCAGTCAAGACAAACCGGCGACGAATGAAAAAAGCGAAATGTTGCCTACGTAAAAAAAAATGTCCAATAAAAATAGCAGTACGGCGAGAGCAGTACTATTGAATAAAGATGAGTTGTCTGTTATTTGTGAATACAGATATAAGACTTTCATAATCTCGAGAGATAGCTGCGAATAGATTTTATTTTTGCGTGTTTCCGTTATTTCGATATTGCGATATATTTGTAAATAAACAGGAGGAATGTTTCGACAAAATTTACATATGCATACCCAGTACATGTTATACTGTATATACCAGATTTAAAAGTTACTCAGATTAAAATTTTTTCGTTTGATATTATTTTCGATATTATTTGTCAATAATGACCAGATGACGGAGAACAAATGGAAGTGACAGACCACGTTACTATGGTTTGTGGACAGCAAACACATTTAGTAGCACGTTCGTCAGAAACCGTAACGTCAATGTAACGTGAGAATTTAACCGTTACAAAACTAATATTTATATATTAAATAAATATTTGTTGCTTGTGCGTTTTATATAAATTTATGTCATACGTTCATATGTTGCTTACCAAACGCGTTTCTTCTTCTCTTTAAATTACATAAATAATTAATTTTTTACGATCGTCTTTTATAAGAAACCAGAAGAAGTTTGAGAAAGCTAAATATCAGTAGTCGTTTATTAACAATAATTAATAGATCTAATAGGTATCTTAGTATCGTGCAATAACAGTATTAATTTCTCTAGGAAAATTTTTCCGTCCAAGACTTCGAATTTATCTCTCTTTTTTCCTTGCACGTATGAATCCTCTCCGTTTTCTCACATCGAAAAATACTTATGGTGCTTTCACGGATCGCCTTGCACGAAGCGTCGTGTAACCCCGAAGGAAATACAGTCTGAAATATAATCGGATTAGTTTTTCTCGGCCTACCGCGAAAATCACTTCGCTGCTGGCTGACCATACGGCGGACTCTTTCTACTGAAAGATCCCCGATTTTCTTCTTTCGCACATCCTGCGTAAGCAGTATCACTATATTCTCTTTCTTCCTCTAGATTCCCTATTCTCTCTTTTCTGTACTCGCATCGAAAATTCTTTGGCGTGCAGAAAATCGCCATAAATATTCCGAAAGAAACAAAAACGTCTTTACGTTGCGCGGATAATCGGCAGATGGTTATAGCGAGATGGACGAGCGGGTGAGGTCGCGCGATCATTCCGGCTTTATGGGAAGCGACGATGGGATAAACTCTCAAGGGATCAAGGGATAAGAACAATTTCCGCGAGGTTTCATGGAACGGAAGAGTGACGCCGGCGCCTTGATCCCTACTCTCCGTGACAAGACCGCCGGACCATCTAACTTTTACTCCTTTCCTTTTCTGTTCTCCTCCTCGGTCTTAAACGTGCGCAGAAAAAGAGAGTTAGATTCAGAAATCACATCTAAATCTATACCAACGGCGTTTTTTCAACGCGCCCGATTTTAGACAAGTTTTCTTTAATCTATGAATATAATATCATGAAATATGCAAATATGGAAAAAAACACTGAAACGAAATAATTTAATTTGAAGATGAATGTTATTATGTGTATAAAACGTCATATTTATAATATTAGTAATCTAGCAGAGCCACTCGTACAAATATTAGTTAAAATAAAATGAGAGTTCATTCTTTATCCCTTTTTAAATAAAGGTTTTTACATAAAGAGACATATCGTTATATATAGTTATATAAATTCTGATTAAATTTAATTTCAATATTTATTAAAATAACTCGTCGAATTTGTATGTTATATTAGATATAAAAATTGTTTTCTCTGTGAAATCTGTTTATTAAATTAATATATGCATAACAAAATTAATGGTACCAAAATATATCTTTCCTAGTATCAACATTTGATTATTCTTTTTTATAATTTTGTTTTTTCCTCGAATTGGATACACGTACTATATGTATATGACATTTTTGTAACAAGAGAATATTATTAATAGTCTTCCTATTCTGTAGCTTCACATCATCATCACCATTCTGATTAAGGAATTATTATGTACTCATTGTCAGCATGAAAACCCGAAATATATGATAATACATGTCAAAATTAGCAGTTTCATATTTGTTCTGCTCGGACAATTTCATTTCGAAAGTAGCGCGCATCATATCGGCTGCATACATTCGTGTCATCTCAGAGAATGCATTATAATGCAAATGTAAGCAACGTACGTTCCGAACAACTCTCATGTATTTTAGATTCAGTCCATTTCTGTAGTTAATTCGACTCTCGATGGCGTAAACCCAGCAGGGCCTAATCACGATTTCCATTATATGTTATTAGTCTCAAGAACTTCATTAAGATATAGTGTTCTGAAAATATTTGTTAATGAATAATTATAAAATAATATATATATTATAATAATTATATTATTTATATTCTTGTAATTATTATATTAATAATATAATAAGAATAATTATAAAATAATATATATATATATTATAATAATTATATTATTTATATTCTTGTAATTATTATATTACATATATATAAATGTCACGCGAATTTTAAAAGTATAAATAGCAATTTTCAATGTTATTTCGTAATAAATTTCACATTATTTGTTGTCTTTCAATAATATGAACAGTCTTAATGGAAAAGAGAGATCGTGCAATAGCTTCAGGGCATCACTTCGTCATAAATCCGACCGAGATATCCTGCACACGACTGCAATATGAGCACATTTACGTTAAATTATTTTATACAGACTAAAGAACGGTTCATTTGTCATGAAATAAAAACCCGGTCCAGCAGTTTTAGCGAAATAAACCGCAAAATAGTGATTTAGCGCGTTTTATAGGTACCACCGGGCCCTTATTCTCGACGTCAGGAGGAGCAATTAGAGGTAGACGTAAACAGCCGGTGATAAATTACAGAAGGGCGAATGGTCCACTAGCCCTCCATGACACAGTAGGTCAATAGGGACTACCGAAAGCGTCTTTGTCCCGTGCAGCATGATGTGTTTACACACGCGCGCGTATATGGGCGAATAGTTCTCGTACGACACGATGGCGAAATAATAGCGGGTACAGCGGAGTTCGTGAACCCTGAACTACGTTAAGAAATTACGAACTTGGATACGCCATCTCTTCGTGTGCCTTCACGAGAATCATTAATTCTTTCTTAATTTCTTTTAGTATTATTTTTATTACGTGAACTGTGTGTGGTATTATAAATCATCGAGCAAGCTTTACGGAGTCGTAAAATATAGAATTACAAGATCATGCAGATAATTAATAAAATTAATACAACTGAACGATTATTATAATATATAATCCGACTTAATAAAACAAATGACTCAAGTTATGTAAACTAGTGTCTATTAAATTAAAAACCGATTAGAAAATCAAGCCTTTACTGTAAATAGCTTTCTCAGATACAAATAATCTCTTGTTAAGATTTCGACTTATTTCGTCGCGATTGCAGATAATACACAAAAATAACAAGCGATTAATTAATTACAATTACAATGCAGTGCAGTGATAATCAATAAAATTGGTTATTAAAAGCTTCGTTAAAAATAATAAATAGGCTAGTAAGAATAAGTAAGAATAAGTAATTTGTGTATGCATGTGCATCAGTGTCGTCCGAATCTTTTTTGAGACCGTGTTCCATGATGCGATCGCCTCTTGGTGATATTGTATTTACCTTGGTGATATTGTATTGATCGCCATTGTTTTTTCGCTCTTTGCATCGAGACCCGGAAACATTAGCTCGCGAGCCAAACGACCGGTGGTTTCCGCCAATGTAACCTGACAATAAACGTTAGACTTGCCCGGCGAATGCTCTTACGCGGATACATACCAGGAACAATAGTATCCGTAGCCATTGACTCGAATTCCCTTTAATCTTCATTCCGCTGCACGTCTTTTCTAATCAGGGACTCACTTTATTGCCGCTCCATTTGTTATAGTTTATCGACTCATCGCAAATTACGCGTAAAAATGTTCACAGTCCGTTAATGCTTAAAGTCTGTGTGCTGAACGAACGAAAATTGATGGAAAATATGAATATGAGATAAATATTTTATTCTTGTCAGAAAGTCTTTATTATACATTTTATATTTTGAATGGAGTAATCACAAAAAAGTGAGAATTTACCAAGAAAGTTGATGCTTCGGATAATTAGCACTGATGTTACGGTAATTTTTAATGCCTCATATTGCTGAATCTTTGAATATGTATCGAGTAATGATGAATATGTATCGATATGTAAACGATAATAAAAACTCGCGGCATAGACAAAGCGGCTGGTACAATGCAAATGGCTTTACTTAGCGAGTTTATCCTGAAAAAATAATCCTCACGGCGCGGTGGCACCAGATCGCAAACGGTTAATATCGGATCTAGTATCGGTTGCAGCTGCTCGGAAAAGCCGAATGAAACACGCGTGAAACGCGATATCAATCGCTTCAATCCCCGAAATTGGTTCGATATATCGTGACGTGCGAACGTATCTCTCTCTATTTCTTTGACTTTGGAGATCTAACGACGCTGGAGTGTAACACTGAAAAATCCACAGATTGATATCTTTGTCGCGCACACAAAGGGCTGCTTTCTAAAAAATAAAGGATCTCTGAAAGTGGAAAGGATTCTTTCGCGTTACTGCCTCTTGGCACGAACGCAATCAAACAAGGAGCTAACTTTTACATCAAACTGAACACAAATACTATAGTCGGTATTCACAGTCCATTCTTATATTTAACAATAAGACCATCTGAAGTATAATCTTAAGATATCGTAAACCAATCATAGAGCCTAGTATTAACATCTTAAGACATTACTTTTAAGACGGTCTTGAAATAAGAATGAACTATGAATATCGGTCCAAGTGACTTCAAAACAATTTTAATATAAATGTACTCTTTTAAATTTATCGATGAAGATTAAGGATAATTAAGAAAGATGGGTTTAAAGCATTAAAAAATTATCTCAGTTTTCGGTGAGAAGCATTAATATGAATCAGATACGACTGTCAACAAATCATCTTGTATATTGAAAAGTTAAAACGGCGTTAGTCACGATGAATTTATCGCGCGTAAACAGCGAATTAATTTATTAAACTTTCCCAACTTGTTAATAAGGATACTGAGAATACATTTGCTTTCAATTTAGTGAGTAAATTTATCTTTTGCCCTCCCCCCTAGTTTTGGGTACAGGTACATGAGTACCGTGCCGAGGAAACGAAAGCGAGTAAACAACTTTGACTGTTAATGCTCAGAAGACGAGAAGCACTCACAGATAAGAAGGTAAACAAAGATACGGTTCGCGGATCCGAACAGAGTCCAAGATGCGCTCTTGTAAACAGCATCTCGATCCTTGCAACCGCAACGTAGTAGCTACGTCAGGTTTACACGAAGCTAATAGAGAGAGGCAAGCCAGGTCTAGTGATCTGCTAGATATCTACTTATTTGAAATTAGTGGTAAACTAAATAAGTAGCGAATTACGAAGCGTGTCGGATTGCCAAGAAAATAATCATTAATGTGTTCCATTTTTGATTTATGGATATTTTATTATTTTATTTATTTTTATTTATGTATTTATATTTATGGATATACACGCGTCTGTCTACCACTCTAATATTATCTGTGAGATATTTAGTCGCGATAAATTTGCTTTAGAGAGAAATATTTAAAGTCATAGTAGTTTAATTATCAGATTTAACACGTTGACTGCCACTGTACAATTAAGTAACTTTGTCCTCGACGTCATTTTTATATTATCAGTTATTTTAATATGCTACTTAATTATATCTATTTTTTTCACCTTAAATTTACAATAAAATTTTATTTCCCTCTCCAAAAAATCGAATCGGCGAATAGCTAACGTTCATTTATAGATCGTCAACTACAAGTTAACTCGTATTCGGCAGTCAACGTGTTACGTAATTTAATTATGAGATGAGTTATTTAAATATTTACATTACACGATCGTAATTCATCCTGTACAAAGCACTCGCGAGCGAATACTCTCTCTCTCTTTGTGTACGAAACTAAAATAAACGAAGCATTCACTACATGATTCGTACAAGCCCCACGTTAAGAATTAAAGTTCATTCGTTTCTACTAAACAACGCCGTGAAGTTTAGTTTTATAATATTGAAAATCTAGCTTGATCGCTACCCAAGCTCGAAACGTGAAACAAGTTGTAAATTTTTAACTGCTAACGGGTGAGCTGAAGAAAAAGAAAGGTCTATTGTTCCGCGCTGCGATGAATTCTGTAAAGCTTGGCAGTCTCGTGGGCCTTGAATGTTTCAAGAGCGGTGGATACAGATCGGGCTTGCGGTTGCCGGTGTGACACTAGCAATCCATCCGGCAGTGGAAAGACGCGGAGCATCGCGCGGATTTAACGGATAACGATTATAGCCACCGCGCTTTTTCCGCCTTTCTGCGGATTTACGATCGGGCAACGTCGACTCGAGGTATAAGGCGGATTTGGTATATCGGATATTTTTATCGATGCCCTCGACGGGGGAGGGCAAGAGGTTGCTCCCGATGGCGCGCGATGGGTCCGGAGATTGGGTCGAGCGTGAGCTGAATCTCCTTTTGAACGTGGATGAGCGGCACGATGAAATTTGCACGCGCACGATCGCGCGAATTCGCGAATTCATGCGCGCTTTTAACGCGTTCGCGACCGATCTGAATGCCCAAACGGATTTAGACCGCCACGTGTTTCCAATCGTCAAAATCGCGGATGCCTAATCCGGAACATTTTTGAAAATCACGGACCGATTGTTACTGTATCACGATGCACATCAATTGAATAAATCAAGTGCAGATTTTCGCGTAAGACTACCGACAATTTATCATCACTATGTGTGTCGATTTTCGTTTTTATGCATAAATTTATACGTATTTAATAAATTTGTAATAAATTTTTTTGAACAATTGATTCTTTTAAATCAAACTATTAAAAAATCAATGTAATCCATAAAATTGCAAATCTACAGATTACCATCCAATATTTTTGCAATATCTTTTAATATTCATTTCGAAATCTATTCTAAGATTCCAATGATATTCAATATTTAATGCTTAAATTGTCCATGCAGTTTGCATAAATTCACATCAATAGTATGAAAAAATAACTTTAATTTATAATAAATATAACTGTATTGAAATAAAAAAATGTGAATTTGGAAAATTTGTTGAATATCTCATTCGTTTGACATTTTACTGTTTACATAAATCGTTCCATTACCGTGCTTTAATATTTTCGGGCTGCTTTGACAGTGAATTTCGTTATCCCCGAAAAGGATGACATACTAACATCGCCGTCGATTCATGTAAGCTTTTACGAGCCAACACGGTTTACGTTTTTTACAGCGTCCAATCAAGAGTGATTTCTTTCCAAGATTTTAAAAATGTTTGCTAACAAAGTCTACCGAATTTTACAGAATTTTTCGGTAATAACAAAAAAGTCAGATGATCATCAGAAAGTTTCTTACAAATAGTGCTACAGAATATTTCCGCAAAAGTTCATTGTAATAACACGTAATAATGCGTTATGTATGTGCCCAGCATTATTTTATATAATGACTCATTTCGTTATAATATTAAACTTTATTACAGTCGATAATGTTATAAATGCATTCTGAGATCTTGTTAAACTCACGCTAGGAGCTTATACATGTATATTTATACGTTGGAATACACGCGAATTTTGTTCTCTCGATTCAACGTAGCTTTATTTATTATACCGTCGAGATTTCGCACGAAATAGCAATGGTTAGCAGTAAATACGCTACAGGAATGTCGATGGTGATCTCTAGAGGCAAATCATGAAATCACTATAGCAATTGTGTGACGGGATGCCCGATGGGATTTTCTGGATAGGCTAATGCCAGTGTGTTTAATAATTTAGCAATACAATTTACTTATTAACCTTTTTATGGCACTTAAAACATTAGAAATTTTTTTATATCATCTCTGATATAAATTATGTGATTACAGAGATATACATACATGATCTTCTTTTTGATTTATGTAGTTATTTAATATAGTTGGTATTTTTCAGTTAAAATTTAACTTAAAATAAGCATACATTGCTAAAATAAACATAACTTATCGTACATTCCTATTTTTTTATTTTCTTCAACATCTCATCTCGTAATAATAAAACCTTAAAAAAATTAAGTCTCCATATATATATATATATATTTCTAAAAAGAAAGTTATAAAATAAAATTTGTTATCATCGATATATTGAAATTTAATTTAGTTAATATAAAATATCTTCCATTGTCTTTTATTATCAGATTTTTAAGTGAATATATTCTAAATTTGCGAAAGAATTTGCAGGCATATTCTACATATGCAATAAAAATTTGTGGCAGACTCTCTTTAAAAAAGAAAGTAATACAATTACGAGAAAAAGGGAAAAGAAAATCGGGAATGGCAATCGGGTAACGGAACGGGACCGTTCCAGTCTGATAAGTGGCGAGTCCGCGAGCCTAACATTCGAAAGTCGAGAGATTTAGAATGGTCGTCCCCTTTGTCGAGTTCGTATAGTCTCACGTTTCCTTTTCCCGATCTCCTCTGCCCCTCCGTCCACAGGATAAGGTGGGATCTCTTATTTTCTCGAGACGTAAATCACGCGACAGACGTTCTAGTTTGTACGAGAGGGCTAACGCGCTCGAGATAGAGAGAGAAAAAGGGTTGCAGGAGAAGATAGAGCGCGACCGAGACTGGAGTAATCGCTGGAAGGGTGGCGCAAAGAGTTGCGCGAGACAGGGGGACCAGGACGATTTGCATATCTCACGAAAGGAATAATCGATGCCACTTTACGTACCCTCTCTCTATCTCGCTCTTTCTACCTCTTTCTACTACTACTACTACTTCTCTCTCTCTCTCTCTCTCTCTCTCTCTCTCTCTCTCTCTCTCTCTCTCTCTCTCTCTCTCTCTCTCTAGTTGCGACAGACTAAGCTCAGAGATCGCTTTTGAGGCATTCCAGCAGGCAGCAATAAACTAGGAACGAGGCGTACACGCCAGTCGTTTAAATGATAAGCAGCCAAGTGCAAGTAGATACAATGTAACGATCGCGAAAATGAATTTGATCGAGAAATAAAAGGAACATTCACTGACAGGAGTAAAACTGCGCGATCTAATGCCAATAAATAGATATTTTATAGTACACTGAGAGAAAAATTTACTAAATTTCAATAAATGTTTTCTCCAATAGTACCAATAAAGTATTCTTTGAATTCAGTAAATATTTTATTAGGTTTAGAAAATTTTGTTTCAATTGGATGAATATTTTTTTCATTCGAAAAATATTAACTGAATTCAAAAGAATACTTTATTGGTACGGAGAAAACATTTATTGAAATTTAGTAAATTTTTCTCTCAGTGTAATATATCCGGTTCTCTTACGAAGATATGTTATTTATATTGTTCTTCACTGGAAATAGTAACTTGTCCTCTTTTCACATTAGCAAACCAAGCGGATTGTAGAAACGAGCCAGATATGTATATTAAGTGTTTATTGTGCTATGTTAATCATGTGATATTATCAAGAAATCAGACTCGAAACCGGAGTATTTATGGTCGTTGCATCCGAGCCAAAATAGAAATTATGGCATTGAGAGAATCGACTCTAGAAATATGAAGTCGAGCCACAAAGAACAGCAGAAATCGAGCAGGAGTGAAGTTGCAGTGAGGTGAATCGGAGGGGGGGGAAACCAAAAACTACGTGGATACCGCGTACTAACCGATATGACGGCGGCGCATTGACGCCCCCGAGCACGTTTACGCAATATTTCGCCGAAAATTAAATTCATAAGACGAGACGCCAATCGCGTATTCATTGGGCACATCGCTAGCCAGGGGAAACGTTTGTGTTTTTTTGACCTGCCTCTCAATAATCGCATCCGGCACGACGATCGAGCGCGGAGTTTGTATTCTGTAGATATGATACGATACCTTCAAGAATTCGTAAGCGATTCGGATATACACTAGCCATATTAGATTATGATTAACTCTTGTACCATATTGTCGAATATCTCGGGTTGTTCGAATAGAAATCTCTTCGAAAGAAATTTTTTGGAAATTATTCGCTAAAATCGATAGCTTTAACACAAAGATGATAGCATGTTTGAATGGAAAATTGTCAAAGAATATTAAACGAGATTTATTTGTAAGCTTTGTAAATAATTGGAAATTTTTTATAAAATATGAATGTAATATTTAAATTGAAATAGTGCCGCAATCTTTAAAATCTTCAGAAGAAATTTAATAGATCATTTTGAGGGACTAACGCAAAAACTTTGACCAGTTTGTATCCGCCATCCCGATAGATTTTCAATACGTTTTATTATAACTATTTTACGAGAATATTGCGTCATTATATTTAAATATTAATAATATGCAAAAGAGGTACTTTGGTAGAAAATTACTAAAAGGATTATTCATGCATCAAAAAGAATGTACACATGTATACAAAGGTGTACGCAGAGATATTAAAGCACTATCGATCTCTGGCTTATCCTGTTTCTCGTCAAAAACAATCTCGATTAAAAAAATAGCAGTTCCACCGAAAAACTGGTGAAACTTATCCATAAGGTTTTTGCCTCTACAACTTGTCACACAACTTATCCGGTCAGAGAAATTAATGACGCCACCATTACATTAGTGCACGGTCGCAAAATAATAACGCAAAACTTTTTCTGTACACGTATATTGTCCATCACCACCTGTTTTCCATATTCTGACAAGCTGAACATTACAACTATCTATGTTATTATACATTTAAAAATCTGCAAAATTTAGCATATCAAAATACAAATTTCTGAATATTCACAATGTTTCCCGCGCTATTGTTTCATGATTAAATTTCAAATATTAACATTTTCACGTAATGGTTATCGTAATATTTTGCCGTTATTTGCAAGGCTTACAAATGTATGTAATACGTAGTTTAATTACTGATCGCTAGCACAGCAAAAGGAAACAATTAACATTATAGTCGTATGTCTTGTGAGTTCGATTCAGATTATACGATCTTCGATTTGTATAACATTGAGCAAGTTGTTACGCGAATCAGTATCGCAATAACTTCAACAGCGAAAATCTTTAATGGAAATCTAAATAATAAATTTTTGCCGGCTAGAATTATTTTCGTCAAATCAACATGCTTTGCATGGATGTTGTTGCAAACGTTAGTACGCTATTGCTAATTGCGTCAGGCTATTGATTAAACATGCCGTTGAAATATTTAATTATACATATAATCACATTCGTATTAATTACTGATAAGCTATCGACGCAGGAATTTATTTTCGACGATTACTGCATTGCCGTGATTGCATTACGTATTGCAGTAGCTGTTAGCGTACAAACAGAATCATATATTTCGTTCTTTTGCAATTATTTTATGTTTTTATTCGAAGGATAATCACATCTGATTATGTGTGGGGCTTTATTTGCAATCGAATATCCAAGGAATAATCCATGTATTTATTATCGCAAATTCTTCAAATTTTCATATAATGTTAATTCGAATTATCTCAGAGACAGAAATATTATCAGGATATTCTAAAAGGTCTATTTTTATTCGCCGAAATCCGAAGAAACTTCCATAAAACTTGGAGTTTCTCTTAAACTTTTCACGACGTCTTTGCTATCTATTTGAATAGTGATAGTTTGGTGAGGATTCATGCGAAAGGATACGATTGAAACGTATTTGCGTACGTTTCAGTACAATTGACGTATAATAATTGAAAACAGGACGATTAGAAAATACAGCAATAGCAATTACTCGTACGATGAATATAATAACAGTATGTGATGCGGATAAAAAGAAATAAAAATTGCAAATACCAATGTTTCATAACAGAAGCTTTTGTGAAGTTATCGCATTTGTCGCAATGAGATTTCCACAATGCATTGGGATAAAAGAATAAAAAAAGGAAGGAAACAATAAATAAATGTTACGTCGCGGTAATAGTTCCAAGGGTTTTTCTTCTCCAGCGCACACGAGCTCTGGAAATGCTCAAATAGTTATGTAACACAAAACAAGGTTAACTCTCGAAATAAAAGCTTCAAAATCCTTAGCTGGACGTATATGGATACTACGATAACATAAAATTCAACGACCGTGAGAGTGGCTCGAGAGATAGCGTCTGCCTTCAGATTTAAAGTGTTATAACGCAAAAAGTTAATACCAATAGAATTGCTTGCAATGTCCTTACGGAAAAAAAGAAAATTCTCCATGTTTTCGTCAGGCATTTTATAAGGCACTGGTACATAATATTGGTAATGAGCACGTTTAATTGACGAAAGTAATACCGGTCGGTAAAGGCTACGTTGAAACCATATTTTCCTTTTAAAAAATCTAGAGCTCAATGTTGCGCTTAATATAAACTCACACTTAATATAAACTCATATCCGAAAAGGGAAATTCGGCTACAAAGATTGTGTATTTTTACGTAGCGTTGTATTTAATTATACAGGCTTTCTTTAAACTCCTATCACGATTTCACGACCCAATTTAAGTAATAAAAAATAGAAACGATATGCGATGTTTACGTGTCGTCGAATAATATCATTTAAACGTTGCAATATTTCGAGCATTTGCAAATGTAAAATAATTTATCCTGTGCAAGATCGGAATTTTTCTTCTCTTAACGAACGCTTTTTTATTGCGCGATGCCAACTTTTAATGATGTACGACATATTTAGCACGGAAATATTTTGAATTTATTCACGTATGCTTAGGTAACGTTACAGAATATCAAATATAAGCCTGGATTTATCTTACATTTTTATCTTTTCATGATATGTACTCGAATCTCATTCTCTCTTTCATAAATTTCTTTTTTAACTACATCAAGATAATTCCGCCGACGTTGTATTAAGATAATCCGAGCCGCCCTCGAAAATGGATCGAGTCTAACGGCATAGTAGACTCCCGGCTTTAAGACCGTATATGACGCTTCCGCCGAAACTGTGACAACAGCCTCGCTCAGAGGCAATTTAAATTTTACAGCTAGTCTTGACATGCAAGCGGCATTATGCATGCCGGCCGTACACGCTGGGTTTTTCTGTTAAATGTGTCCTCCTCGCGTTCGCGAATTGCAAAATTCAATTCGAACCTACTCCCGGTTGCCCGTTATCCACACGCGAGTACGTTTTACGATGAATATTTCACGGCTTGTGCATTTATATTTTATCGCGCTTCTCTTAGCAGCCTCCGGTAATTACATTTTACAAAGCATTTCAGACACCATCAGATGAGATTTTAGAACGTCCGCTCGCCTTTTACGTGATCGGCATGCAGACGAGACGTTTGAAATGTCAAAGGCATAATATATTTGCACAATTCGTGAGACGTTACCACGCGATTACATGATTACCATTCTCTCCAGTTCGCCTAGCGCGCTTTACTGTACTATATTCGAAAACGTAAAATTTTCTTAAGAAAAACTCGTACCTATTTGATGAAAACCGAAATGCTTTATTCTCTCTCTGTGAACATTAAAGTTTGAATTAAATTTACAACATACAGTTCGCAAAGAAATATATGAAATGATACGATAATAGGTTTTACTTAGTACGAACTTTTGAGCAAACTTTAAGTCTGTGTCTTTTTTTACTAACTTTTTTAAGGGAATTTCAGAAGAGAATAGGAAAACACAGGATCATGCGCAAGAAGATATCTTTTATTTCCGTTTATCCCACATTGAGATTCTTATCCTACCGCGTCGCTTTTCTCAGGCAAGTTTGGTTAAATTACAACATTTGCAAAATGCTCGCATGTTGTGCAGAGGTACAAACGGTTTGAATTTCAGGACAAAGTAGTTTATTTCAAGACGTTAAGATTTAAGCAATCGATGCTTTCCTTTTATTTCAATTTCTCGATTCGGATCTTTGCTTTAATAAACACATTTGACACCCTTTTCGCGTATCGGAAAGGTCAAGTCGCCGTTTTCTGATAGTTAACTTTAAGCAATATTAAATTTATCTTTGGATCAAAGTAGAATCATCGTTACATGCAAGCAGAGCTTAGTAATCAAGCATGTTCGTATCGCGTGTGCAGTTTATATGCAGATGGGTACTCGAGGCAGACGATGCACGTTCACAGTGAATTTCGCCATTGACACACCAGCAAGACGACACGGTTACTCATTACGTATACTTAATTAGAAAACTTCGGCACCGCTACATAGCACAGGAATAAATCATGGCGCGGCATCTCCGTTGCGTCTGGCCGAGCTTGCTTCGCGGAACTGCACCACGCGATAATATGCACTAAAGTGATAAAAGACTAGAAGTGATAAACGACGCGAGAAGGAGGCAGTCCTTATAACCTGTTTACTTTCCCGTTTAGTGAATCTTGTATTATAAACAGTGAAGATGACCGAAAATCGTTATATCTAAATATTTTTGGTCTAAATCGTACTTGCTTTAAAAATTTTCATGTTTAGATTACGATTTACTTTAATTCCGCTATTCATATCATATCTAATTGCATATAATATTTAACAGATTAATTGGCCAATTAATCTGTTAAATATTATATCTAAATAAATATGATCTGTTATTTGTTATATGATATGTTAATATTTAATAAGTTAATACGCCAATTTCCGAAATGTAATTTCGTAGAAATTACAAATTAAAGATTAACTTTGAAAGATTTTAAATATTTAAATATTTTTAAACAAATACACCGTCAGACTTCATTTGTCGATAGTTCGCGATCGATTATTCTCGCTTTTAAAATTTTTGAACTTAGATCGTGATTTATCTCAACTTTGCCAATCATATTTAAAATCCGATCATTACCGAGTACCGGGAAAATTTCTCATGGAGAGAAAGCTCTGAGACAAGTTGATTTATTACTGATGGCGTTGAGATTTAAATTTTATTAGAAGAAACGAATACACTGGATGGGGTAACGACGACGTGACAAAGGCGTCAAATTATATATCAACAGGCAAGCTCATAAAGCTGGAAGGAACTGCAGTCAGTTACTCATCGTAACGTCTAAAGTTCAGTATGCTGCAGTTGATGCTGGACGAGAAATGACGTGAGATCCGAAATAAATGTTATATCTTCCGCAAATAATATTGCTGTTATAAATAATTTATATTCTCGCGATGTACATTTTTAGAAATTTGTATGTCAATATACATATATCTCGTAACGATATTATCAATACGTTACAAGAATTATTTTTAATACCTTATAGTTCAAAAAGAATGATATATATGTATATATATATATATATTTTTTTTTTTAATAACATTTTAAATATAATTGATTAACTCTAAAATAATCAATATAAAGAATTTTGCGGTTTTGCGATGAAATATTTGTTAGATTTCACGTCATTTTACTTGAATGATATAAATTATTCAAGTCAGCATCAATAAATGTAAATGGATAGGCTATGAAAGATTAGGATAAAATTGACACATATTATAAGAATAAATGCAATTAATAATCATTTCCAGCGTATTTTTTAAAATAAATAAATTATATAGAAATGTGACTATGAATTTTTTTCTATTCTTCTTTTATCCTATGCTTGTGGCATATGCATATTGAAGAAGTCTTTTAAATATTATTTCCTTGTTATCATCTTACATTATATTTAATCCTGGAATAATATAAAAGGAGTCTAACTAAAAGCTTCAAACTCTATTTAAAAAATATTTGAGAAGTAGAAAGAAAAAAGAAATAAAAAGAAACACATAAATATTTACAATATTTTTTCCTATAATATTCAATAAGTAATTTATTTCTATTTATTTTTAATACATACAATGCATAAATATCTTGTTCTCTAATTTTCATCGTCCGTGAAATACCATGAAAGAAACAAAGTTAAATGCAAGCTCTATATTTTTAAAATGTCAGATCGGTAAAGAGGTTCTCTTTTTATAAAATTTGGAATTTTTGGGGAAATGTCTGTGGTTGCTGTAACTTAAGTAAATTTGGAGATATCGGGTTGGGTTTTTTTAATCGATAGAGAATTTTTTAAGGAAGGTTCCTATTGAATTGGGCCAGGATCGGTAAAGGGATTCTTTTTTTATAAAAAAAATTTTTTTTTAATAGCCACAGGGCTAGTCCAAGATTGACCCAGTCAAGATAGACCGTTTTACAATATGGTGATATACTATTGATAATGCATCGATAATATTTCTATAAATATTGCATTCTTATACGTACAACGAATCGATAGTCATACATGTTCCAGGATTAAACTTTTACGCTAATCTGTTCTAGCCCATACATTTCAAGGCAATGGATCTGTGAAATGTTACGTCTATCAATAAAAGTACTCACAGATCCATTATCTTAGATTAACATAAATAATTTGACACTCACCGATGCGATGCGCAACGGCGGAGTTGTAGCTACGCTGCATTTACGTTGATCTGGAATATTCAAATATAAAATTCGCATTATAGCAACGTCCAAAATAATTAATGCATATTTAATATTTATAAGTAAGTAATATTAAACTATTAATAGAAATATTGTGGTAGTAAAGGTGGCATCGAATTCTGCTTTTATTTCAGTTTTCAACTTTATAAAATCAATAATGTTTTCGATTATGAGATATGAACATTTTGGTCCATTATTGGATATTTAACCAGGTTTCAAGAGCTATTAGTAAATTACGACTATTTCTGTAAATGATTATGTACCAAAGTTGGAAAACAAAATGGAATTGTGTTATCCCAGTTGACTATTATAATTTTCAATCTTTTCTATTCCCTCCTTTAGAGCTATTAATGTATATTTAGGACTTTATTTTATAAACCCGTTAGCGTTGTTTAAGATATTATTGATTAATTTTAGCTTATAACTCGAAAGTTATTGTGACATCGTCATTTTTCTATATAAGGATTATCGACTCCGATTAATAATATTTTATTAATGTATTGTATGATAATTATGAGATATTCTGTATATGTATATAATAATTTCTTAGTTCCTTCGCATTTCTTTTATATAGGTTTATAGGTTTGTTGGCTATTTTTCTGGTGGCACACGGAAAAAACAATAAGGTTGCCACACCACAATAATAGTAACATTTGGTACAGCCACGTCCTGTGGTTGTCACATTGTTTTGTGTAGTGCATCTACATATGTTTGTCTCAACATTCACTATGTTTGTCTCAACATTCACTATGTTTGCTGTACCAAATGCATATAGTTGCCTTCACATCAATGTGAATGTGACAACCACAGGACGTGGCTGTGCCAAATGTTACTATTATTGTGGTTGTGGCAACCTTATCGTTTTTTCCGTGTACAAATTCAAGATACAATGTTGTTTCTGAATATCGGATGATTAATTCTGTAATAGAAATATAATTATTTTGGCATGTAAGATTTTGTTATCAAAAGATAATAAATTTAAATAAGTAAATTTTATCAAAAGATAATAAATCTTATAAATTTCTACGTTGTAAAATAATCGAGAAAAATTTTGAAGGGATTATAAGTAAAAATAAATCATAAAAATAACAGTGATGAGTAGATATAAATCAAAAATAGAATCAAGATCACGCTTTTAACGATGAGAGAATTAGAACGAAATGCAAGAAGCGCATCAGTTTATCGCGAGCGCGGTTTTTCTTGACGGAGAAAGTCGGTTCCGATGAAGCAGAATCGAACGGATTATGGAGATTATCCGAATGAAATACGAGACGACCGTTTTAGTAAATTGCAAAAATATTACAACGAATGTGGAGATACGTTGTTGCGATCGTCGCGGCTGTTTATCACGATCCCTCTACCCCTCTACCCCGTGCGTCTCCGCGATGCAAGAAATGTCGAATTAAGCTTGGCGTGAACGGCAGGCGCATGCTAATTAAGATATAACATTGACTAATGGCCGCTAATCCTAACGCGCATAAATGAAATATAATTCACTCTGCGGCGAGCTATATTACGCCGTAGTCGGTTTATACGCGGCGCACTTACTTTCGTAGGAACGTGCCGGGTGATTTAAGTATCCGCCGTTAATAAGGACAGCTACTACGCCGGAATAAGCGTGTAATGCGATTTTTATAACTGTTATTAATTTCACGGCAGTTTCTTCGGGCCGGATTTCGCTTTTGGATGCATCGACGAAAAATGAGTCGCCCCTTTCAGTTGAATCCGAATAAAATTAACGCTTTGTAAGGTGGGGTAATTTTACATATAATTATCGAGCACTCTTATGGCATGTACGAAATGCTTTAACCCTTTCTTCGTCTTGAATCTTTTAATTTACAATTCACAATTGATCTTCTTCAATAAAAATATTGAACGCTCTAACAATTTTCGAGTCATAAAAAATTGCAAACGTAGAAAATTTACAAATTCTAATTTAAGAGTAAATGTAAATAAGAAAATTTTATTTTTTATTTAATTAACATCAATGGAATTTTAATGTCAGAGGAGTTACACTGTAAATACAAGCGTGTTATTTTTACATGCATAAACATCTAAAAATGACACATTTAACTGAAGTTCTTTTTATGTTTCTTGCCATTTTAGATTACGTCATTTAACACGTTTAGTCGTATTAATTAATACGTTCAATCGTGTTAAATGACATGATTTAAAACGGCAAGAAATGTGTAAGAAGAGCTTCAGCTAAAATAACAGGCTTGGATTTGCAGTGTATTGAGATATTTTTGTTCGAATTATGTAGTCTGTTTGCATTCAGGTGTTCAATACTTTTCCAGTTGCGTCGCAATGATGCTTGAACAGTAATTTTATTCGCCTAGATCTTAGTAGATTAAAGAATTGCGATCAGCCACGGAAAAAACGTTGATCCACCTAATGTTATGTAAGAGGCGTCTATTTGGCCCCGTTCGCCCTCGGCTTTGACGGAAAACCCGCGGGTTCCGCACCGCAAAGTTTATCTAGCCTGCCATCCTGCCGTTTTCTTTTCGCAAGAAAGAAAAAGGAAGACGAGGCGAAAGAACCTCAGAAAGTTCCGGCGGCAGAAGAGAGGATGGTCCGAGAAGTGCTCTCAGCGTGGAAACGAGAAAAATCACGGGAAGCGCGCGAGCGTGCGCGAGCAGTGCGCCGCATCTCAAGGATTTCTTGGGTTAAAGTCACCGAAATCCCGACCGGGCAAACGAAATTAGGAGCACGATGAACTGGTCCTTTGCGAAAACTCAGCTCCGGGTAGAAGGAGAGAAAGCTGAGACTAGTCTTGTTAGAATCCGATAAAATCTCTCGCGAATACGTCGGACGCTCCGTCGAACATTGAAACACGACACGCTATTCTTTCTCTCTTTGCTTTTCTCTCTGTCGTTCTCTCTTTCTTGCAAAATGGATCAATCAACGGTGAATAATCGCTATCATTTATTAGATCAAGATGTGCATAATATATAAAAGGTAAAAATATATCAGTTCTCCTGCGATCAAAAATAAGGCTTAATTTCAAAGTTGATTCCTTAAAAACCAGTAAAGTCTAACAATGCTTTTCTTACATCGTAAAATTGTATTCTGATACTCGTGTATAATATATGATTTTGTGCTGAATGCTATTGCGAAAGTTGCCGCTATTTATGTTGTATTCGCACGGAAAAAACGATAAGGTTACCAGATGCATAATTACGGTTGCCACAACCACAATAAATAGTAATATTTGGTACAACCACGTCTGTGGTTGTCACATTCACATTGATGTGAAGGCAACTATATGCATTTGGTACAGCAAACATAGTGAATGTTGAGACAAACATATACATATAGATGCACTACACAAAACAATGTAGATGCCCCAACAATTCATACGGCAACATTGTTATTTTAGTTGTCTCAACCTTAGCCGTTCTTTCCGTGCATTTTCATAATAAACTTCAGCTAATACTTCATTTTCTCACAAGAATCGAGTAGTAAGCTCGTCAAGATTAAAATGTTCCGTTTTTGCTCTTCTAAGTAGAAATAAGAAATTCTCACGATATAACAATGTTGATATGACAGATAATTTTCTTGCATTATACAGGTAGAGTCGTTATTTTATGCGCGGAAAAATTGCAGGAGTTACGGAAGTATTCAGTCTTGTACGAGGTTATACGAAGCACGAGAAAACGCAAAAATAAAGAGTTAATAGGATACGATTGTATGCTATAATAACAGTGGAATTATTATGACATACGACACTTAATATATTCGCGCAAAATAAATATTTTTCATTAAAATAATCAATTCTATCATTAGGGTGCCGTGTTTTCACAGGATCCTCCGTATTTTTTAACGCCGGAGGATATCGCTTTTCGAACGGAAATCGCGCCGATATATCGTGCCGCAATATAAATTTAATTGAGATGTTAATAATAAAGCTGTCCGGTTTGGATTTTTATTTGATTTTGCATTAGCTTTATGTGAACCACACCGGAATGAATGGTTAATATATGAAGACTTTATCAGCGACCGGCGGCTTTGTGAAATCGTTTTTAATTCAAAGTGATCATGTACAAGTACCGTCCGTCAATGTGAAACGTATCGGGTGGCCTGGTAATCGTGCAACTGTCCGTGCACGATATTGTCCGTTCTTTGTACACGACGCGACGCTGCGTCAGCTTTGCAAATTAAAAATATTCAGTGAACGGTCGCGGAAAAAAGAAACAATCGGCGTGCTTGTTTTCAGCATCAACGAGATAATTCTTTCCCATCCACCTTCGCAAACGGTCGCGTACGGGTTACGAGTCTCGCCGTTCTCTACGTCTCCCTTTTCTCCAAGCCGAGAGAGATTGCTTCTGGCACCCTGCTCGGAATAACAAATATAAACCGACGATTTGCAACCGCTGACGTAAAAGGGACGATCCCCCGCGGCCGCCGCGTGCATATATTCAGAAATACAATTTATAGATCCTATTATACATATATCGCAGGGACGCTGGTATATCGAATTTAGAATGGCGATAAAAAATGTTAAAGAGAATTATGCTGAGAAAAAATAAAATCTTCATTTAGCAATTGCCACATCAAGAAGAACGAATAGATAGATTCTCAATAGTAATATTTTTTCAATAGTAATATTCGATAAATAGAAAGAAGGATAATTGCCACGTAATTTCGAGATACTTGTCTAAGAATAAACAATTTTGCGCGGCACTGACAGCCAATTAGATTCCTGCGAGCCAGCCAAATAGCGCTAAGAATCTCGTGCGTGTCTCTCACGAGTCATTCGTTCGTCATTGTTGTGATCTCGTGCACGTATAGAAAACACGAAGACAAACGGATTTCGATTCGGTAAGATGAACAAATTGATATTGATATCGGCATAGTGGAAATTAATAAAGCCGTTGATTTTGTCGAGTCGGCTGGATAGCGCCGTAGTTGCAGTGCCAAGCTTTCTCTTAATGCCTCCTTTTTCGCGAAAACGTTGATGTTATTTGTTACAATTTTTGATACAATAAAGCCGCCGACGCGTCAACATTGCGGTCCATTCTACTGAGAGTCCGAGCCCTTTTTCTCGAGATTTGCCGACGCTAGCAGTTATCATTTATATAATAACTGTCATGTATTATTTGGAGTTTCGTGACATTTCGTTCCTGTGATTTCGTGTCATCTCTTGTATTATGTATGTTAACGTCCGAGTGTATTCCACGAGATTGGTGATAGAATTGTGACCTTTTAAAAAACGCAATTACCATATGGTTTTGCGTGATATTAATTGAGAGTTATTTCTGTAGTGAAAGCTTATAAGATTACTTTACGTTATCAAATTGGATCGTTGACTTATTTACGTCACAATTCAAGCGAAACTTAGTCTACCGGATATATTGAGCAACATTTAAAATTCTTTTAGTTACCATGACATTGTTAATCAACAATAGAGTGAACGTAAACATCATGCTTTCTTTCGCGCAACCTCCTTCTGTTTGTATTGTTATTAGATTTCAAGTATTTTAATTATTCGGGGAGCTACTTTTTAATTATTCCCTTAATTGTTGCGAACACATCTTCATTTTAATAACAAAATTTAATGTAAAGGCTGAACTTTTTCTTTAATGTCTTTGATTATATTTTGTTACTATTCTCGTCTTTTTTTATTTTGCATAATAAATATTTTTTCTAATCCGCCTATTAATCATTAAAAAATCCTTTTCTTTATCATTTCGTATTTGATTTAAGTTATCGGACAAGTATCTTTGTATTGCATAATTCTGATATTTATAATGATTATTGATTGATTTCAGACGATTAGATACGGGATTGCGACTCTGGTAACGATCGATCGGATAAAAAGCAAATAATTTTATCTTGTTAATTAATTAAAGAAAAGAGCTAATTAAATTTTCACGCTGCACATTACGATGCAAACATCTACATGGATCATAATTTTATTACTAGGTAAGATAATAATTAATATCATGGCGTTATATATAAATATAAATATATACATACATATAAAACAAGAATAATGAATATAACAAATTTATAACAAATTTAATTAATTCACTAATAATGTCTTTTTAATTTTATTAACAGTTAATTTATTACGATTAAAATTTTTCTTTTCAAATTAATTCACGAATAATAAACTTTTATCTCTAGTAAAATTAGTTCTTGTATAATGATTTTTATTACTAAAAAGATATTATATCAACATTTTATGCAAAGGATTATTAATTAAAATTATTTTTTTTAGTTTCTGTAATTGCATACATGATACCAGCATTAATCAGTGAGCAAAATATAGAATGCAATATAGAATGCATAAAGTACAAAAATAACATTGAAAGCGATAACTCGAAAGTTAATACGAGAGACAGTGTAATACGACAAATACGTTATATGGATTTCTTATATCTAGTTACAGATGTTTGGCAGCTAATCTTAATGATACTGATAAGCATTTTGTTGTCTTCATGTTGGTCTATTTATTTCAAGTAAACAGCAATTTCTCTTAATATTTATGTTTATATGTTATTAATTTTATAATTAATTAATTTTATATACAAGGGTAATTTATAATCTATCGGGAACTCCACTGAAAAGAGAATGATTTAAGACATGAAACAGAATAATACTAAATGTTTACTATTTCAGTTTCTTACTAGACAATTAAATAATTATTATACAAATAAATAATTAAAAGACTAACAGATTATAATAAGACTAGCAATATTAATATAATTTAACAAAATTATTATTTTAGTATTACCAGAATCTGTATTCACATATGTAAAAACGATTTTTTTAATCAGAATGAAGAGGAAATATTATATATGGTCTGCTTTTATAAATTGGCTCTCTCTTACTTTTGAGAATTATTTCTCTTTTCGTAGACCCTTAGACGCAACTGTGACTCGCTATTCAAGAAACGATTTATATCAGGAAAAGTCTCAAACGTCTAATGTGAGTAAAATTGCAGTGTGTTATACATAGTATATGTATATCACTAGAATATCGACAAAAGAATCGACTGAAAGATATATTGTATATTAAATGTATATTATGAATATACATATAAGTGAATATATACAAATATATACGTTTATTACACAAAATATATACGAATATATACGTTTATTACACAAAAATATCCTCTTATTTAAAACATAAATTATTCTAATTATTAAAATACACACAATTATTAATATACATTTTTAGAATAATAATTTTTTTAAATACGCAGACAATATTTTCTTGTGTGTATTCTGTTAATTATTCTTATTTTATCTTTATAATGTAAGTTAATATTATCAATCTATTTTTTTTGCAGCTGCCAATGGGATTCGTTTAAATAACGAATTTTGCATTGATGCTATTGCAAATTAATACAAAGTTTCGCTCATTTATGATATCAGTGTATAAATGTATTAATCTTGACTATCAATTTGACAGAATCTGGACAGAGGATTTGTTGTTATGCGCAACTTATTTATAAGATAGAGTATTTTTTAAGCAAATATATAATGACATGATAAAAAAGCTATTATAAATTTAAGTAAATTTTTAAGAAATTTAAATGTAACTTTTCTTAAAAAAACAATAATTGTAATATAAAAAATTTTGGTAAAAGCATGATGGCTTTTTTTATTCTGTTACTTTATAATTTTATGATCATCTTTAGGCGAACTTAAGAATATTTAAACATTCGATACAGAAAAATTTAAAGATTATTTAAAAGAGTTTTAGATTTTAATAATAAAATACATAAAATATAAATTTAAAAAATATATATTAATGACGGATCAAATAATTTTAGTAATAAATAAATATTTTTAATTTCAATGTTGGATTTGTTTCTAATTTAATTAAAACAGAGTTATACAGAAAGAAATTAATCTTGTAAATTATTCGAATAAAAATCATTTATTTACTACTCTAAAATCATTTTGATCTTAATACAATTTTTATATCCAAAGTAAGCTTTACCTATTAATGGATTTAAAAAATTGGCATTAATGTTATAGAAATAATCATTTTATGCGCAAATTAATATATATTTTTAATTGCATTATATATATATATATATATATATGATATTAACTTTAAATCTAAAGCCTGTGTAAGTGTATTGTAAGTATTTTAGATTTCAAGTATTTATGTAATTTAAGTGTTTTGAGAGTACATATTAATATATAAATAGCAATTTTGGTATATTGCGAATGTGCTAATTTTCTAAATCTGACTCTATTATATTTTTTAATTAATTATTTGTGCATTAAAATAGTTACAACTATACTACACTCTTTATTATTTATGTTCTTATTGTTCATTGCCTATGAATTATACACGATACAAATATAAGAATAAATATTATAAATTCTATAAATAATTAATTTATTTTTCAAAGATTGTGTTAATTTCTTTTTTTAGAGTCGATCTTTTCTTAACTAAAAAGTTGAGGAACAATTTTCGAGTTATAAGCGATTAAAAAAGAAGAGTCTTTTGTCAGCTAAACTTCGGAACGCTAAACGGATAACAAAACTACATTCTACATTTAATCTCAGACGGAATTTGCTTTAAGTGAATTTTAATTTGAAATGTAGTTACAAAGACATGTTGGAAATCTATGACGCAAAAAATTAGAAAGTTATAATAAATTGAGACTTTTCTCGGCATTTTTGCAAAAGAAAAATCGACTTTAAATTAGTCAAAGAATTTTTCATTAAATGGGCATTCGGTGGTTTTGAGATATATTGTATGATTGTGAAGTATCAAGAGGCATATTTTCACATCAAGTAAAGTGCGGTAAAGTCAGCCGCGTACATATATGTACGTGATGTGACTAGCTATCTGGCGCAAACACAGTGCATATATCACATATAGTAATAACAGTAGGTTCAATTGGAATTTTAATTTAACGCAAAAGATTTCACATTGCCAAGTTTATTTTGCCAAGTAAAATTTTATAAAATTTGTTTTGCTTTGTACTTCGTTTATATTAAAATGTAGTTAAAATATTATATTGGAAATATAGAAAAAGTATTTCTCTATATGCAATATAAAATAAAATACATACTCATATATTGCACTTTGGACATGCGATTTTTGATATCAAATCGTGATAATAAAACAATTATATTTTACGCAATATATAATTTTTTATTTTCAAATTGGCGCGAGTTTTTTACATTATTGCTTACAAAAGCTATGTTCTATACAAATAGAATAAAAAAATTTACACAAGAGATTATTACAAAGTATCTTCCTCCTGTTGATAATGTTGATATATTAAAGTACTATTTCTATATACAACATTTTCTCTCGCATACTGTTTCCCTTATTTTTACCTATCCTTTTTGAAAAGTTTGATGTAACGCTGATCCCGATGAAACCTGTCGATCAATCGCACATTCGCGCTGCATCGCTCGTCACGGAACGAGATTGCATCGGTCCCAATTGGTCCCGGCTTTGAGCGTTATTCCTTTGAGCCGGTTGACGTCTGAAATCGTATCATGCAACGCAGCGAGGACGCGGCGCGCACCCGAAACGTTGCGGAATCGGTTTAACCTTCCTGTCGAGGGGTCGCGACCACCCCCGAAAAAAAGTCACTTCGCCCGTTGCCCGAGTAGCGAGGCGGCTTCGGTAGTGTGGCAGCGTCCGTTATTCGCGGTGAAATTATTCGTACCACTCAGCAAGATTGAAGGAGAAATCTTTGATCCGCGTTTCCACCATCCTCACCTGAACACGATGCTTCGCGTCTGTCGTGCGAGCACGTCTACACGAGCAAAGCTAATCTTTATGATGTACGGCGCGGGGTGTTGCAATCCCTGCATAGCGCCGGCCGGTGAATCAAATTTTCATCGCTGATTTACGAGATCAAAAGTATCTTTCGTAACGATATGAGTGCGTGCATCGGTAATATTTCTGGGTGAGATATCGTAAGAAATGTACAAATAAAGCACGGGTAAAATGCTACACGACCTCTAAAATCTAATCTTACCTAAAGGGATTCCGCAATGCAATATATGCCTGTTACTCGACAATCGTGCGCGATGTATCAAGTTTTTCTCTCACTTCCCTCGCGTTGGAACGTGAGAAAAACTGGAACTAGAGTTTGATTTTACAAGCGTACAATTTTACGGAAATTCATAAATTCCCAAAAATCGATGCATGACGTCCAAACACAGAGTGAAACGACGACTGCAGACCTTTCGAGGCTAGATCCATTAGAATCCATTAGAAAGAGCTAAATTGATGGCTTTATAAAAAGTCTAAGCCCTGTAAAAGAGCTAAATCGATGACTTTATATTAAGTCCAAGCGCTGGGTGTTATTTCGGATATCTCTGGGTATCGCGAAACATAAAGTGCAGGCGGGAGAGATAAGTGCGGCGTCGTTATCATTCCGCTTGTAGCCGCGGTTTCCCCGCGGCGAAATCGGTAACGCTATCACGTACGGCAGCATTCCTGATTCCGGCGGCCGCGGCGGTTTCACGTCATATCCAGACGAAAATTGGGAAATGCTCCTAATTCTCGTCGGCGCAGCCGCGCGCAACATTTCATCGCCGCCGCTAGACCGATGCTTACAACTAGTACACACCCTCGCAGGCTGATTGCACACGTTTCATATTATCGCGCGATCATTGGGGAATAACGTTTGCCCCGTGCTCGTTGGCAGCTGATAATCGTCCCGCGAGACCGGCGAGTGCACAGCTGCGAGAAAGAAATACCAAGCGGCGGAATATAATTGCGACATATATTTAATTTCGCAGAGGAGATAATTACCTCGTGGTTTAATTTTAATTGTCCGGCCGCAAATTTCTACATCATTCGTATCATTGTGAATGCGGATATGCATATATGTCGTCAAGTGAACCTTAGGGAATTGTGAAAAGCAACGTAATGACAGTTAATTATTTGTATAACAATAACCAATAATAATTTTTAATAACTGCTGTATATGATTGTGCACAATATTTGAACCTAACGAGAGAGAGTCATCTTTCCTTTATAATTTTTAAAGCGTTCTAGACACGATATGTCTTTGACAAAAGTATCGAAGAACCAATATATTTTAAGAAACGGACAGAGAGTAACGTCCTCGCGATCACAATGCTTATACAGAGGAAACAAAATATCGTTCTCAGGCGTTCTACACCAAACATCTGAATCGATCCGTGGCCCCTGAAAATAAACGTGACAGAGTTATACGGGCGATCTCTCAATCTCGTCAATGGATTCTTTAACGTCACACTTTCAATCGACGTCTCGTGCGCAACGTGTACGGAACGATAGGGTAGAAAGAGGAAGGATAACACACAGGTGGATGGAAGATATACACACATGCACACATGCACATACGCGCGCGAACACACACAGCAGTGTAACAGGATCGCGCGGGGTACGCAAGGTCGGGGAGGAAGAAAAAGCGAACCGGGGGTTTTCGCCCGGGGCCGTGATATTACGTAATAAATCATCCGAATCTCTCGCGGTGTCATACAATATGGGCCTGTGCAGGTGAGCGACGTCTATACCAATTTTCATTCCGGGCGACATTCGACGTTCTCGCGCCGTACCCCCGGCCCCTTCAGCGCGCGCCCCCGCACTCGCCTGCGCGCAGCCGGCTCTCAGCCAATTCTATAACCAGGCTGCGCTTCCGTTGCCGACCGGAGATTAATTTCATTCTACGTTCTTCCCGAGGCTCGTATTTCACGCGGCGGGCGTCGACGGATCGCGGCGCTGCCGCGAAACTCGCTAACGAAATTGAGCCTTCGAACTTTTCACGTGGCACCCTGAAGCGAGGTAGGGTTTCAGGATGCCGGAACGTCTTGCCTTCAGCAGTCGTTCCAAATTAATCGTATGTTTATTCAGATGTAACAAAAATTTCAATATCGCAAATTTTTTCAATTTTTTGATATTATTAATTTAATATATATTCTATTGATTTTTAAAGCAATAAATAAATCCTTTTTGCATTAGAGTAAACCAAGATTTATTCTAAAGCATATTTTTGAACGTATTCTAGGGGTTCGTTAATTTTCTGTTATTTTATAATGACTTTTGCCTTTTAGTCTTTCAAAATTAATTATATATTCATTTTAGAACAATAAGAATCAATAATTCTTGAATCTTTGTGTGAACTTTTTGCAGAAGCATAGCTTGGCCGGGCGCGTGTTAAGTTTGTGCGATATAGCTTGACCGTTTTGGTAGCTGATGGTACGATTTAAACGACGCATTGATTAAAATTAAATGCCGTGAGATGGCTATTAATGCTACCGTTCTGGTATTTAATCTATTTTAGCATACTGCCGCTTAATTAATAAACATCATTCGAACCGCTCACAACAACGTTTGGTATTATACTATACAAATAGTACATAAAGGATTAATAAACCCATATCTCGCGAGGAGGCAAATTGCATCATTTTAAACGAATTAATCGTAACGTTAAATGTGAAAAGCAGATGTGTGTGTGTGTGTGTGTGTGTGTGTGTGTGTGTGTGCACGCGCGTGTGATTTACGAATTTATTTTAGCCGCAAAAATTTGCGATCTTTAAAGGTAAATATCTTTGACAATTTTTTCGACGCTTTTTGATATTGCAGTGAATCATATTCATACATTCGTAACAATTTTTATATATATACGACCACCATAAATATTCTAACCGAGGTAGGAAGAAGTACACCCAAGCGATATGCATCTGCAATAGGTTTTTAAGCAAAGAATAGGATTAAATAGAAACTTTGTTAAAATTAGAGATTATTTTTCTAAGTTGAAGTATGTAAAATTATCAGATTATAAAATTGCACGTTCTTGTTATTCGCTGGTCTGTCATCTTTACTACAAAAAGCGTATTTTTATCTCGATATTGAAGCATTAATGCAAGATAAACCGTGTACGCTCGATTAAGTTAAATATTTTTACCACAAAAGACTTAATTGAATTATCATAATCAAGTTACTTCCATCGTTTAAAAGAGATATTAACCGTGAGTGCTATAAATATTGCAAGTGAAATAGAAAACAATATATTTAAATGAGCTGTATTGAAAATGCATCACGCCAAGCTGATATATAGATCTAAAAATAGTCGCTGAGATATCCATTAATGAAACCACTGCCAGAGTTTTTAAATAGTGGAGTAACCAAGCTGAGTTCCTCATTATTCAAAAATAATGCGACAACCGCATTGTTGTTTCGGAAGCATCAAATTTAGAAGCTGCAAATTGTGCAAAATTAATTTAATTAAATGCTTCTGCTAAATTTTAGAATCGCATTAAATTATAACGGGCTACAATTAATTGTGACTATCGTATAAATCACAGCGAAGCGGAATCAAAATTATTTAAATATTTATTTGTTATGCGTTAAAGTTGTAGAAGAAAGAGTTAAAAAATGAAAGTTGAATTATTTATATCAATAACACAATTATTAATGTTTTTTAAATTAACGTCTATTGACGACTATCTCTTTGTGAAGTTATCATGTTTCCTAACACAAAAAGTAGCTAATGCAAAAGATGCGATTTTATTTCGCAGATATTAAAGCAATTACGCGAAGCGTAAAACTCGAGGTAAAACTCGTGTATTGCAACGATTGCAACGCCCGTTACCGAGGTTTTGAATTGTGAAATTCGGTGTTACGCTCGTTTGCTTTTTAGAAAGACAGCTTCCTCCATTCCTCGATCTGCTTACTAATAGGTTATTCCGTCACCGCGCGATTGTAACGAGGAGTCTTTGAGGTATTCCTTCACCGTGATCCAGAAAGGTCGGTGAGGGTAACTTAGCTCTTTGTCGACGTAGCTACGTCGGGGTTGAAAAGCCAGATAGCTTCTTTCGTCTTTCTTAAAGAAAACGCCTTTGCCTTCGATGCGCGAAAAGACGCCAGCAATTCGTGTGACGCGACTGGGATCCAGGATCACCTATAGCTGCTTATCATACAAATGTGCTTTCAAAAAGAACGAAAAAAAACTTATTTTTTTATGCGTTGGTTGTAATAACTGCACGCTTTTTAATCTCTCTTAAAGATAAACATATTTATTTTAATACGTTTTTTGATTAATTTCGTAACACCACTTGCGTCAAAATCAATTTGCAAAGAAAAAAGAAAAGAAAGAGAGAGTATATTTCAATTATTCTGTTATTACGGCTATACTGCAATTAGTAATGGTATAATTATAGTTTAATAACAATTGACTCGGCATAAGTAATATTTTTATTAGCACGTTTAAGCTACCTTTTTGTTTAACATCTTAATATTTTACCATAAATATAAGAAATAAATTAAATGCAATTTAACTGATTCTGTTATGCGATCAATCTGTTTTAATGTGAGGAAAATAATAAAAATCCGAGAAAGACGGTGCATCGTGCTGCTGCTGTTTCTATCTTCCATTTTACCATCTCAGAGAAAAAAGGAAAAAGATTTCTATTTGTTAAAAGAGAGAGTATCAGCAAATGAATCATAAAGAGAAAAACGAGAAAGAGGAAGAGAGAGAAAATAGATGAAAAACAAGTTTAAAACAGTTCTATTTATTCTTTTGCGTCGCGGAAAAAGATTGACGCCCGCAGTTCATTTTTTCGCCTGACCCGCAGATATTAGCGAGATCGGCGCGGTCCGATTTATTGTATCGCGAAAAATCGTCGTGTTCAGCGACAAACAAGTCAAAATCGTGTTCAATGTATTTTTCAAATTCGTCGTTTATTACCAGCGCAAGCATCGGCGATTCCCACGTGGCTAAAAGCAGGCGTGTTTGCCGCGCACACGCGTGAAAACGCGTCGAATCTGCGCTGTTTACGCGAAAAATTCGCAATGCGTTCGACTTCCGCTACTGATTTTTTCTCTCTCTTTTTTTTCTATTCACGAAATGCGTCACGCTAACAAGCCGATGGCGTGTTATTTATCCGGTGAATTTACACGCACGCAAAATTGCACGGGTTATAGCCGACGGGGATTGATGGGGAAAGGGGGGCAGGAAACGCCGCGCAGCGCGGCGCGGCGTGATGTGAGCGAGCCTCCCCCGAAAATTCGACAAAATCGGCGACCGCGGGCGTTTAATTTCGCGGTGTATCGAATTCTGTTCTCTTATTTTTTTTTTGTTTTGTCGCACCACCGCGCGACCGGTGTAAGTTTCATAGTTAATGCCAGCAGCTTTGCCGTGTGTGAAATTTTCCGGTCGCCTCGATCCCGACATCAATTCCCCCGGCCGCGCGCTCCCGCGTGTCGGTTCCGAGTGCGGTTGTGCGTTGCCCCGAATCGCGTGTACGGTGCGAACGATGAATACGAACAATGCAGACGATGATTCTATTCGCACGCGACGCTGGCGCATCGATCAGAGAGTACGTATGCTGTTTACGATTTATTATCTGCATTATTCTGCACATATTTCTTAATGTTGCGCAGCTGACTTTCATGATAAATTCTTTTGTGCTAGATACTAGGTTTTGTTTGTAGGAAGAGGCTTATTTTTTTAAAGCTATTTCTGTATTTATTCATTTTATATTTATTTTATATTGCTATTTTTTCAATTTATATTGTTACATTATTATCTCTTTTTATAAAATTTTATTAATTAATTCTTTCATAATTTTGTACGTTATATAATATAATTTTTTATTTAAATTAAAATTAAGTCCAAATTAATTTATGCTATATTTTATTACGGTTCAATAAAGATAATTATTTAATGAATGGAAATTATTTTCTAATATTATAATCATTTTATAAACATGTGCATACATTTCTTTCATATCTGATTTAGATTATTTGATAATGTTTTCATGAGAATCCATTTAATACACCGTTATTTGCGACTATATATGCAGCTTATTTGCGTAATGGGTTATTAATTCGAAAGCATCCAACATTATCTGATTTGTGCGTGTTTTTTTTAAAAGAAAATTTGTTAATGCGCATAGATTTGTATTCAAGGATTATATTACAGACTGTTAATTCAATACGGCAGTTTAAATAACCATTATATTATCCATATTACACCCACACACACATTCACGTTATATCATTTCCATATAAAATATAATATCACGTTCCCTATCTTTACAGTTTTGTTATTATATTCATTTTCCATTACGTGTCTTTCTAATAAATACAGTAAGAAAAATGTTACACAATCATAAAGATATAGGAAAAAATCAAAAAGATTAAAAGATAAATCACATATATAAGTAATCTAAGCAAGCGATATTAATGGATATATGTCTTCTCTTTCATTCTACATGTAACTTTCCAAAATTGATAGATGCTTCAAAATTGTTCCTCGATATAAGCTGACCCGTGTTGACGTTCCATAAATTATCTGTCCCGTTTTTGATTGTGGAGAACCGCTCCCGGTTCAGGGTTAACCATTCAATTAAGCTTCCTCCCCGGCGAGGAAGACCCTCCGGCCTAAACCTCGAAAGCTCGCGTGCGCAAGCCGGACGACGAGCTTGCGTTTACGCGTGCACGATCGGTCAACTGGCGTATCAACTATGCACGCACTCGTACGCGTCGGCCCATTAATTTTGGCCGCGCTTTCCATTAATTTCCATCAATCTGTCAGTAATTTTCTCCAATCAATCACCTTCCGCCCAGACACGCTACGCGCGATACTATTCGCGCATATCCTCTCACCCTCTTCCTCCGAGACTCGCTCTATCTTTATATTAAATTAATGGTCGGCAGGGCAATTCCGTTTGGCAATACGGTTTCGCGCAACAAAGTAATCGCGCCGCGCCTCGTCCCCTTTTATCTCTCTGCGCTTCCTAAAAGCCCCCTCGTACCCTTCCGGTTTCAGGAAATTTCATTTAGCGGAGGTTCACGCCTCACGTAATCGCGGTTTTCGTTTCGTCGCGACTGAATGAGGTGACCGAAATTCCATGGTCACTGCCATTTCCGTCGCGGAGGCGCACACGGACACGAAAATTCGTATCTCTTAACTCCCTATCTTTGCAATGGACGAAGTATACACTCTAAAGCACGGACGAAAACTATAAATAGCTAAACTGATACTCTCGATGTTACAAATACGAAACAATTTTGCAGCATTTTATCTTGTGCTCCCAAGAATGATTAATAATTTGAAGATGTAGCAGATAAATATTGCTGTAATATTGTATGAAAGTTATACAACTTATTACTTAATATTGCTATTTTATTCTTTATTTTAATTTTATTATTGACCACTGACGATTGCACCTAGACGTTTGTCAGTGTCAACACGTAGGATTTCATAATTTTTATAATTTTATTTTTGAAATCACGGAGCGTTCGCCTAACGAAGTAGAATGGAATTCAATCAATCAATCCTGTCTCCGTCTGTCAGGCGCGTTGCGGTGACGCGCCATCGGCCGCGGGACAGCCGGTGAACAAAAATACAAGGGCGCGGCGTCGAAGTTGATCGGCGTTTCATGCAGACGAACGAAAAAGATGCGTTCATCGAAACGCAATTCTCAGTAATACCGTTAGCCTCGTCGATACGTCAAGTTACGCCTCCGTGTTAAACAGCCGTCGCGCCGCGCCGATCGCGATAGAAGGGAATAGCAAAATCAAATGACGCTGCATCGAGGTTTTGTGTAAAGTGAAATCGCATGTGTACGCGACACTCGTGGATACGAGAACGCTGTGAAACGCGAGTAAAATTGTTCTTTTATAAGTATAGAAAAAAATTTATTATTCTCTAGTTATTCCCTAACACACATATTTTTTGTCTTATTAAAAAATCAATTTAATAGCTAATTAGTTCAGTTTAAGAAATTTAATTTCTAGACCTTTTGGCAAGTGAACTTCGCACAAACTATCTAAATTTGTTAAAATGTTGACAACCTATTAAATCTACGTTTATTACGGATGTCTGATAAAATTGTTCACGAACGAAACGTGATTTCTTGCGGTCACTGGTTCAAAAAAGTATGCTTGAAACCCCTGGCTTTGTTTGAATATTTTACGGTCAGAGAACTGTAATCGTTTATGTAGGAGCTGGTGAAATGCAAGCGCTTAATATTATCGGAATCATTAAACTTTTAATGCATATGGTACATATGTAAAAGTGGAGTGTGCTAGAGAAATTTCAAGATCAAGAAATCGCGAGTTTCTTTCATTAAATATTAATACTGTAATATTTTTAAGAGCTTTATTATGACACGACATTTCTCGTATCTATTGCGTTGCCTAACCACTTGTGTTTGCTTTATCCTTATTTGTGGTACAAATAAATTTTTATTAAGCTCTGACAGAAAGGCCAAATTGGACAAATAATCGCTAAATGTTTCCATTATTTATGCAGTAAAATTGTAGCTACATGAAAAATTCATTGTCAATAAATCCTCCACATATAGAAGGCAGGATTCTGTGGAGTCGCAAACTTGTTTGATACAAAGTTAAAATTGACTCTTCAAAGTGGAGAATCTTGGGAAGTTACCAAGTAACTTCGAGACGACGAAAGAAATTGCCTCTATTCCTACTGATCATTCCGTTCGACATTTTTTTATTCTTAACGCATGAGTCGGTTGATTAGATAACGCTATCTTTCGTTGGTAATTTTTGATTCGTGAATATCACCACGGTTAAAAATGCTGCAATCCGTGATCGGACTAACAAATTTTACACGCGTTTCACGAGAGGATTTTAAAGCATCTGTCATATATCAACGTAATTGGCTAGTCATTCACATACAGTTTTATTGGAGCGTTACGAATTGAAACTTCCCAACTGTTAAAAAGCCAAATATAAGCATACATGTTCGTGACATTTGTATTTTTTTTTTCGTAAATTCGTTCTGTCACACAAACGGAAATCCAAGATAGGAATTATATTAAACTTGTAAAAAGGAAGACAAATATTAATGCGCGTTGTAAGCGGTGACGGTAGAAACAAATAACCAGCTTTATTCAAGAAAGTGTTCTCGTTTGCGAAAATGATGTCTACGATAGCGCCATATTGACCGTCGTAACACAGATGTAGTGCTAATACAGTGACCCAGTGATGTGTATGGGGCTTAACTCTGGCGCTATACGCTATAAATATATTTCCTATGTGGAAAAAGGGTGGCTTACGGCTCTTTGCCCACTTCGATATCGGCTTTTCCGTGTCATCAACAACAGTCTTTAGTACGAAAAAATTCCCGATCGAAGTCTCTATAGAACGCAGGCCTTTGGTAAATGTTGCTGTAAGATAATGCTGATTTAGTTATTGCACGTCGCAAAGAGACGTAATTTATTTTATATCAACATTAAAATAATGGCTCATTTCTCCACGCATTTTATTATTTTAATATCATTACTATTATTGTCAAAGAGAGAGAAATCATAGTAAAAAACGTAAGTAATATAATTGTATGTTCTATTATGATTGGATTATTGGTATATTTGTATAGTTTTTGAATGTTACTCGTAAATCTCTCTCTGACGATACCAAGAAGATGAAGAAATGATATCAAAATGAATAATTTATATATTATCTTGAAAGAGTAAATAACAAAAGTAGACGTTTTGTGAGACGCACAGAAGATATCTCGAATTTTAAGGTTTTGTAACATTTCATTTCCCTCGTGCATTTTTTTCACACCATTAAGAGTTGGTCCCTTTTTTTACGTTAAACGACGACCCGCTACGAACTTCGGCGAAACGTTACTGAAGTTCCGAACTCAGTCGGAAGTTTCACCACGCAATAATACTTGCCACGATTTATTTTCAAGTTCCTTAAATATTTCAGGAACTTTCTATCGTTTCGTTGATATGAAATAGTTTCCATGTCGAAGTAGGCCGAAAGTTTCGTAGCTTCGACAGGAGACAAAGTGCACGGTGTGATGGTGAAATTCACACTCTACGATGCCCTAAGTGTCTCTCGGGCAAAATTCGATACGATCTGCAACATTTGTCAATATATGCATACGTATAAGAACTATCAAATATTTTAAACCGAAAAGCCATTCTAGTTGCATTATTTTATATAAAAATCTAATTTCACATCTGATTTTTGAAATTTGTGAATTATTTTTCATCGCAGATTCTGCAGTATGTTATGCATCTTTAATTTAAACTGGCATTATACACGGAAAGATTGGTTTTGCTGAAATATCTAAAAATATGGTCAGATGCAAATCTGAAAATAATTTTGTTAAACCATCCAAAGTAATTTAGGACACTCAAACATGATGATAATGCTGCAAAAAGTTATGATATTTTAGCAACTATTTTGGGCGTCCTACATAATTATTTTGATGATCCAACAAAATTATTTTCAGATCTGTATCTGGCCAAATTTTTGAATATTTCAGCAAACTATTCTTTCCGTGTATGTATCTTCTTCGATACAGTTAAAATTTTTTAATGTCTTATCTATCGACTGCTTTGTGATTCCACCTTGCAATTCTCCGTTAAACGAAGATATATCGGCCGTAAAAGTCCAGATCCTCCGAGTTCCGTAAATACCGCACAAATGCCAAAATGTCGATCACGTTTTTCCTGTCGGCAGACTCGCCGAGCCAGGAAGAGAGAAAGGGAAAGAGATGAAAATTTAACAATACCTTATGGTTGGTAATCGATACCGGAAAACGTTCCGCGAAGAACTTCGGAAAGATATCGGACGGTAAGCGAGTTCTTACCGCAGGGAAAAAAAGCCACGGCAAGTTGCCAGCGATGAATCTCCTGCCATACCTCTCAAGCGACCTACGAGCCCTTGCTTTTTCCTTCTTCGGCCCTTCTTTCTCTCTCGCATGTCTCCTTTCTTCGCGATCAGTGTTCGACCGCACGACACTTGCCGTGTCGCTGTGACCATCCTCTCCTCTTTCACCCTTCTTCTTTTCCGCTACTTTCATCCCTCGCTGATGCCGCTGGGGATGAAGGATCTCGCGTGTGAATTCTGAGGATCGATAAAGTACCTCAGCTACTCTTACGTCAAAAAGAAGGCCTCTCGATCTTCCACCCTCCTCAAATCTCTGGTTGCCGCCTCGTGCGTCCTTGTCGTCTTTCTCGCACGTCAAACCTGACTGGCACTCGAGCCATCTTAAGTTCTTTCCTTTTCTGAGATTCCGACATCCGGTGAAACATCTTAATTAAGATTTTGAGATCTAATGATTTGATTTCATTCTATGATTTTGCAAATCTGTTGTTTCTGTCTGTCTGCTTTTTCTCTTGTAAAATCGTTGATGTGAATACTATTAAAACGCGTCATTTATAGAATATATATAATATATGCATTTAAATTTATTAGAATTTCTGTGTTTTACTGATATTAATTTCGATTATACGTGAATGTTTTCGATACAATTCATTCCATACAATACCATCATGATAAACTGTAATCATAATAATTAACATAAATGAAAAAACAGCGGAAATTAGCAATAGCAATGATAAATTGTATGGAGAGTTCTGTGCATACCAAAATAAATATCAGTATATATAAAAAAGAGAAAAGTTAACAAATTAAAATAATATTGAGGATATAAGAAATAAATAAAAAAAAATTGTAGCAAATATAAAATATACTAAGATTTTTTTTGCGTGATAACAGCGGTAATTAATTCGGTAAATTTTAAATTAATTTGTTTTAAATAGTTATATATAAGTAGTAAGTTTATTTAGATTAATAGATTCTATATAGTGTTTTGTTATCGCTTTGAATGTATTCTATTTTCTACAATATCTCTTTATCCAATTATTTTTTTAAAAATAATACAGTAATTATGAAAGCATTTCTCTGTATGAAATATTATAAACATTTCAAAATTGCTTTTTTAATCGTTATAAAATTGCGGTCATAGGGCACGATGTTTTATTTACTAGTACGGAAATCGGTATTGATGTAAATCGAGTGATTAATATTAATGTAACAGCCATATATACGAAAAATCGATTCGCTTTCATATTTATGGATATTAAATCGGTATATTTAATCGTTAATAATTGAAAGATAATTTAGTTATTGTTTCGAGTGATTATCGGGAGTAGTGCAATTAATCGTTTGAGTATTATATAATGACTTGGCGGTTTATATGGAGGCATTATTAATCTATAATATATATATAATATCTATAATATATGTATAATCTAGAATATAGCCAAATTGCGGACACAGCTACTATTTCTACAGCTACTATTATGATTACATTTTCGAAAAATTGTGTCAAATTCGCGCAAGAATTCTTCTCTTTTCGTGCCTCGATAAAAAAACAGCAAAAATCTCACACGATTGAAACCCCGAAGAGCTAACGCGCAACGTCAATTATTAAACAGACATTCAACCCGTCAGTTTGTAAACCCAACTGATTTGCCGCACTGCTTGATATCGCGCACATTTACGCGATTACCTCGTTGTCGAGGATTCGTTCGCACTTCTACCTTTTTCGGCGAGGCTATTATTCTTATTATCGACGTATTTTATTTTACGCAATACGGTAGCCCGTGTTGCCCAGCATGCTTGATTATGGTGTCAATAACATTCCCGACTTCCGTATTCCGTTTCCGTCGTCGCCGGCAAGTGAGGTCAATCACGGAATGCCGATGTGGAATATAATAGTGGTCGTCTTTGTGAAATTTTTGCGCAGAATTAACGTGTGCCCGTATCACAATAGAGACGCATAGCGGCATTATATGTTGTGTAACGATCCTTTCGGCATGTCTCGAAAAGTGTTATCGATCGTTTGATTTATCAAAATTGAAAAATTCGTTCGTAATTATCGATGCTTGTTTGCGCTTGCAACTTATTTGCCAAAAAGCGACCAAAGTATTAACCAAAGCAGATTGAAGCTCTCGCAATATCGCGTAATATTTTAAATTTCAATTTTAGCATTTGCCAAAGGAAAAAAAGAGTTTTATATTTACGTATTATGATTTATTTTATTTTACTGTAAATTATTTTGGCGCTCACATTTAAAGACAATTTTCGAGTGAAATAAATGTTTGCTTAACTAAAACATAAGATGTTATCGCGGTGATGTTTCTTGAGACACATAAAACTAGTTACGAAATGCTGAGTCACAATCGGCTTAATAATATATGCATTGTTACTTAGTATGAGATTTCCTAAAATATCTTGTATAAGAGAGACAACATGCCTGCGATAAATTGAAAAAAGAATATTAATTTCTATTTTCAGAGGAATTATTCAGAAATGGTTATTTTAATCTTCAGGACAAGTACCATTTCTTGTTTTACTGTCATTTTATTTATTCGCGCGAAACAGGTGTCTTGATTAATACATTACTGTGTGGCGATATTTCTGATATTTTGCGGATTATCATTTATAATCGGTGAAATGTATAGTTTCGGAAATAGATACATTCGTTGGCAAAATCAACAGTTACAGACTAGAAATAAGAAATAATTGATAACGTCTGTGTAATTCAATATGCATAATCTATTTTTAAATATTCGGTCATTTAGCGCAAGAGCTCACAACATCTAATTTTAAACGACTGGCTTTTAATATTAATGTTTAATGTTAGATTTTCCGCTAATTGGATTTATGCTTTTTTATTGTTTTTTTATTGTTCTTGTTGCTTTTCCTTATCGTTGTTCCGCATGCTCATGTAATTCGAAGTTTTACTGCCGCGGAAATATTGCGGAAGCTCGAGTATGTCAGATTACTCGGTAAAATACGCCGATTCGTCTTGCTGCTTAAGTCTAATTTCCCGAGTCGGCTGTTGGACGCGGCGAGATGTAATGCGAGGCAGTTATGAGAGATTGTATCCGGTCGGACGCGTATGCACGTTATGTTAAAGCGAAGCTCGCGTGTTCGCGCGCGTGTGTTTGAGACCTGATAACGAATATCGGATTGATGGAATTTGCAATCGGCGGCAATCCCGGCAAAAACCGCTCGAGCTAATTTGCTAGCGGGTCGAGCGCAACGTGCACGCCTCGTAATTACGTTTCGCTGACGTCGCTAGCGTTATAAGCGCGTCAAATCTGTAATCGTCGATGTAACATATCTTCGTACAATTATCGACGTAGTAAAGCATGGCCGGCGGTAAATCGCACGTTTAACCATTACGCCCATCCAATTACACGCCAAAATCGCTAATTGGCACTTTAATATCTAAACAGCGAGGATACAATAGAAGAGACTGTGTTTGGCATTCCGTTTTGAATATTGAAGTCCATTATTTGCCTAGAAATAGTAAACACCATTCATCTGATAGATCTTCGAAACGTGATACGGTATGCAGATTTAATCTCTACAACTGAGCGGAGTTTTCCATTTTATTAGGAAATACATTCTAGAGGAGAGAGAGGCTTAATTCGCCGAGGTATTGTTTACCTTTAATCATTTATATCTATAGATTTATTGATTTTCAACAATCCGATTTCTTAATCTGCCTTCTGTGATATCTATAATTCAGAAGAATTGCACGATTTCTGCGGCGCTCCGGAAATTAACAGCAATGTTTCATCGATGTATCTAGAACTGTATAGCGATACGAGAATTGTACCGATATGGGGAATATTCGTTTTTTATCATTGAATATTAATAAAGGAGTTCTAATAAGTTCTTTACAGTTTTTTCGGGGAATGGGGGGATGGGGGGATCTTATAGATGCTAGTGAGCATCAAAAATTATTAAAATTGCTCGTCAATTTAATATGTGAATTAATTATTCCGGCTTCATGTAAGGACTGTGTTTCAAGACCGACGAATATGTAGCATGCAAGTTCGCATGAGCATGGAATATTCACAAAATAATTATTATTAGGCATCAAGATCCACCGCGACCAAAATGGGCTTTCTTTCATATTTATATTTGTCTAATAAAGGAGATTTGTCTGTATATAGATCCTTCAGAAAATGTTAGGAGTAAAATAGATCAATAAACATCAATTTGTGAATGATTTGTAAACACATTGGACAAAATGGACCTCAATTTTTGAGGGAGTTTCTGATTTATCACTGTACTGTTTATGTAAATCTGTCAATTTGTGCTTATTGTCACAATGAAATGTGTCGCGAGTGATCCATAAATCATGTTGTATAAAATTGCAAGGTAATATTTATTGGGCGATGAAATTGTGTCTCCAGTTTTTATTAACTCGCGCGTGCAAGTTAATAATAGTTTGTTACTTAGCGACGTATCATATACATAGATATGCGCGACGTATCATATACCAGAATATTTTAGGAAAAAGTTCTACCGATCTAGATCTGCTTTAGTAATATACATTATCTTAGTCTGTTTTATATCATTAGCTAACGAAATAATTTATAATAGGTGCATATTTAGCCGTGATATTTAATTAATTTAATGTACCGAAACATGTCACAGACAACGTTTCCAACATTAAATGTACATACTGTATCAACGGTCTGATTTATAATAAACGCAAATGCATCAAAGCTAAATCCGTAGTGACAAGCTTAATTAGTAAAAAGGGTTTATTCGTATTAACTATACTATTTTTGAGAGGTGCTTGAGGTTAACTGAACGATGATTAAACATTATTGTAATTATACAGAATGCTGACTAAAAACGGATTTGTATGGAGTATCAATTTTATTATCTCATGATTAGCTGTCTTCTAATTGTAAAAGGTATACGACAATACTGTTATGAAATAATCACAGTCAAAGATTATAGCAAAGATTAACAATTTGGCACATTGTAAATATATAGCCGTTAATCAGAATTACTTTGCTTTACGCTTTTGATTTTTTTAAATATGTAATTAACTAATAAAATTTTTATGAAACTTATATTTTTCATCTTATTTTTCAAGAGAAAAAGAGAGATATATCATCATATTACAAAATATATTTAGAAAACTTTAGATTAAAGGTTATATTATTTTTTATTTTGTAGAATATTTTACAATTTTCCAGAATTTATATAGAATAGTAGTAATATAGGTATATTAAAGGACGATATGTCCATTCACTTTTTTGTATTTTTTACTTTTATGCTAGCGGAGCATGCACGTTTGTTATTTCGTCTGAAATCGCATACGTCTTCCGAAACAGGCTAGTTATTTCCTTCGCGATTGAATCTCGCGTCGTAAAGTACTGTCGACCGTGGAGCAACTCGTAAATGCGCTTTCCTGGCCATCTCTGGTTGACCTCTTAAAGTTTTTGTGCCGGTATCGTGTCTGAGTTGCGGTCAATAATGCTCTAGGCTCGGCACTGGTCTGATTATAAATGTCACTTTCACAAACACGTTAGAAGATTTAACAGAGAAATACTATGCAGACATTATTCATGAAAGAGAGAAAATAAATTTAATTTTAAATAAATTACATACTACTTGTCAAATGAGACATTACATTTATTAAATATTTCTACATCTTACTGAAAAAGTTATATATATTTATCATATTTTTATTATTATCAGCGATATCGTTAATGTCTCTTCTCGTTAATCAATTAATCTGTAAAATACGTAATAGATAATATCTAATTTTTTATACATAATATTAAGTTACAATGCTTTTTATCACTTTTTCATTGACCAACTTCATCCTTTCATTAATTTTGTAAGTAAAATATTCAATTTTTAGCTAATATGTAAGCTTCTTATTATATAACTTAGAATAATTAAATATATATGTTTATATATATTATTTGTACAGCTTATAAATATGATGCAGTGTAGAAAACCGTGTAAATCAATATCTCCATTGTTTTATGATAAAAAATTCCAAGCCTGCGCACAGAGTTCCAAAGTGCTTCAAAGAGATAACTTTATTCTTGTATCTTCCATAATTGCGTGTGTTTCAATTCGCAAGCCTATTTTTCTCTTACTCCCCTTTTCTTTCTTTCCCCCTTTCTTGTTTTCTTATTTTGATAGGTTAAACTGATAGAACCCGGCCAAACAAGAAGATGGAATTTTATTAAGCGGGGGCGTCGTAAACGTAAGGATACACGACGCTTTCAATAAGATTAGTATCATCGAAGGGGTGAAGCCGGGTTCTCTGAAAGGCATCGTCCACCTTCGGAAATTGCGGCCGAAACGAAGGGCACAAGTTTGAACGTCACGTTTCGCCGCGACATTCGGGTAGAATTAAGATAAGAGACTCGGGGTTCTTGTTTGCGAAATAAAGACGGAGTAAGGAAAAGAAAACGGACGGGAAGGGATGTAGGTAAAGAGAGCGGTAGATAGAGAGCGACGATCTCTAGGTGGATAAAACTGTGAAGGGGGAAATCTAGCTGTATTCCTCGCCGTAGCGCACGCTATATCCTATGTGTTGGATGTTGATTTAGACGGCGGATTTAGATAGCAGAAAATTAAGAATACGGGAGAGACAGCTGCCTCGTGATTGGCGAGAATGAACGAAAACCAGATAATGCTGCTGGTCTCCGCTCTTTTGCGTCCGGTCTCTCTTTTTATCCTGGCTTACTCTCTTTTCTTTTACATATCTCACATCGACCTTCACTCGCGCGGACTGCTCGCAGAATAGAGATCCGAGGCAAATTAAAAGTAAGCTGTTTGCGTAAGCTGTAAAAGTCAGGAAGAGGCATGTTTGCAAATTCCACAGCGCGAGTATTTATAGAGCTACGTAACTACGCGGCGTTGCTTGGATGAGCATACATGTTTTCTGCAACACGTAACCTTTTTTTCTCTCTCTTTCTCTTTTTTTTCTCTTCGACGTGCGATCGTTCCCGATATATTTAATTGCAGAAGCCATGATAGCGGAACTTCGTCAATTACTGCTGTTCTCTTTTCCTTTATTTCTTTTTTTTGTTTTTATATAATTATCACCCGGCGATATTTTTCGCTACGCTGAAGCTACCCGGAAATGCATCACCGAGATGGGGAGTTGGGTCAGCAGGATTGCGCGGAAAGCAACAGCAACGCACATCCAATTAACGTTAACTTCACCATCTGCGCACGTTTCGCCGGGTAATATCATTACGGTAAGGATTACCGGAGTGGCGCGCTGCCGGTTTATTATTGCTGCGATATAAAAGTGCATTAGCGGAAACAATAAAGTGCACCGTCGTTGGTCAAGCACGAGAAACGTGAATGCCTCTTCGGGGCTCGCACGGCAGAAGCACGTAATTTTACAATTAGATCGCTTGAGAGGGTAAAAAATGGCATGGTTGTAAGGTCAATGAATAAAGGAAGAGAAAAAGAGAGAAAAAAAAAGAAAAACGAGGAGGAAACGTGTGGTAAGAAAATTGCAGGTCCCCGGCTCGTGGCAGCTGATTTTATAATTTGTAGGATAAAGTAGTAATTAAAAGTTTACGTGACGGCGGACGTAAGGAAAGGCAAAGTCACGTCACTTTCATTCCTCCGAACTTTATTTTCTACGGGAATAATTAAACGTGACCTTTTAATTAAAATTAGGTTATTTGCAGGAATATCGTGTTTTGTAACTGTATAACAATTGCGATTGAATTTGATGACGATTATGATTTCACATTAATATAGATTAAGTATAGAGATATAGTAAAATATTTATTGGTTCAACAAAATCACGCTCAATTATTTTGGTGGCGGAATGCGATTGCAAATATTTATATACACGCGGCGTTATGGCCACAGTTTTTTACACATGCCGCGAAATATATAAACGATTTTATTAATTTATGCATATATGTGCATATGTATAAAGCAAGTGATGAGACAACCCGCGATAAATGAAACTGTTTACGTTCACGTGAACACGAATCGTTTTCCCAGATTTATTTGCGATGCACTGACTATAAATTATTTTCACACGCAAAACGAGAATTGTAAATATGCTCTTTTCACCTGCGGCGTATTAACATTCTAGTCATATCGGCGAAACATTATACGATAACATGCAAAATATTTATAACGGAGAGCAGTCTTTGCACTAATATTTATATATGTAACATTGAATTGGATTTTTAAAAAATATCGTTTCTGTGTAATAGTATGCGACGATTTGGAACTATACGTTTCAGAGAAACTCATGCAAAGTGCAAACACAGCAATGCATCCATGGAAACCATTGTCCAGTCTTTCGAAAACTATGTATAATCGCAAAAAACCTACCTTCAAGACTTAAAAAAAAAAGAGAAAAGAAGAAAGAACGATTCGAATAAAGTTTACTAGCCGTACGTGCATATTGAATAATAAGAGGGTCATCTTAATATTAATTGTAAGCATTTAATAATTTTGTATTGCTGCGTAAGCATTGTAAAATGGGCCCAAATTACTCGGGCCCTAGATTCACGTTATTTTTAATCGAATTCTCATATTCCCTGATATCGCACTATATACGATGCGCAATCGCGCAAACGCCCCGCCCGCTGTTGTGCTTGATGCATTCACAGTGATGCAGACAAACGGGAGCTTTCGGATTTCAGATTCGTTGCGATCCATTCAACCGCAGCGCGTCGCGTCTCATCGTGGAAACAATGCCGCGAGATCCATTTGCAGGGATGAAAGTACGAACGGAAATGCAGGCGACGGGCACTGCGTGTGGTTTAAACAGGCAGTCTCGCCTGTTAAATAGCAGTCTCGACTGTCGTATCAAGGCCGGATATAAAGCTGCCTGTAAGCTGGAACGAAGTTCTCGGACGCAAGTCTCGGGGCACACGGAATGCACAGACGAGTGCGTCGCGACGCGGCATCCCGTGTGTGCAACCCTTTCCCTACCTGCGCCACCGTCTCGCTGCGCGTGTGCCGTGTCTCTTCATAATATAATTTATATTGCAAAACCGACACGCTCTGAACGTCGATAAAACTTTTCTCGTTTTGTTCGGTGATAAAATGTTGATGAAATGTTTCCAGCGCACGCCAGATGATGTGTACATAAGTAATGGCCTTTTCATTGAATAACAATGTTCAGCCTGTTAGTCTCGTGCAGAGAACCAATTTACTTTTTAAATAAATGGCGACGGTCAGTCACCAGACGGGGAGCAATGATAATATCTTTGTATTCCGCCGTGCAACAGAACGAGCGGATCAAATATGAAATTAAAAGTTCCGTCATTTCATTTTATTTAACTCTGTTGACTATGTTTCTTTTCGCTAATCTACTACAGCGTCTCTTCGTGGAATTTAAACTCTAATCTGATTCATCCCGTGCAATCTTGCATTTGCTCGCTTTGTATAACAAAATTATTTTTGTTTGTGATGTTTTGTAAATTAAGTAATGTAATTATGTTTGCGGCTTAAGCATGCACAGGATACGAGCATAAAGTAGTATAATATCGATTTTCATTCATACTTTATGTAAAATATTTAAAAGTAATAAATGTAATTATAAATAAAAAATACAATCATTTTTTAATCTTTTTGCGTTTATGACATTTGTTGTTACATTTTCAATTTTATAATGGAAAATGTCACGGTGATATCGACTCGTTAATAAAACTGGCTTTATTTGAAAAACAATAGTCCATCTATTAGTATCTTTGTTGCTAAATTGCCATTTGCTGTGCTATCATATCTCGGTGCATTGTGCTAAGGTTTACAAAATATCATTTTAGTTTTATTAACATTTGACGTTTTATCGATACGCAACGTGCATATAACTAATTCGCACTGGAATTTATTTCGTTGTAAATCCGCACAAGGGAATGCAGTCGCTAACGTTAGGTGCTAATCTATTTTTTACGTGTCAATAGTCAAGCACTATTCGCGCGAATAGCTCAAAATATCTCACCGCTAGTAAATTTGTTTATATGCGTTGAGAGAGAGAGAGAGAGAGAGAGAGAGAGAGAGAGAGAGAGAGAGAGAGAAGCTAAAACGGTATGTGGACGGCTGTTACATAGTTAATTAAATTTTACAGTCCGATATTGAACCGTATGGAATCAACATTTAATTTTACTATATTACTCCTGTGACGAATGTAATTTTATTTACATGCAGTACGCTTCTGGTTTTAGGAAAAGTCTCATACTTTTCCTAATTACATAGTAATTAAAATAAGATGAATGGTAGCTACGTGTTGACGCATCAATAATTTTTTAAATAGAAGCGGCGAAAATTTGTAAATGGCACAGCAAACTTTAATAAATTGACAATAAACAATTTTAATGTTTATTTAATAGTCAATTAACTGATTTTTTTATTTAAAAACAATTTTAAGAGTTTTTACCTTAGGATTGTTACAAAACGGTTTAATGGTAGCTCACATATACCGTGGAAAAGTGAACCTGCAAATGGATTTCTATTTTGCGAACAATACGATTGTAATACGAGACGCGCGCGCTTTTGTGCGGCTGTAGAAGAACGCCACTGGCGACAGAATACGCCGGCGATAAAAATGCTGAACCCCCGTGAACTTTTATCCCGAGATGTCACGGTGATGCGAGGTGTGTGCGTTGGAAGTGTACACCGTGCGAAGATTTGCGGTTCCCGTCCCGATACTGACTTGTACTACTTGTTGCGTCGGCAGTCAAGTCTCTCACGATTTTACTTTTATTTTACAAGCTCATGCTGTTATCTTAAAGACACGATATGCCTTCTAAGAATATCTCTTTTCTCCTTGAAAAAGACGACATTCTTCTCCAAAGAAATTATATATCGGGATAATAAAGGTAATATTATATTTACACGGAGAAAATTTTATATTAAAAATTACTATGTATGGCAGTAGCCGTGGACTATTGCTGGAATTATAAAAATTTTTACTATGTAAAACAATGAAAAACATAGTAAAAATTTTTATAATTCCAGCAATAGTCCACGGCTACTGCCATACATAGTAATTTTTAATATAAAATTTTCTCCGTGTAGACACGTTATGATATATTAATGTTAAATGTATCTACTATTAAACGTATCTTTTTGTATTAGAGATCGAAGGTATGCATTTCAATTATATTTTTGGTGTCTTTTATGGTAACTTGTATATGAGAGAAAATAGAAATTTTTTCCGATAGTTAGTTTTACATGTGCACAATATTATATCAGTAAATTTAGGATTGAAATGTCAAACAATTGGGTTAATTGGAACTTTAGAACCGACATAGACAGTATTTTTTATAAACTCGATTCAATGTTCTGATACAAGCAATCAAATTTCCGTACAATACAATGAAACTAACATTCATTGAAATTTATATGTTTCAACAATTTGCATCGTTACCTTTACAGATTGGAATGAAACAATAATAACGTATGTGTGCGTCGACTTTTGAATAAATTAATTCCACCGACGTGAAAGTTATTAATTTCTCACTTTTATTTAACATTATCTATGCAGAATGCCTTCGATTCAGCCTTGCAAGATTAACAAGACTTGCTGTCGCGCTCACTATGGAAAATCAATGACGCCGCATATATAATACGATCAATCATTCTGCCGCGATCTCATTATCGGACGTTACGCGAAGGGCGCTGAAAACCTGAATAGCTGCTGAATATAAGGCCGGTAATTTTGAATGCATTTCTCGGCGTAGCGGTATAGGAGCAATCGGATAATGGCTATCGTCTTATAGTCTCGCGCAGATTCTGTACGGACATTCAGGGTGTACTTAGAGCTTAAGGATCAATTCCGGCTTTCCGAGCACGCTACTTGTTGCTCTATTTTCGCCGAGGCTATTTTGTTTAAGAGCAGCTGTTATATTATAAATTTTATCAGTACTTCGTGGAATGAAAATATAAGATATCACCGGTAATGCTTTAGTGCGTCCGATTAAATTTAAAGAAACTCTTTCATCGACTTTCTTCATTGACGAGCAGTGACGTAATTTATTTAATACGCATTTCAATATTTTCGTAGAAAAGAACCTCCTGTTTGTTATTTACAGTGGTACATTTTGGCGATATCAAAATTATTATTATGCTATTACAGAATGAAAATGCGCGTCCGTGGAACAGACAAAGGCGAAGATGAAAATGTCGCCCAACGCAATTTCGCCCAGTAGACTAAGGATTGCAACCGACTCCCCATTCCTCGTCGTATTCCACAAAAGTGCTTTCCGGTACTGCAGTTCTATCTTTTACTTCACTACTCCTCATCCTTTCTCTCTCAACGACGATAAGATCCGAGGTACGTCGGCCGACAAAGAGTAATGCGCCCTCCGGAGGCGGGTAATTACTAAAAGATGCCGTCCTTCCCTTCTTCGCGAAGCTTGCGTTAGTCGTTACTGACGTTCTCTTATATTTTTCTCCGCTCCTCTCCTTTTTACTCATCTACCGACCCGTTTCTCCCATCCCTTTCTGCCTTTTTCCCGATGCATCGCTACCTCTGCTTCTGCAGCTACGTGGAAAATTGCACTATGGAATACTATTGGACGATCACTCTTATGAAAATGTATGTGAGTGTCTTTAAAAGAAAATTGGAGATCGTACAACGCTAGATTACAGCGCGACACGATTTGAGTAACTTAAGTAGATATTATAATCTTTTTTTACTCTCAAGATGCAATTTTTTATTCTAAATATGGAGCTTTAGATTTTATATAACGCAACTAACAGAGATATTAATCATAGAAAATTCTGTCTAAGAAACCAATCAATTTATGTTATAGTTGTTAATTTCCGCGAATTTTGTAATATAATAATAGTTGTACAAGCATTTAAAATACGCGTAGCATTATTTATAGAAATCGTATTTCTTAAATGTATTGCGCTTAGAACGCAATATCGAGATCAACACAAAGATAGCTGAGAAAAAATCCGGAGTCGAATAAGAAAAGTACAAGACAGCTATTCGGTTATTGGAAGCGAGACTGGAAATCCAGGGTAGATCTCCGAGAAAAAGTCTTGGATAAGGATCGAGAAGAATTGGTCAGAGAATTTCGGAACGAGGCTACGGCTGTCTGACAACGCATGTCGATGACTACTGAGATTCTTCACCGCGCGCGACATTCCATTTATTTTCGCTGTGTGACAACGTGTTTCCAGAACGTCGTCGTTTTGGAACTTTTTATGATACGTTTTGACACAAATCCGATTTTTCAAGAAAGCAAAAATCTGAGTTTCTTTTTAACGTGAAAACAGTCGGACGGTTCGCCGAAGAAAACATGTTGCAATCCACGACTTCTTCGATCGCGGACCCACGTTTCCCGGGATTTCTCCGTCTCCAAAATTATATACTATGCACTACATATCAATCAATTAAAGATCAATATGTAATGTGTATATTTGTAACGTTGGATTTTTATAAATAGTGCTTGAAATACGGTCGTTTTACGAAATTATTAAGAAAATTTAAATCAGAAATTGGGTTTCAATGTCAATTGAAATTAACTTGAAAACAATTCAACACGTCTTTGAAAATAGATATGTGTTTTCTTATTATAAAGTACTAACTAGATTGAGATCTTAAAATAAGACATTCTTATGTGGAAAGCGATGTTCATTAATCACGTCTGATATTTTCTATAATAGTCACTGCTTGAAATTGGTTTATACAATTTTGGTAACTTAGTTGTTAATTAATGATTTGAAATATTGAATTGAGACAGTAAGGAAATGAGACCTGAATAAATACATCAATATATCAATACTAACGTTATATTATCCAAGATTAAATATAGATTTTGTTTTTAAGTATTATATCCTTCCTATTATTTTTCTTAAAAGTATTTTATTATCTTCTTATTTTAACTGTTTTGCGAAAAATAGGATACCACGAAACTACGATACGTTCAATACCTGCTACGTTTATGCTTCATTTCGCGAATGAAACGTGAAGGCAGCGAAATGCATCTAAGGTAGCGAATAGAATTCGTACATCGCGCGGTCAGCTTCACGCGCCAAGAGTGACGCGGCGACGCTACACCTGTTGCTCCTTCGCGTTCATGCATTTTCCGCATTTCAAACAACAAATAGCGTACGCTTGCCTTTTATAGCAGTTATTATTTTGCATTATAACGCAAGTTAAATACGCAAGTTGAAATTATAGAAAACTAATTAATAATTAATCAATATATTATGCCTTCCGGTTATTTTGTTCGATTCTGCGATTTGTGCATTTATATTTTATGTTCTCAATTTAATGTTAACTTTTTAAAAATTACAAATTTTTACACAAAAACTAAGAAAATGTCCAAAATTTCTCATTTTCGCTTTTATCGCTTTGAGTGTCGCTTCAATTCTTTTGAGAATGCAACAGGAATCCTAAAACTCTTCATGAAACAGCCGGAACTTTAGTAAACCGCACATATTTGGCTTTACATCAAAATTTATTTAATTAAAAAAAGAAAACCGCGAATTCATTGCATGTGCTAAAAACTATTGTATTCTTAATTTAAATCTCGTTTTAGTAATGTTTACCGAGTATTGAATCGAATCAACAAATTAATTATAAGGTTATTTTTATCTTTTTTCCATATCTTTTTTATTCGTGGCTCCTATCCTTACAGATTATTTTACCACGTATCGAGATAAATTTCAAGATTAGGTAAAATTGCACTTTGCTAATGCGTTTATAATAAAATAAATGTATTCTAAAGTTATTAATTTAATCACAAATTAAGTTTTAGATTTCACTGTATTTGACAAATTAGTCATAGTTAAACATAATTTCATAAAGAATTGTACAATACAGAAAATAATAACAATCCTAATATAAAATTTTACGTGTCATAAATTGTCCTGTCTTTAGATTTTCTCATTCCAGTTTCTTGTTTCGAAATCTTACACGGAATATTTGGTCAATAACTTTATTCAGGTTATATAAATCCGTAATCTAAAACTGTGCTTGAAATATACAAGCCATGTACCGAGAGAAATCCGAGAGAGCTTCAATAAATATATAAATACCAATAACTTTATATAGTTGTCGGCTTGTCTCTGCCTTCAGCTAACAAGCTGTCGTTGCTTTATGTCATCTTACTTTCAAGAAGGAAGGGTTGTGACCGACATAGTCGATACGGGAAATCGTAATTTGGTTGGAACTCAAATAATCGGTACAAGACACACGATTGAGAATCCTGGAAATTTCTATCCAGGGATGATGACTCTTCTCTCGGGAAATAACCGGAGAAAATCGGGAAAAAGCGAATGGTTCGAGGTAGGAAGGAGAGGAGAGGAGGGCGGCATCGAATCGAGAAGGAGAAACAAGGCACGGTCCCTTGGTGAAGGAGAAGTCTCCAAGAGCGGAGCGAGCTTTCTCCCCGGTATATCGATTATGGAAATCGCGCTTGTTCCCGCTTCTTCAAGTCGCGAAAAATACCTCGAGTACACGTCGATTCGACGGACCATAAAGTCAAGCCAATTCGGGAGGCGGTTGGATACAGACGACGAGGCTTGACGAGGGTAAGCTGAATTCGACGCGAAATGACCTCTCGCTGTCACTCCGATCCGTAACGAGAAATTCTCGATGAAACAGAACGAAAACAGTAGGGTAATCTCCGAGGTATTGCGCAAGAGATCACTGCAAATCATTGAACGGAACTGTGACGGCGTTGTATTAAATCGCGAAATTCATTTTGTATCTCTTGGATCAAGAGTGCGGATATATAAGTTTACGTTCATTTTCTGTTCGAGATTGCATGTCAAAAAGAAGTAATGTTATAGGAATGATGGATATTGCTGTATCAGTATTAATTTTCTATGTTCTCAATATATATCTTTATTTTTTATGTAAAACTCTCATTATTATCGTATGTCGTCAATAAGTTATCTAAATTATTTTTAACATATTACATTAGTAATATTGTTTAAAATATAAAATATTTTAATGTAACTGAGACATATAATCGGTTAATTTTTAAATAATTTACACATAAAATTCTTCTCTTCCGTGATGCACAATGTTTATTGGATCATACTGTAAAAAATATATATATATATAATTAATCTCATTGATAAATATGAAAGATTATAAAATTATAAAAAATAAAAAACTATAATCTTTCATATGACTGTTTATAAAAGATTAAAATAAAATTGATGTGTTATAAAAATAAATGGAATTAAAATTCACTGTCATATTTTTTAAAATGAATAAATTGAAATGTAATTGTGACATATTTTCTGTTCTTTCTATGCTTGTAATATTTAATTCTAAGTATATACCTATAGGAAGAAAGTATTAAATATATAAAATTTAATCCGAAGTATATATAGATCTCAAATGCAGATCTCCATTAAAGAATTATTTAGGAAACGAAAAGAAAGGAAAATATAGAAACACAATAAAATGTTAACAATTGTTTCCCCGTATGCGAGACACATATTTGAATAGAGCACTTGGTAAAATGTATAAATCTAGTTATAAGATAATTCCTACTTCACTTCAACAATACACGGAAAAAATGATAAGGTTGCCACAACCACAATAATAGTAATATTTGGTACAGCCACGTCCTGTGGTTGTCACATTTACATTGATGTGAAGGCAACTATATGCATTTGGTACAGCAAACATAGTGAATGTTGAGACAAACATATATAGATGCACTACACAAAACAATGTGAATGTGACAACCACAGGACGTGGCTGAACCAAATATTACTATTATTGTGGTTGTGGCAACCTTATCGTTCTTTCGGTGTACTGTTCTATAATAAAATACAAAAACGTCAGACTTAAATATGTATATATATGTGCCCTAATTTTTTCTAATTTATTTATTTCAAAGCAATGGTTCTGTGAGAGAAGTGTTATATTTATCTATAACAATTCACAGACACATTATCTCAGATTAAATAAATAATTTGACACTCACCGATACAATGCGCAGCGGACGGAGTTGTAACTAATCTGTAAAATACGAATATACCCAAATTGTAAAAGCACTAAAAATAATGACAAACATTAAAAAAAATAATTAGTACATTCATCGCGGTTGTATCTCGAAGAGTAACGCGTCGATACGCGGAACGGCAACTTTGCATATGCACAACCCTGCGCTATTCATCGTGCACAGAAAAAAAAAACGAACGTTTATAAAATAAATGTACGCCGAATTTCCTCCTCTCGTTGTATCCCGAATTAATTCCGACAAATGGGATATTATCGCACTTTGCGCTTCGTTTTATGGATTCAGTGTCGCCTGCTAAATGCACGGCGCGATTTCCCGAGGTCGCTTAAATTGTGTTCTTGCTTAATGGCAAGAATACAGTTACGTAACGCCAAGGCGACGAAAGGGTAGAAAATCTCTTGCTCTGTCACCGCAATTACTTATTCTCGCACGCTGACGTGAATCGTTTCGATTTAGCTAGAATTTAAATCCGCCACGGTACGTTTTCGCGTGCACGAATTACGCGATCTCGTATAACCGGGGTTTGCGCCGCGCCGTCCGCAAATCCCGCAACTCGGCCGCTCGCTATCCTCCTTTCACAACCCACTCAGAGTTTAATTCGCTGATCTATCGAGATATTCCGGTGGTACCGTCTTAGATCTTCGACGGACTCAAAATATCGAGCGCCTTAATATAGCCGTAATATTCGAGAGGTTCTCGGAGTTGAAGAGGGAAGGTCGGTCCGGGAATCCGCGGAATCTCGCGGACCGCGTGCATAATATATTATTGCCAGAGAGATATTGCCAGTCGGCGGCCGAGGAGAGATCTACCGCTGCAGTTTAATCTGAGTGCATCTTGAGAGCGCGCTCCTCGGTCTCGCGAATTGCGAACCGGCGTAAGATCGTGCATACGAGCATCTCATGTTACATGTTTACTTGCATCAACAGTATGGCATATGATGCGAGAGAGAGGGAGCGAGAGAGAGAAAGAGAGGGTGAGAGGGAGAAATTGTTTAATCAAATTAAATCAGTTTACTAGACGCATACATTGTTACCGCGACTCCCTTTCCAGCAACAAAGCCACGAGCTCTTCGTCAAGTTTTACGCCAACGCGCGTTTATTAGCGAATTGGTGTCTCTCTAGTCTCTTAACTTAATCCAGATAACAATCGAATCTATCGTTAATGAAAATTCGATATATTTCTATGTTTCGATAGCTGATTTCGTGAATAACATTTAAATTTGTATGCTACAAATGGTTTGAAACTGGAGTGAAAGATAATGGCTGTTGTTTTACATGCTAATAGTTACTAGGGCTTTCAAGAGAATAATATACTTTCGCAAGTCATTCTTCCGTTGTATTGTGTTTCGCTGTGCTATCTCCGCGAGAATTCAGTTCCTATTTGCTACTGTTCTATAGACAGCCATTATATAATTATCCTGTTAGTGTGAAGCGGTGGAGGGGAAAATTTAGAAACTACCCCTATTGAACTGATTTATACCAAGATTACACACACCTACACCTAAAGCGTGAATTTTATTAATGGTCCCTGATGTTAGTTTTTCCATCCATTAATTTCTCCCTTCGTTTCATTCTAATGATCGCTGTGGAGGGCTCGTCTGCATTTTTTTGCCCGTCGTACCCTTTACCCTCGCGACAAAGGGTACGACCTCGCCGGTTAACGAAAGAAAAACTAGGCTTCAACTTTGAACTGGAGCAACTCGAGCGGTATCCATCGCGTCGATCCCGGCGCCGATACAAAGGACGGTGTAACCATTGTACCAGGCGCGGACGGTGGAAAAAGCTGGCGGAGAGCCGGCGGCAATGCGGGGGTGGCGGTCGGTCGCGGCAGAGCCGAGCAGCTCTCTCTCGGCGGAACTTTGGAAAATAAGAACAATCCTGCGCGGCGGGGTATGTGTGAGCGTGAAAGAGCGGGAGGGAAGAGAGGGTGAAACCCGACGGCGGGTCTGTAACTAATGGCGACGCGGCCGCGACCTGCGAGGCAAAAGTGCCGGCGCTCGTTGCGCGGCTATGTATACGGGACGGCCACAAATTCCGCCCGCTGCCCATAAAGCCGTGGAAATGGGAGCCCGGCCAAAACAATCGCGGACTCCGCGTATCCCGCGGGACACTGCGCCATTTCCGTATCCGGCGGTCTCTCTCTTTCTCCATCTCTCTCCTCCTCTTCGCTTTCTTCGCCCCGGCCGAGAGACTGTGGCAAGGCTGCGTCGCCGCGTGCCTTTCTTACGACCCACACGCGGTTTTTCCGCTCTCTTGTACCGCGCTTTTCCTCTCCTTCTCGTGGTGGTGCGGCGAGAGCGTTAGACGTCTGGAAAAATCGGAGAGACGCGGACCGTATTGCCCGTGCGAGCGTAAAATTTGTAATCTGGCTGCGTACTACTAAAGTTGCGGATTATTCGGTTGGGAATTGTGTATGTAGATTATCAATGTAACAATGTTTTATAATTGCAATTAGATATAACTGGTGATTATTTTACTTTGTGAAGTCAGAATATAAATTTGTAATTACAAGCTAAATTGTAAAATCAAATATATCGTGTGGCACGATATCAAGATATTAATAATAAAACTGATAAGCATGTTTAAAAGTGATTGCAACCTGAACGTTCAAGCTTAATGTACAATACAAATAACGAATGATGATTTACGTTAACGATATATTAATTTCTGTGGCTTTTTACCGTATGCATCACGATCAGATTGTTTTGATTTCGTTTGACATCCTTCCATTAACTGCACGAGACTTCAGTGAAATATTAATGCAGCTTATGTCGATCAGACTCGGAAACCCTTCGGCGTTCCGCTATGTTAAAACAAATGCACTTTCGATAACAGAGCTAGTAGCGAGGTATGCTGACGGTTTTGCTTTGCGCATAACAATATCGCGCTTCGAAATAATGCAGCTTCGTTGAACGCGACCTCCATTATCTGTTTTGCTTTGCGCATAACAATATCGCGCTTCGAAATAATGCAGCTTCGTTGAACGCGACCTCCATTATCTTGGCAGTTGCCGAGTCGAGTCTCGCGAGCGAGACCTGTTTCCCGCGTTTGCTCCTCAAACACGCCCTTTCCTTTTTCCTTTCCCGAGGCTTTCCGCCTCGGCGAACTCGCTCGTCTCCTTACGTTTCTTGAAAATTCATGAAGATCGAAATCCCGCCGCCGCGCGCGCCAGGAAGTGGATTTAATTATTGACCCACAGCGCGGGTCAACAATCAAGGTTCTCCAAGCGGATTGACGGCGCGAGATTTTGCTGGAGCGCTTTCCTACCGTGTTCTCCAGCGGATTCTTTTGTTGCCGATCGTTCGAAATTGCGATTGAAGCGTGATAATTGCCTCGTGAAGACAGATAGTGCAGCGCGATTGCAAGCCGATATAAAAGAAGAAGAAGAAAAAGAAGAAGTCGCTCCGAGAGAGAAGCTGACGTAAGAGCCCGTCAAGCCGCGTAAAGATCCCGTTTCAACCAACTTTATGAGACCGCTGACACATTGATGGTCGATTCGATTTTCCTGTCAAGACGTTAACATCGACGGCCGAATATTGTTCGCGAAATTATTGTAATGCTATATTAGCGACAACGTTTCATCTTGTTGTTTTAGGCGTTTTGTTGGACTTAATCGCATATAATAAAATTTAATAAAAATTTACTTCTTGGATTCAGAGTGCTTTTCATATATATCTCTTAAATCTTCGATGAGAACCATTTAACCACATGACACAAAGCTAGAGATTTATCTGTCATTTTTTAATTACTTATTAAAGAAAGTTGTAAATTATTAAATAAATGAATCGCGTATAAATAAAATCAGATTTAGATTTTCCACAGTAATTAGATAATCAATGTATATATGTCAATAAATCAGTATTTACAATTTTATGTTATAAGCGTAAAAAACAAATTGCTATAGAATTCCATTGGATGTGTATTCGCACCTCTTTTATCCCCGCAGTAACACTTTTTGCCCACCCAAACTTAAATTGATTACCTACGTAAAAAAAAGTTACGACTACCAGCTGCTCGAACCCACATTTTTCGTATACATCGCACGTTCGATCCCTCACTTAAAGTAGGGTGCAGGTTCTCCCTATATACATCCGCCTCGCAACACTAATCAAATGAATAAACTTCGAGCTGAATATAGATGGCAAGGGTAAGAAAAATCAGGCTAGCTTATCGAGTTACTCTTATTCGAAATCATCGCGATTAATATCCAGATAATGTTGCCTTCTTTCTGTAATTCGCTCAAATATATTTTATATCCTTATTTTTTTTAATTTACGAGGAGAGCTCTGGAACGTGAAATATCATGCCAAAACACTTCATTGCATGCAAGTATCATTGAAAAGTTATCAACAATTTTACATTTTCGATATTTCTGTATGCGTTGTTATTTAACGTTCATTTATCATTAAATTACTTAATACAGATTTATCGCGTTACGTCGGATAGATTTTATCACATCGCCTCTTGTGCGAAATTCTAAACGTTACACGACATTGCGCCACCCCCACAACGTCATCTTACCTTACGACTGAGAAACGAGGTCGCGAATCGAGGAAACGATATTCAATGTTTCGTCGCGTGGATCGTAAATCGATTCTGAAAATTGGTCGTGTCGCCGCGGGAACGATCCGCGGGCAATATAAATCTCTCGGGGTTCGGAAAATCTACGAAAGTCAAATTTATATCCGCGCGTACGCACCCCCTGCGTTACGTAGCGCGCCCGCCCTATTCGCTCCGCCGCGTATATGCATATATTACATTACGCAGACCGCGGGTTACAGGAGGGAAAGGCCCTATTGGAATGCAGCTCCCGTTGAACTTTGGATGTCGGCCAAACCGGTTAGCCGCGGCTGGTGGGCACGCAAAAAGGGTGCGAGTCGTTCGTTGACGGGCAATACGGGACGGGAAATTCCGACGAGAGCGAGAGGGGCTAGGGTTGACCAAGACCGGAGTAGGGTTGACACTTTACGTTGGAGTAACAAGTCGCGCGAGTGACACTTCTAATGAGAGTCACATAAAGGATCATGTGGGTAAAGCGGTTTAAAAGGGGATCGATTAAGGTTGAAATTAAATTTACGCAAAGCTGTATGTACCTATATTTTGGCAGATATTAATTTAGTTAGACGATCGCTTTTGAGAATTTTAAAAAAATAAGGCTAAAAATTTCTATTAAGATCAGAAGCTAAATAATTAATTACTAGAAAGATTATTATTAAATTAATTGCATGACTTATGCTTTGTACATCAATTTGTAATATCTAATGTTATGTCAATAACATTATTTTATATTAATTATCGTATATTATTGTATAACTTGAATTATTTTATAATATTGAGTCGAGATCAATGAGCATGATATTCGCAGAAATTAAAATAATTTTATTATATTTTCCCTTTGGTTACACGTCAAATAGAAACGTAAAGAATGTTTCTACAAATAAAGCGTGAGAGTAAAGAAGGGACAGCTTTAAATAAACATGGATAAATATAAGCATTCTCAAGTAGACTTCTTTGAGTTCAGAGAATTTTCAGTATGCAATACCGTCGAAGTAATATAAATTCTTATTTCCTAGCGTTTCTCGAAGCAAGTGAGAAGAGCGTGGAAACATTTTTCCGAAGCTGGTAATATCGGCAACACGAATTTTCTTAGAACTATCGGTACCATCGCTTTTCCGGTGACCTGCAGTCTTTTACAGGTCACCTATACTATCTATACCCTCGCCCTTCGAGCCGTGCCCAGTACCGAGGGTAACGACGGCATGGCAAACTCTTCGTGGCACAGTTAAGGGTAGGTGCAACTCCGCTCCGCCAACTCCTCCGTAAGCCACCGGTCTACGTACCCCGAGGCTCCCGGTAACGAGGTAGTGAGGGTAAACCGTTGAAATTGGTCAACACGGGGGTTAAATTCGACGTCCTGCGTTCGATAAATCCGCGCGCGTTGATTAAATTGTGCGACGTGGAGAACCACGTTTGATCCCCCAAGGATCGCGATCGGCAGACACGCGCGCACACCGCGTGGCTCGCGGTGATACGCGGTTTCGCGAGCGCGAGCCTGGAAGATGGATAGGCGCAATCGTCCACAAATAGACGAACAAGCGGTCCATCGCTCCAAAAAAAAATTGAGATCACAAATCACAATAATCGAGCTACATACGTCATATAAATATCTCGTTGCGAGCAGAGACAGACAAAATAAATGCACGTATTTTAAACGTCTGTGCGGGGGTTCTAACAATATAGAGCTTTACTTAGAAGAGAAAAACAGAGATATCGAGAAGAACTAGAAAATGGTAACAATATCTTTTACTGGCTCGGTGTAGAAAATGATATAAGAAATGAAATATGCGGTACCTTCAAAGCCATCAATCTTTCAATGGAACAAATTTACCGTTAGCAAAAAATACTCGACTTTGAAAAAAGATTATAAATTTATCGTGACACCAATTCGAACTTTTTTATCAAGGTAATGAACTCGGTCAAATATTAATACCTCATTCCGTTCGATTCACGAAGTACGTACTTTTCTATCGAAGTTCCGATTGTTGAAGAATATTTCGATAAATATCTTTCTTATTTTGCATGGCGCGTTAGATCCTTTCTATCTCGTTTCTATTATGTATATTCCAAAACGAGAAATTTACAGAAAAATTACAATGTGACATTATATTCTAAAAAAGATGTTATAAAGAATTTGTTATAATTTATGATGGAAAAGGGGATTTTCATGTTTCTCCCGATCTATAAAATCGCATTACGGAACGGCGCGCCGACGCATAAGTTCAAGAACGAAAGTAAAGCTATTCTCACCATTCTCGTAGCTCTTTCATCAGAATGCACCGGTGTTTATCACGCACTTGGTAACCGCCTCTGGGCTCTCCGCAACGCGTCTGGAACGGCGACTTACCTGGCACGCCGCGGGTAAATTGTACCGCTAAACTTCGTGAATTTAGTGAGAAACTTGGCTACCGTAACCGAGAGAGCGCCCAGCCGACGATTCCTGCTCTTTTGAACCGACCTTCGTACTTAACCCCCACGGGCTGCTGCGCATCCGTTTTAAAAGACGGAAGTTGAGTTGAGAACCGAGGTCGCGTTTCATGTCTCGCCGCGGCGACGTCGGCGGCGACCAAACTAATAATAAAAGCGAAATAATAAAAGCCGCGAGTTAGTTTCTTAGTAGGGAAGATAAAGATTATAGCAGCTTTGTAAATTCAATTAAAGTTGCGCTAATAAGCGGCACTATTGCGAAGAAATGGTAAACAACTAAATTCTTATTTCTACTACTTTCTACTGTCTTCGATAAATATCCATCACGTTATGTCGGTTTGTACAGCAATTCCGCCAGCAAGGCAACGACAACATTTTCATAATAAATCATAATAAGATTTTCATAATACTCTAAGTAACCTTCGGAGTCTGATTTCTACTCATACGTGAGATCACGAGAGGTTGCGAGTGCGGTTAACAATCCGAAGAGAAAATTATGCATACTGCGAGGCTGTTGCTAATAATAGTAGTGAAACTTTGATATGAATTTCCTTAATGATTTAAGTTTGACACAGCGGCGTGGAAACTTAAATATATCTACATCGAGGATTGATTCTACGTCTCTGTCCTTGTAACTATCAAGTTCTTCGTGCTCTCGTTATGCGTTCCTTTGCATAACAGGCATAATTTATCTTGAGCCTTTCCGTTAAATAACAATTTTCTTTTATGAGTTAGAGAAGTACGATTCCAGATAGAAGAATTATTTGTAAAGAGAGAAACAGAAAGGGATAAATTATGAAATTACATATAAATATATCCAGAATGGATCAATATATTCTCTAAATTTTGTTAGATTAATTTTTCTTTCAGTAATAGGTCTAAATAAATAACATTTTTAAAAGGAGATTTTATATATATATGTAAAATATCATAATAAAAAAAAAATTATTGTTATATTATGTTTTAATATTAAAAAGAAGACTATACGAAATATATTTTTTTTAGTTTTCTTTTTAATGTTACAATTCATAACTATATATGCATATATTTATATATACTTATAGAAATATTAACACATTATTTATTAACATAAATAAATATATATATATATATATATTTATTTATAGAGAAGTAATCTGAGTTTTACGTATTGTTTCTCTTCGAAACAAATCGAGCTTTCTACGATTTTTATTACAGTGTTTTTTATGCACTGATTGAAAGTAATAATGTGAAAAAATAACTTTGATTGAAAAATATATTTGATGAATTGTAAATTATCTATCCAAAGATAAATTCCTTTTTAAGGAAAATACAGGCCGCAAATACAGAAAGCTTTATTCTTCGACAAACGTTATTAATATTTACTATCACTACAACTTGTTCGAATAAATTCTCTTCTCGTGTTTCCCAACATTCTGCTACATTTTTAAATAAATGGTTCAATTGCTAACGCGATAAAGGAATTGTCAGAAGTACAGTATTCAAAGATGAGCTTTATACTTTAAAAATTGTAATATTACCACCCTTACAATTGTACGGGTGCTCTATATATGTTTACAACAATGAGATTTCCTTGTATAAAGCGTGACTCGTCGGTTCGCGGACGAATGTGTTTCATGCTGACGTCATGTTTTTCATGGTAGCTACACAAGTGCGCTTGAGAGAGAACGGTCATTAATTATACTTATATGAAATTCTATTTCAATCCCGTTGAACTATAATAAAGAAGTCCGTTTACCTCGTATCTCATGGACGCAAGTATATTCATCCATTCAATATGGATATTTGAAATAATAGAAATATGAACGCGTAATATTATTATAATAATAACACCGATATTGGAATGCGAAAGCTCATGATCTTTTGCTTTTTTATTGCCGATTGTTGAAATACTTTAAGAAGAATCATGCTTTCTTGCGCATGTTTTGCGTACATTATATGTTACATAAAAAAGAAAAATTCTTGTTTGTTCTGTTATTTGCATCGACTGTTCAAAAAGCTTCGTTTTTTCAAGATTATCATTTGTCATTGTAAGAAGATGCCTTCTACGTTTAATCTCGACTCTACTAAAATGATATCAGAAAGTGTCATGAAGAATTTTACTCACAATGCTTTGAAAGTCAGCATTAAATATGACGACACGTTAACATTTTTCTTCCCACTTTATAAAATATTAAGCTCTAGTTGAAAAAAAACTGAAAAGAATCTTCGAAAAAATACTAAGAAATTCTTTAATGCAACGTAAAAACATACGTTATAAAATAACGTAAAAATGAAATAATTTACATTTAATTATTTATAAAAGTATTTAAAATAGATTATTATTTTGTTAATTAAATTGTATGCACTTTTGAATAAATTTTCTTTTCTTTTTTTAAATGAATATATATTTACATATTTTTAAAAAATATTAGACATTATATATTTTATATATCCCATGTTTCACCGTTTTAATTTCAATAAAAATCAATTTTTGGTTGAATAACGTTTTCAATAATGTTTAAGGCTTTAGCTGCCAACGCTTTAATGCACGATAAACAGTCATACAAAGACCTTGGTTGGATTTATTCAAATTAGACTAGAGTCTATTAGGATGTAAACAGCGTCGTTAAATATCGGTTACTTATATCTATCAGATAATGGGCGAATAATGAAGCTTGGAACAAGATTTACCCATTGTCTAGTCTCCCCGGAGGCATATTACGTTCGAATAAATCGATTCTTCTTTATTTCGTCGGTCGTGTCCTCTCTGTCTGGTACAATTGCCCGTGCAGCAGCCATTCTGCTGCAGTTCCCGCATAATGTTCGTCTGCGTCTCGAGAGACTCATTCTCACGGAAATTTCAAATTCACATTGTTCACTCCTAGTATTTTCTCTTTCCGATGATTTTCACTGGCACGACCCGTAAATATATCGTGAATGGTGAAATATGTTTTTTCCAAAACACTTTTTAAGCTTTTCTAGTTTTGGTTAAAAGTAGATATCACGTATTTCAGGCTTTTAGCTCGTAGAAAAATTGAGATAAAATATTTTTATTTTTCTTAAAAAATAAAAATTCCAGAATGTAGAACCTTTTTTTAAAAAGAATATTTTTACAGAATTACTGAATGAATACTTGAAAATTTTTTTACTGGATGATATTTTTAAGACAAAATTAGTTGGTTTCGCCTTTTATAAGATTTTTTAAATATTTTTGAGAATTTTAATACTGGTGTCAGTTTCCAAAGATACGAAATAATTTAAAGAGATTAACTAAACGGGGATTTTCATAGTATTAATAATCAGAATCTATGATTTTACAGTATGAATTTCTGGAATATTTCTCCCATATAATATTTCACGTATTCAAGAATTAGTCGGATTTTCACTTTCAAAATGAAATTTCTGATTGTTTTTCCGCAGACAGCTTGGCAGGCAAGAGAGAATGAAAACAGTAGCGCAGCATAAGATTACATATGTAATGACATCCTAGCACGCTCGAGAGGGTAAGAGACAGAGACGAGTACAGGATATAAAGCTTTCTTGTCTGCGGAGAGAAAAGTTATCTGATGCACCTTCGCGTCGTAAAGGCTCCGCCTCAAAAGTGACTGCCATGCCGCAGGGATTTTTTGGACTAAAGTAAATGTACAACGCACACATACACACAAACGTTGCATGCATACTTTCTGTGTCATGTGTTATGTGAATTTTCGCAAGATTGGCTTGGCGCGAACTCAGACACATTTGTGAATCATAGAAAGACCGGGTTTGAGGAATGCAGCGCGTACAAAATTTTTTATTTTATATATTAGAGCACATAATGAACATAAATGTCATATTCTTACTGTCGTTAAATTTATTGATCAACCTTCCATGCGATTGCTTAATGAATATATCGCTGTAAGACCCCCCTCCCATATATATCCGCGGGAAAAAAGTGCTTTCGTAAGAAAGACACCGATTGCTATGACGTAACTGTATCGCCGTAAGGTACTCTCGCGATATGTTGGTGTTTCGCTGACGGAAGTGCCGGAGGTCTTCGAGTCGTTCGAACCCTTTTACCCACGGCGCTTCCATGACGAGACCTAAACTCATTATCAGATGCTCGCTGGTTCGGAAACTGGGGCACCCTCGCCTAGCCTCCATCGACCCAACGGGCGAATTTTATCGGATTATGGCCTTAATCGCGCTGTGATAGGAACAGCATAAATGCGCCCCGTAAACCTCCGCGTCTCGATAGACAGCGAAAGTCGGCAAATTGCGCCTTTTAAGAAGAAGCACGACTTCCGTGCGAAGGTGGCGCGATTAAAAAGATGCAAAGTCGGCTGTTATCCATCGACGTGGATTTATCATTGAGTGGAGAGTGAAGTAGGACGGTATCGCGTTGCGCAAGATGCATATAGACTGAACCGACAGAAATAGATCTAAATAGAGATTGATGATGCTTCTATAATTTTCTTTTCTATCATGATCTAAAAAACAAACTTATTCATATCTCATGTCTAAAACTATTATATATTTGTAAATTTCTTTGAGATAAATATACAATGGATTGCTGATTAGAGAAAGTCAGTTATTAAGGGTCTATTATATTAAATTTTAAATTTAAACTCAGTTTTTGCGTAATGTTAATAAAACAATGTAGATTTTCTATTTTTGCATTTACCAGTCCGTTGAAATCCGATCCAACCGTACTTCCCGTCGTACGTGGCTGTTAATGCGAGCAGTGAAATTATATAAATTCTCGCAAAAATTCTCAGTTCTGCCGCGGTAGATTCAGCGCAGTTTCCACGAGGAAACGGGATTCCCGGTTGGAGGAGAAAGGTGCGCAGGTCTTTTGTCTCAATGCCGGCGGCCGAGGGAGGGAATCTCGGCGGAGACGCCTCCTTAATTCTTTAATGTGGAATATTTCTGCACTTAATTAAACGTACTGGGCGCCGTTGGTCCCGCGGCCGTAAGGGCGTCGAGTTCCCTGAGTGCTGCTTGTTATAAAGCGCTCCTTTTATTCTTGGCGTCCCTCTCCGATTCCGCGCGCCCCTCGCTTTCTCGCACTACCCTGTTCTTTCAGCTTCGTCTCTTCTTGCCTCGAGCACCCGGTGGCCACACCCGACCCCGTTCCCTCCATGGACTTCAACTCGTCAAAGCTAATGTACAAGCGTAATTCCTCCTCTCAGCTGATACGAAGATTCTTTGACGGCGTGGGCGAGCTTTTTACGCTCGACACTCTTTTTGTCATCGTATTAGCAGACATAAAATAATTGTTAGAGAAGAGTTATAGCGACAGATAGATAGATAGAAAGAGATAGAAAAGGGGAAAGAGAGAGGAATCGCGGAATTTTAGAAATGAAGAAGTACGCTTTAAAATGAGCACTAAATTGGGGAACAAAAAAAATTTGGAAAAAAGAGATAGAAAGCAAATAGAAAAAAAATTATCGGATGTTTAGTAAATGAAGTAGAAAACGGTAGAATATAGAACGATAAATAAGAGATGGCACGGAAAGAAGGAGAAAAAAGCTGGAGAACAAACAAAAAAAAATTTATACCGAAGAGGGAAAATACGAGAAAATATATGAGGGAGAATATGAACGTAAATTGGAGAAGTATATAAATCAGGTCGGACTTTCAACCGTAAATTGCGCAGATAAATATACATTATCTGATAAAAATTCTCTGCTTCGTCATTCTTTAATATTCATCGCTTTGAACTTAAATGAAATACAGAACTTGTATAGTTATGTACAATTTTCTCTCAACATTTTGCTCATACAATAAAACCTGTTACCTTAACAATAACCTTGTAACAATTTTCTGTACTGCGTGATTTATACGTTTATTTGTGAGATGAAGTAAGTAGGCTTCGCAAATCACCATATAATTTACGGGGATAAGAATACGCACTGCAAGAAGTACAGATGGGATATAAAATGTTGTCGACGCGAGAAGACATCGTTTAAAATATGTACTCGAGAGAAACAATTGAGAATAACATAGAAGTTTTTCATTTGGCGAGATGCATCCGCGATGTACAATGGCAGACGCGAAACGATGAACAGAGATACAGAAATGCGTCTGGCTGAAAGGAAAGAGTGGAGGGGAGGAAAGAAAGGGGGACAGAAAAGTAAGGAAACGACTTCCCCATCTTTCCCAAGCTTAAACCGACGGGCAAAATTTGTTTATGCAAATTTTAATTGCGGCCCAAGGCGTAACTCCTAATTCCGTTGAAATTAATACAAATTGCATTCCGCCGGCGACTGCTCCTCCGGCCGGCCGGCCGGCTTCTACTTTCGCGTGCAAGGCGCATTACTTCGGCTCCCTATCGCTATGAGACTTTTATGAAGAGAGTTTTTCTCCTTTGCTCCTGCAGCAACGGTTGCGCGACCGTTCGCTACGGGATTACCTGATAGGCGTAATAACATCAACCCTAAGTATGGTGATACTAAAAGTTATATATTCATGCAACGGATAACCAGCGCAGATATCGCTGAAGGCGACTGTAGTTAGGACTTTGAGACGATATTACACGTTGTATCAAGAGTAGTGTAATATCCGGATATACTTGATGATGTAATTTAGCTAATAGATTGCGATTTAGTTAATCCGCAAATTCGGCTTACAATTAAACCGTTCTTATCTATATTTCGGCAAGTAAGATTTTGCAATCTTCTTTAAGAATATGGCATTCTTAAAGCTTCGACATTTTTGTTTATTAACAATACAATCTTTTACGAATATTTATTTTATTAAACGTTTGTAAGAATAATGTTATCGGAGATACCTCTTATTGCGCCCATTTGTTTTAATTGGTTATTATCTCAGATAGGAAATAACGAGGAAACAAATAGATTGTTTTTACGAGTTATAATAAATAGAATTAACGAATAGAATTTAACAATTTGTATCGAATCGAACATGTAATTGAAGTCTGATTTAGATCGGAACTATTCTACATGAACGTGTTAAGATTTTGCAATTCACATTTAAGCATACAATCAATGCTGCACGCGTATATAAATGACGTGCATTTTCATTATTTTCACGCTGCGGAATACAAATCGATTTTTATTAATAATGATTGGCACCATTGAATCCGCATGGGCAGCGATCTTGTTTGATTTAAACTGATCGAATTTCGTTAGCAACACGAAATATTTGTCCCAAAAAAGCATCAAGATTATTTAAATTTAATCGCGTATTATACGACAAAATTCAACGCTTCGATTACACATTATGTGTATTATGTTCAACACAAAAGCTTTCCTGTTAAATTTTAAATGTTGCAGAACGTTCCATGTCAGGGCGATGCAAAATATATATCCGAGGGAAACACCGTAAAAATGAACAAACGCGAAAAATTAGCACTTCCACACACACGAAAGTTCTCGGCATGCTAATTCACGCGGCCATTGTGGCTTGCGATGAGAAACGATGTAAAAGAGCGAAATAAATGGACGTTATGGTGAAGGCTAGTAGAAGAACGTGTATTAAGTTACTTTCGTGAACTAGAAGCGAGTTAACAAACCTGCTCAATGTGCAATTTTGCATTATATTCTTTACGCACGAAAATAAAAAAAAAAGAAAAATATCATGTTAAAGATGAACGGAGTGCAAAGAGCGATAATGAGATGTAATATCCGCAGAATCAAATTTAAAACAACTTTAGAGATCGCAATTAACGTGTCGATTTAAAGACCATGCCGGTTTGCTAAAAATGTGAAAATTCTCTAAAAATTTATTAGATGAAAAATAAATTTCTATTTCTCTGAAGCTACGAAAATATAATTTATTTCTCATCTTGAATAATGTTCGAACCACTAATCCATGATGCACGAATTACTTGCACTAGTGTCACTTGTCAAGCAAACGATTTTGCAGAATTATGTTACTTTTATCTGTCATCTGATTTTTGCGACATAAATTTAATATTACCAATTGTGTGAATGCTTGATGCTGCATGCTAAAATATACATTATAATTAATACATGTTCGAGACGACACATTTCGTTAAATTGGCTTTATTTTTCGTTTAGCATATATTCGAAATGCATTGGCGTTACACTTCATGCAAATTTCATAAATCAATGTTATCCGAATCATCTTTTCTCGTTACGAATACCGAATGAACTTGTTGACACATTACAATAATGCAGTTAGTTCAACAATAAACCAGTTTATTTTCAGTCGATTGGTATTATCGTCTTTGCAGTTAAAAGTTATGTTGCAAAACTTACGATGGTTTTCATTGACTTTAATTTCTCATAGCTTTATAATACAAAAATTGACATGATCTTTCACGTAATATAAGATTAACTTTCATCAATCGTTTGAATTACGATCAACAACAATCTCGCCAATATAAATTGTTAGATTTTACAGAATAGGCATAATAATTAAAAAGTAAATGGAGACATGATAGATTTTTGGTAAAAAATAAAAGTCAAGATAAACATACAAACTTTATAAAATAGCGTTATTCGATAAACTGAAATTGTCTTGATCGTTTGCTACTGTTACAAATTTTGCGGGATGCTGGCTATAACAATTCAGCGCGACCAATCCATAAACCGGCAGGTTTTACTGTTCGAATATGACATTTATGACGTATATTCTGTCCGTTATATACTCTCGATTTATTCCGGTCAGTTTATTAATGCCATTTGTCGGCCGGTCCCTCCGTTTGCCAAGTTATATTCGACGCTACGTTAACAGAAAATGGACGAATATATGCAATTTAAACTTGTGACGAGATACAGATCTGTGAACTTATGAAATAAATTGTCAACAATTTAGCAATGTCGGAGATAATATTGTATTTGAGAAATTCGATTACTGACTAAAATCTCTAATCCTGTTTTAAGAGATTTCTGAATGAAATATAAGTTTTTTCTTCTTTTGACACAATATTTAAAAAATCATGATTTTTCAAGCTAATAAGTTAATATTTTCGTAGTTTTACTAAAATTAAACAAAAACAATATCCCATGAAGATAACTTATATAAGACAGTCTCACATCTCTCCAATAATTATATCTCCATTTATCTCAAAACAGGTTTATAATATAATTATTCTTATAATATATTTATACAAAAATTTGTTATTTTTATCGCTTCTGTAATAATATTTAAAAATTTAAAATTTAAAAGTTTCTATTGCTGCAAACACGCGTTTTAAAGAAAGTATATTATATTCGTACTTAGTTTGAAGTTTGTACTTTGCCTCGTTCTTATATCTTCCGCGTACACTCGAAGTTCGAAACGTGGTAAAGCGACTACAATAAATGAGTTACGATCACTATACGTTGCAGCATGTGACTGAAATAAACACGAAATTGCATTAGTTGTTCAACCGCGGAGTTTACATTGTCTTTGCCACTTAAGATTCGTCCTTAACAACGAAAGTTACAGAGTCTTAACTCTATGATTCATCTTATAACAGTCATATTTGTTAGCAAAGAAACATGTAAACGTGGAAAACAAGGAGAAAAGAAAAAGGTACGATTTTATAAAAAGTTAATTTGGTACGTGTAAAGTTTCGTTCACATTTCAGATATTCTGTTCGAATTCTTATTCGAATTCATTTAACATTTAAATGTTTTCCTAAGCGTAGTTTTACGCTCATTTTACCAGATAGAAAAAAAAAACAAAAACTTTTACGTAAAATTTTCTAACAAACGTTACATCTCTTATAAATATCAGAAGTAACAGAAATGTGTGTTGATTTAATAAGCGAACAAAGAGCGCAATGGGCAGTAATGATCCTCACTTCACTGGCGAGTAATACAGTACGTATACTATATAGAGATGATAAACTATCGTTGGAAAATGAACAAGGAGAGAGCGAGAATAAAGGGAAGGATATAACCGCTCGTGTAAGCAACTCTCGAAGGATATGTGCTCCGCTGTCATACATACATCGCGTTCTGTCTGTATTTATGTGTATTCTGCTCTGTTCTGAGAAACGCAAACCTATACATCTTTTAACAAAGCTGACTCACAATTAGTCAGAGTCAGCTTGAGTGGATGGGATTAATCGATATGCGAATGTTATGAAATGTATACAGGAAGACAGAAAATGTTTAAACAAAATAGAGAATAGAATTTGACAAATAAAGCAACTGTTATGTTTATATTAATAATTAAACGATAAGCAATGTAACATTTTACGGAAGCTAAATCGTTAATTTTAGCTAAAACGTTACGTAATTTTATCGAAATTAAAGTGATATTTTACGTGATACCTTTATATTTTATACAGGGTGTTCTATTTTTAAGGACCCAGCCGAATATCTCGAAAACTGAGCCTGGCAGACAAAAATGTTTCAGACAAAAGTTGCATGGTTTGGAGGGAGCCACATGATGAAAATATAGACATGACCTAATATATCATGAAAAAATATCATGACAAAATTTAAAATATCTCGGAAAATTCTACACTAAAAAGAGTTTAAATATAGTGTTCTGAAAAGGTCTTGAAGTCAGCTACAAGAATATGACATGCAAAATAGGGAGTTCCATTAAAAAAATTTAAGGTGTGAACTTGACCTGACCTTGAAAAGGTCACTCAAAGTCAAGTCCGTATTTTCATCATGTGGCTCCCTCCAAACCATGCAATTTTTGTCTGAAACATTTTTGTCTGCCGGGCTCAGTTTTCGAGATATTCGGCTGGGTCCTTTAAAATGGGACACCCTGTATATTTTTACGTTCCCCCCTCACGCATTTTGAAGCTTAAGTCTCCTGAGTTTAGGTTAATTTTATAGCTTTTTTGTAGATTAATTTTCATTGCATTAAGGAGACAGTTTTCTATCGTTTTCTATCGTTTTCTATCGTTATATTTTTTATCTTTGATAGATTTTTGTCCTGGCATACTTTCAGCTTATTAAAATCTTGCCGCATCGCGTCATTCTTTAGCGCGCATCCGAATGAAAGGTTTTATTAATTAACTATTAAATACCATCAAAACACTGTCATGCGTCATGTAGCCTGAAAAGTAAGATTATATAGAGCTTAATTGGCGCGAAAAGGGTCGCACATTATGAATGCCGCAGTAGCTGTGATTTCAAAGGAAATAAGCTGACCTCGAGGCTACTTTTTCCAGACGCAAATGCAACAATTCGCTCTGGGCCATATATCCGCGGTATCAGTAATGTATCATGGGTACAAATGCGTCAAAAGGCAAGGCTAACACAATGTTTTTAATAATGCATGCGACATGCTGAGTCTGCCGGTGCATTGCGTTATTAAGATTCCTGCGTTTTCACACGGAAAGAACGGTTTTGCTGAAGTATCTAAAAATTTGGCCAGACACAGATCTGAAAATAATTTTGTTAGACCATCGAAAGTAACTATGTAGGACACTCCAACATAATGATAATGCTGCAAAAAGTTTTCATATTCTAGCAACTATTTTAGACGTCCTACATAATTATTTTGACGACCCAACAAAATTATTTTTCAGATCTGTATCTGGCCAAATTTTTTAATATTTCAGCAAAACCATTCTTTCCGTGCAATTACTGATTTTTGAGCCAGACCGTCTGCCTCTTCGTTCCTTATGCATTCGTATCATTGTGCGCGGATCTGTACTTTTATGTCGAGAGCGTAGCGTCGTTATACGGTGGATAAGTTTTCAATACAATTTCAAAAAGAAATGGATCTAAATCAGATTTGTTTGAAGACTAGGTCCGAGGTGTTATATTGGTCGCAAATATTACGTTCAAATATGTACCTATGCATATAATAGAATCCAACGATGAAGAGCATAACGATAAATATATCCATTTCACGAAACCAGCGGTGAAAACAAACGTTTTATTTAAATCACGTTATATGCATGACATATAAAAAAAATCTCAGCTAAAGGTCATACGTATTTTTTCCCGACACGCTGCACATAACTCAAGCAGAAAATTAAGGCCTAATTTGATATTGGTTCTCTTATTTAGGTCGGATATCTATCTGGGGGTATAATGGAGAAGGCACCTCAAGCAGTGTCTAAAATGAGATTTTAAGTCGTAAGACTTAACATATCGACCAATCACAGTTGAGCATTCTAAAAATAAAACCGCAATTTTGATTGTGATTGGTCGATATGTTAAATCTTACGATTTAAAATCTCATTGTAGACACCGCTTAATTGGCACTCCGACATGATTTCGAACATCAGGTCAACGTCTGTGATGTTTTTCGATTTCGTTGCGGCTCATGGCATATGCGATCGAAACAGAATTTCCGGTTGCGGTGCAAATTTAATTGCACCGTCAACGGCGCTTTTTGCTCGCGCTGTTACGAGCATTACAGCTGCATCGGTCGATTCGTAACGCGACGATTCGTAAAGCGAGCGCCATACGAGTGCGTGAACGTGGAAGAATGCAAGCGCGCTTCCTGCGCGCTACACACGCGCCGCGTAAAATTTAATCGGCTACGTAACGCTCAATTACATCAACGCGTTTAGCGTTTTTTTCCCTTTTTCTCCCCCCTCCCGCGGGACATGTCGTTGCGCGTGAAACGCGCCACTTGACGAAACGACCCTTTTTCCCGTCGTTTTGTTGCCACGCGGCGTCACGCGAAGGGTTGTTATTTTAACGACACAGCTTAACGCTTTTAATTCGCGTTATCGGTAAAGCTCGATAAAGCTCCCTAGTAGGATGATTCGGGGAAACCATTAGCTCTTTGTTCGATTTTTTTTTCAGCACACATTACACGCTAAATCGAATGAACAAAGATCACGAACGAAAAACGGTGAATCATCCTCATACAGTGCGCATGAACAGTGTACACACAGACCTGATGCTTTTGTAGTAAAAGAAACGAACACAAGCGAAACGCAATACGGGGCGAAGACAAATATTGGCGATGCAGATATCTATCAAGTTTTCGCCAAGTTTTTCCTATATAAACCTATAATCTTCCACAGTTAATATTACCCTTAGCAAATACAGTCGCCTTTAATAGGAGATTAATTTTAACCCTTTAATTGTGGCATGTTTCAACTGTTCGTCACGTGCGGGACATGGCATATGTACGGCTTTTTCATTCAGGATCGAACGTATATATACGCCTTTTGCAAATGATACTCTTTCGGGGCATATATGTACGGCTTCCGCAGGTAAACGGTTGACCCCTTGTCTACAATGCGTATTTAAGGCGTTAAGACTTAAGAAATTGACCAATCGCAGTCGTTTATTCTCCTCATATACGACTGCGATTGGTCAATTTCTTAAGTCTTAACGCCTTAAATACGCATTGTAGATACCCCTTGAAGGATTGGCAGTTACGGGTTTTCCCTGTCGTGTTTCCATTTCGTGTGAAGTGTTCAAGCACGATCATTGCTGTATCTCTCGTGTCACGTAGCGGCGCGGCTAATTTTTCCACGAGTTGGATACAGTGAAATTACAGAGCGCGAGCCGAGGTGACACGCGTCGCAACATTCGCGCAAACATTCCCGCAAGCGCTTCAAACTTCCCATGCCGGATGACATAAGCGCGACGCGGATTCCTCCGCGATAAGTGCGCGACGTAGGCTCCTCAGCATTGTTTGACACGCTTCGCTCCAAGAACATCCCTCCGTCACTATCTCTATATCTCTTTTCTCTTTCCCTCTTTGTATCCTCGCCGCGAACAGCACTTCGAGAACGAAGCACGAGAAGATGTTGAGTTCACTCGACGACACTCGAATTTTCGGGAAACCTCCTACTCGTGATCCCGGTAACCGCCGTGACGAGTCTGTGGAAGGATGAGCATGCTCACACAACGTCGGCTCAGACGACGAAGATCCGGGACTAACAACGGGAAGTGTCCTTCCGTAGACAGCGGGTCGCGGAAACGAGCGCCGGCGTAGGGTTTGAAAATCCTGTTGGTTGACGTGAATGTGTTTGCGAATGTACGTGTTCTCTGCGGATGATACAGAAAGACTTTACAACCAACTTTAAATTATGTATGTTCTTTACAATTAAATGTACGTAATTCGTGATTTCAATTTTGATGGCAGATTCTCGACTTTCTTTTTTCACTTTGATCGTAGTGTGCAAAATGAAAAATGAGTTCTCTCTCTTGGTTCGATGTGCAATGAAACTGTAATATTTTGTTAATGATAATTTTATTTTATTTTACATTTATAAATTATACTATGTTTGTTATATATAACATTTTTTGATAAATTTCAAGTCATTTATTCTGCGAGAACTTAAAATTAAAAAAGACATAATTGTAAAATAAAAATATTAAACATTAATTAACTTTTAGAAATGGGAAGAGATATCAAAACTTAATTTGTTAATCAATTTTAAATGGATTAGTAAAATACTGTAATAAAATTTCAAACAATGTAAAAATTAAGATCAAGTTAAATGTTAAATTAAGCAAGTTTAATATCGGAAATACCAAAGCTGTGAAAGAAGATAATCTCCGGGAAGATAATGTCAAATATTTATCGAGAAAAGGGTCATGTCTATTTTCAGCAAATAAATTTGAAATTCTATATAAACCTCGCATAACAGTTTGTATAATTGTAACTGTTTTTTATATAGAATGAAATACCATTAAGGACTACACTGCAAATCCAAGCGTGTTATTTTAGCTGAAGCTCTTTTTACACATTTCTTGCCGTTTTAAATCATGTCATTTAACACGATTGAACGTATTAATTTTTAATTTAATACGAAACAGGAAGAAACATGTAAAAAGATCGTCAGTCAAATGCGTCACTTTTAGATGTTTATGCGTGTAAAAATAACACGTTTGAATTTGCAGTGTATGTATTTTTGCATATTTATTTAAATATTAAATTTATATTATATTTCTATATATTTATTTTTGTTTAGTTTAATATTGCATTTTCAATATAAATATACATATTTAATACCATTGTGTGATCCTTTTGTGTTTCATCTTATGTAATATTCTGCTTATAAGTATTATTGTTCGATAATTTGGTAATGGTAAATCGATACTTAACGCTGGCCAATTTGCCAGAACTTTGAGTTACGATCAGTTACCAGTTAATGAGTGTTCACGCTAAGCAAACAGCGTCTTCAAACGTGAAGCTATTGTTGGAGATACTATGTCATATTGATGGCAGCAGGATACGCCCGTGGACACAAACGGCAAGGAAGTCCTGCCAGCTACGTAACGTTAAACACTTCCACGGGCCAGGGTGGCGCAAGTGAAATTACGAGCGGTTCGTTGGAGAGTTTAACTTCAAGGCTCTTGAAACGACGTACCTATATACGAGGTGTTCGTTTCATTTCCACTGGCAATTATATATCCGTATTTATTTTTAGGTCGTAGGAAGCAGTTTGCTTCCCGTTCAAATGAAAGTCAAATAGTTTTAAGGCCCATGTTATGTGAAATGATGTGTGCTAAAGCTTAAAGTTTTCGAGAAAGTTTGAGCAATATTTGAGGATGCTATACCAGATCTTGTATCATATGCTAAATTTTCGAAATTACTTCTCTTGAAAATTAATGAAGATTTAGCTCAAGCAGATGAATAATATTAAGAATTTAATGAGCTCTTGAAACTCAGTAATATTAATAATGATTTATATTAAACCTATGTTTCTCAGTGTTATCTATGACAGTACAGAAACATTTTAGGTCAATCAAAATGATCCCGACACTCTTCAGATTTATTCTTAAAGATTTAATCGATCCCGCTGCGGAGCTATTCAACTTCCATTCGAACAAAATGTTCGTATCTCTGTCACTTCGCAAGATATCATAGAGAAGGGAAAACGAGCCACCCTGTACAGGGGCGAGAGAAACAGAAAGCGCTTGGGGCTATGTAGCATGTTCAACAGCAAGCAAGAAGAGAGAGGGCGAAAGAGAGAGAGAGAGAGAGAGAGAGAGAGAGAGAGAGAGAGAGAGGGAGAGGAAGAAACAGGGTGAAGTAACGTCGGAACGAGAAGGGTGAAGGCAGTGGAGGAGGACGCGGTGGAAGTTAGGTATAGATTATTGTTAGAAGGTTGTTGAGCCAGCAATATATCTTTGGAACTCTGCCTTGCTCTCTATGAACTCGCCTTTCCAGTACGCTAGGTACATACCTCACTAGACGCGACTCTCAACGCGGGTAGACACCCGCGTTGCCAATGTCTGGAACGTCCAACCCCTCGGAGACTCTTCCCGCAGGGGCGCATCTGCGTGATGCGGCTAGCGCGACTTAATTCTTTCGGTAGGAATAGTCGTTTGTGGAGTACCGTCCGCAGGGCGGTCCATAGCCGAGGAGTGTCCGCAGACTTCGTCCTCGAGCGCTTTAAAACGAAGCGGTAAAAACTTACCGTGTTTTTCATCCGCATTAGTTTTTATCGCGTTTGGTCGATAATGCATCGTTATTCGATAACGCGAGACGTAGCCGTCCGTTAGATTCCGCCGGGTGTTATTGGCACACCAGCGGATTGAAACATTGGGCAGTCGCAGACCACTTCGCGTTTCAATTTCACATAAACGGTTAAGCTTCAGACTTTGAGGGAATCCGTCCCTGGCCTCGTCGTTTCATGCTCTTTATTTTCTCGGGCTCCCCGTGTCAGCTGATTCGCCCTAGAGGAAGGATACCCGGAGTATGCCCGGTCGGCCTTGCGCAAAGGATTCCAATGTGATTTCCGACGCCGCTGTACTTTAATAAGAGACGTAAGAGAGAAAGAGAGAGAGGCGCGCTTAGGGTGCGATAAATGCGCCACGATAAATAAGAGTTAAGCTATCCCCATCGCATTCAGTAGATGTGAAGCAAAGGTAAACGAAGGGAAAGAGGGACGAAAGCAAGGATTGACAGGTTGGATTGTTGCCGAGCGAAATATCAGACTATTTCGCATTCGCTCCAGTCTCTGTTCACGTTTGGCACTGTTTCCAACTCCTTAATATCGATTGGTTGGAGAAACAGTGAATATATCTTTCGTTCTACTAAAATATTTTCCATTTTGGAAAAAATGATATTTGAAGAGAATTATTCCAGTGCTGACATCAATTATATTGATGTTAATTATAACTTTATTTAAGTCGTAGTTAAGTTATTATTTAAATAGACGTTCGTAATTATTATTATATACCACACATTTGATTTTTATATTTCGGTATAGATGATATTTTCATTTTACAAGTGTACATTTAGGAAAATATTGAAAGGGATATAACCTAATATAAATTTAGTAGAAATTTAAAGCGATTTGATTTTCATTTAATTAGTTATACAAAATGTTGTAGAATACTGATTAAAAGCTTGTATTTCTCATGACACGAATATTCAATCAGTCGAAATAATATTCTGTTATTTAAGATTATCCTGTGCTATTTTTTACTGTGGATATAACTAATTATAACGTATTATTAATAGCGATATAATTATAATTATCTTAATCATTATATTTCAACAATTCGACGTTGACATTATTATTAATGTCAATTTTATTATTAACGCAATGGCGGTAGCAATTTCATCTTTATCCAAAATTTTAGTTATTTAAAATGTTAGGATTTAATACAAAGCGGATAAAGCTACTCGGAAAAAATAATAGACGGATCAACAGTACCGTGAATTATATGTAAAATTTTGAAATATTTTTATTAAACAATAACGAATCTATTTTTGGATTTCCGAGAATAAAGGTTTCATATTGCATTCCCATTTTGTACACATAAATGCGATGAAAATTTCTATTGCTTGGCTCAAAAATAATTTAGCACTTCTGACTCGCACGTGATCGTTATTTTAATTCTTTCTTCGAATATATTCTCGAAATTTTTTACAGTATCAAAATCGGTATCGGATACGGCAAATAGCCTAATCAATTGCTTTTATGCGCTGTCGAATTTCTCGTCAACGAGTTAATCAAATATTACAGTCTTCTCCGAAGGCATTTTAGCATAAAATTCACCGGCCGGTCTTGTTGAGCGAGCTGCAGCTTTTAAATTTCCTTTTCCACGGCGTCGGGCGGAACTGCACGCGATGAATATTTCACGAAAACAAATAACAGGGAGTATCATGAGACTACGCGTAAAAGATACCAACGTTGTGAATCTCGTTAGATATCTCGTTATTCGCAACAATCCTCCCGTAAAGTGTTAATCGATTGTATCGAATGCTCAAGGTAACGGTGTCCAAACCGACCGTTCGATCACGATTTACGATCGATAAATGTCACTTAAAATGCCACCCCGCTGTGGAAAAAAGTAGAACGCGGCAACCGTGCGGCGGTAGCCGCCATAAAATATACTAACACCGAAAAATGGAACTAGAATTTATGAGTTGAGAGTGAAACGAAATTTTGTAACGCCTCAGATAAAATATGTACGCGATTTTTCTCATTACTGTTTATGCCGGAGAGAAAAAAAAATACTTATCGCGACGTTAAGCAACACGGGCTTGTTATTGCGGGGACATTTATCCGCCGTGAAACGTGGCAGTAATGGCAAAGAAATGAATACCTTTTTTCTGATTTTTCTTTCTATTCTCATGGACTGAGAACTTTTCTGTATATATAGAGAACTTGCAATTTTGGCAATTTCATTTTACATTGTCGAGATGTCTCCTTTTCAACGTCTGTCGCTGTAGACATCGCCGATTTCAAAACGTAATGCGACACAAATGCAATTCTGTAAACGTGAAACCCGATTCAAGCGAGATTATTATTCCATTCCGCTCGAAAATATCTGCTGTTGTCGAGGTCAAGGATTAAAAGCCTGTTGAAACGGCTCATCCAGTACGTAGCTTTTCATTCCGCAAAAGCGCTCGTTCCCAATAACGGGGTGGCTCGGACTGGATTTTCAATCTACACGTATTTCATGACATTCAACGAAGTAGATATTATTTAATAAAGACGATACGAACAGAAACGGTGAACGCAGAGACAGTGAGGATGGAAAGTCGAGCCGAATGCAAGGAAAAACGCACTTTACTCCCGAGAGTGTAACGGGTTGTACGAAGGAGAAAATGGAGGGTGGAGAAGGAAAAAAAGAAAAAGGAACGACGCCACGGGCAAGGAAACCAGGTCCTTGAGACAGTTTTACGTCGGGTTACAACTATGTCGCAAAGCAAATTGGATCCGATGACATGAGGGGGGAATAATGCAAAAACATGCTCTCTTACAGTAACTCACAGGAGACGGTATCAACAATTTCTCACCAATCTACTCTGCTGTGAACTTACTCTTTTTATCTTTAACCGGATTACATTATTATCAATTTTTTATTTTATGCAAAAAAGAAAGAAAATTAGAAGGACAGCCGAATACGCCACTTTAGTTCTCGTTAATACAACTGCACTTTTAGATAAAATTAATATTACTAAAATTTAGCAGAGATAATCAACATAAATTCAAGAAGATAATGTCTCGTGATAATAAATTGTTCACGAGATATTAATCGCGACGTAATAATGAATTGCCGTGCGACAAAGTTTTCTTGAGATCAAGATTTCTTCGAGACTTGCGACGAGCGTAACGTTTGCGACGGTCCGGAATTTTAATATCTTTAGCACGTAAACGAGTAATGAGACTAAAATATTTCTTTAATTTGATAAATTTACATTATGATACATATATCTAATATACATTTAAAATGAAATAAAATGAGTCATATTACGAAAGGTTAATAATTTAATTATTAAAATTAAAATTTAATTTAAGGAAAATTTATTTAAAGTTAACTGAAGTAAAAATTTTTGTTAATTATTTAATAATTGTTAATTATTTTAACACTCACGTATACGATAAAATTGTTTAACTTTGAATCGTTTTCACAATACTTTAATTAATGCCAATACAAAAACTATTAATTAAAACGATCGTCATTGTATTTTCTGTTTATTTTTTCATATTTTATGTTATAATTTAAATACGTATTAATAATTTTATAATATCTCGTTATGATGGTATCTCTGAGAAAATTTGTTTAGCTTTTCGAGTTCGGATAATCTGCCGTTATATTACTACAGAGAAATTACAGAATAGGTCCGTCGTGCACGTTTCCTTCTCATTATTCTTACTTCGCTTAAGGCACTCTCCGCTTCTCCGACACGCGAGAATTTCCACTTTGTTCTTTGAGTTTCGTTCGTGGAACTCCCTGGTAGCCTTTCGGCGATTAGTGATCTAGGATTAGTTAGTAATGTCGAAAGGGACCCTTCGGCATCGGATCGCATTAAACTACTGAACGAGAACGAATTTAGAAAAGACTGAGAGCTCTTTTATCGAAATCGTTTTTGATGTCTGAATTCAAGTGGCATTTTGCGGATGCCATTTCACTACACAAATGCATTTCGCATCAGATACATGGATAATGTGCACACGATACATAACGAATGAAGAACCTGAATATTGCAATTTTATTTACTTCAAAGATAAGAAAAATATTAAATCAATTAGACAAACATTATTATAGTAAATTAAATATTTTTGTATAACGGAATAGAATAAAAATAGGATTGTATTGCATCAGCAATAATTTCTTCCTATACCGTAATATGGAAACGTTAACTTTAAAGAATTAATCAATGCGGAAGAAGTTAATCAGCGTGCGATAAAAATTTCCTGAATATCGGAATTGGAAATTGCTGCTATGATCTCTCGGATATTAAATGCGAATACGACTTCTATTTCTTGCGGGATGAAGCCATTCTCGCTAATGCAAAGATACGCTTGTTCATATTGTTATATAAATTAGTAATTTAAAAGACACAAATAAACAATCCTCGCTCAAAATTGTTACAAGCGTAATCGATTTAGAGTAAAACATTCATTTATTTAATATTTATGAATGACAATTCATACGTGCCTTTCAGAACTTAATGAGTTTCTTTTCGCGTCTTTGGAATGGCAACGTTAATAGCGTACACAGAGAAGTTAGAACAAACGAGAATAGCTTTAGTCTTGAAATTTTCTCGAAAGCTTTGGCCTCGTTCCATGAGATACTCCGCAACGTGACGCCGTTCCTCTTTCCGTCACGGAAATCCGCAGCTTTCTGAACGTCCAGGTCTAAGTCTCTGAGTCATTACGTAACTAATTTTAGCTATAGTCCTCGACACTGCATTTTGTTAACGATCGTATACAGGTCGTCTGTATATTGGTTATCTGGTATTATAATTATAAATTATTAATTATTAATTAAACTTTTGGATATTAATTATGTTTGGAAGTAAACAAGAATGCTTAATCTAACAATATACAATAATGGGAACAATATACAATAATGAAAAGGTATAAATATAGTATAATACATCCGTCTTAAACTTTAAGAATAGATGTAATATATTATAATCTTTTCCTGTTAGTGCGTTTATGATTCTATCTTCAGAGAATTTCTGTTATCTTCTTTAACAATATAAATGCAAGAGAATTCGTCTTGGATAATACGGAACATTGTTTCGCACTTTTGCCAAGAACAGAAAAGGTTAAAAGTTAAACGGCTGATCGTCTCGTCGATGGAAGGACAAAGCTGTCTCGACGACAAATCCTTCGGGAACGAACATGTGTGTATTACAGGAACGTTTAATGCTTAGCGAGAGGAAGCAGGTCAACCGAGCTTTTTATATTAGATATTGTGAAAGGTATTTTATATAAATGTATAGTTTTGTGCATAAATTTAGAAAGCTGATAATGATATAGAAAAAAGCGAATTTAAACTAAAATGTGCTTATTATATTAAGGAATTTTTAATAAAACAGTTTTCTTCATTTGTGAAAGGCGTCAGAAATAGGTCGTGTGACTTTTCACTTAATTTCTTTCGATATTGGAAAAAGTATATATGGAAGCACATATAAGGAAGGAGTGATATATTTAAACAGTATAAAAAAGTTACTTTATGCTCTATATAAAATTCCTTTATATAAAATATTTGCGACATATAATGCGATTAAGTTAATTAAGTTGACCTAATTGCTTATTTGTTATAAATTTATATAATGTGTATTAATAATAAATTTATATTATGTGTATTTAATAATATGGCAAATATTCTTAAAGTAATTTTGTTAGTTTTATAGAAATATGTTTGTAATTTTTATATAAAAATGCATAGAATAAGTCACTTCGGTGCGTCACTCACCGCGATGCTTGTATAAATTGGAAAATCCGAACAAAGAATAGGGTTTCATTTTTGAAAGAGTAGCTTCATTCGCCATTCAACGAGGGTAATCCTTCGACATAGGTCAGGATAAAAAAAAAGCTGGCAGCCTGGAAGAAGGCGGATTAGGAGAAATTAAAAAACCTTGAGCCGGATTACGAATCTCTAACGAGAAGATTGGCGCTCATCATTCGCTCTGTTAGTCTCATTCCGGCCGATTTGTCGAGACGATTAATATCCCGATCTTTTTCTTGGTTTCGCCATTTTCTACCCTGCCTCCCCCAATCTCCCTCCCGCCCCTCCAATCCCCTTACGACGTAGGGGTCTTTGTCCGAATTCCGTCGTCGCGTTTCTCCCGTTATTAGGGGCAATTCGACCAACGCTCTCGAAATCCGCGCTCATAATTTGCGGGCGGGCCCATTTGCAACTCTAACGAGGCGAGGGCCTCGGGCTTCTTTCTGCGCGACAATTAAGGCGTAGTTACCGCGCGCGGAGCAAGAACTAACGCCCTTTGAAAACAGTTTAAAAGTTGCTACCTTGAGCTTTCGTAACTCGAATTAACGTTTCGCTCGTCCTCGCGTCGCTCGCCACCCGCCTCGCACGATGCCCCGACCGTGATCTCGTTGCGCGCCTCCACGCGCTCGCGGAATCTAGTTTGCCGATATTTGAGTATGTTTGCGCGCAAACTTTCCCGGAATATCAATTTTTGCTCATTTCTGGAAAACTAAAAAGAATGGGAGCTCTCCCATTAAATTATGCAAATATGCGCGGATTGCAGCCTCGTCGGGCTACTTTTTGGTTTGTACCAGAAGGGTCAAGGAAAATGTAGATCGTAAGTGCTCCGCTTGCAGATATTTGCTTTCACGAAGATATCGGGATGATTCTGGCTCGATCGGCGGAAAATGCAAATAATCTGATTTATTTTTATGACGATCAATACCAATATCGCATTTCTCATTGAACTTTCTCGCTCTAATACGTACGACAATAAGATAAAGTACGGTTTCAGAAATGCAAAACTTATACATCTGCCCGTATACTGATTTATATTCTGTAGAAATAGTGCTATTTGTATAAAATCTGAATTTGCAAGTAGGAACGAAACAAACGAGACAGATCGTAGTAGAGTACGGCTTAGTCATCCAATAACAATGTCGGAGGATCACGGGAATAAGACAATTTATGCGCACATAGGAGCTGCCATATTCTTTCGGCGATATTCGTGTTTTACGATCTTGTTGTTCAGAACATTGTCGTTTCTTCATATTGTAATCGCAACACTGCCAAAAACCACGCAATCGTTGCCGAGCTTATATCTAATCAATAATGTTCTCTAATGACTCATATTTTAAAAAGTACCATTTCATAAAGTCGTATTTTTTCTTCTTAAAATGTTAAATTCACATAAAATTGCGGGACGATTTTTTATAACACACGATTCACGACAAAAGTGAGCGAAAGAGTACACGGATGTTAGTAAGAGTTTGCATTGGTAATTAACATTTATTAATTTTTCACATTTTTGTGTGAATGTGATTTAATTAATATTAATCTAATTAATATTAATCGTTTAATAAGTATTTGGTAAAATTTTCATAAATAAGCGCTTACATAAATTAATAATATAAAACAATACATTAAATATATAACTTTTACTATGTGTGATCTAAAGAAAGTTTCTTCGAAGTTCTCTGTGACACTCTATACACTGAATAATATAAAATGCTCCATCATTTCTGAACTTGTTGCTCTCAAATGGCGAGCTTATACTGCGTATATTTTACCGACCTACCGGGTTAGCTTTACGGAAGTTTAGAAGGGAAGGAGATGCCGAAGAGAGGCAGTTTTCATACGCTGCGGTAGCGTTAGACGCTCATTCGCGAGGCGAAGAGAATCGACAAATTTCAGCTCTTCTGTTTCCGTCTTCCTCGACATTGCAAAAATAGTAGCGCACGACTCCGTTCACCAGGAACGGGGATGAGGAAAAAATATGCAAAGCAATTTCCATCCATCAAGCGCACCTATCGCCGATCTTCTAGGGAGCAAGCACGCCCTCGCGTTCCCCCGACGTGTTCTCGGATTCTGCCCTAAATAAATCTTCTTTATCTCCGCGAGAGTATGAAGTCGCACTTGTTTCCGCAGCACTCCGCAGAAACGCACGTCTGTATCTTCATGCTTAAATTAATGTAGAACCTTATGGGATCAGAGACCGATTGGAAAGATTCAGATAAAACGCGTAGGCGGATTAATATACATAAATGAGCCGATATACAAAAATGAGGAAAAACATTTATTTTCATTTTCTCAAGGGCATATTTCTAGTTTTGAATTTCATGATCTTGAGCGAGCGTTATAGGAATCTGCTTTCGGAATTAAAATAAATCTTTCATAGCTGTCTATCGCAAGGTAAAGATTTTCTTTTGATGTCAGCAAGCAAGTCGTAATGTTATGTGGTTTCGGACTTGCTTGGATTTCAAGGACGAAGTATCCGCGTAACGACGCTGAACTAATGCGAGTGCACGAGTGCGCTTGCACAAATGCAAGCATCGAAAATGGATATTACCGATTCAGAGCTTATTTAGAATTCACAACGAGCTCACGCGATCAGCGCACGATTACATTATCGCGCTAGTGTGATTAAAATCATTCATTTGTTTGGCGAATCTCGTAAAATTATTTGCCCATAATTTTGCCGGATACCGTTATCCACTCTGGAAGCTTGGACGTTAATTAAAATTTATTTTTAATCATACATGATGCAAGAACGTTGTCGCTCGGGCCTCGGATAATGCGTTTTCTATTTTTGTTATAATTAATTTATGTGCGGTTTCTCGAGTGGAGTTTGTGCGAATATGTAAAGGAGAACAATTGTGCGTTATTTATGTGGTGAGAAAAGGGTGAAACTCAGTGCAAATGCGTACAATAGAAACGAGATCCCGATTGTCTTTCTCGAGGAGAATACATCAGTCTCTAACAAAACCACTTAAAGTTTTCTCATTTTAACGGAATTAACGCACCGCGACAAAGTAGTCGTTCAGCGTTAACCATTTTGTCTATTATTCCGTTTATAAAACTTTCTTCAGTTTTAAGTTTTTAATCAATCACCTCGGGAACTAAGATGTTTATATATCTTTTCTTTTAACGATATTATATTTAATTTAATTTTAAAATGTTTGACTTTAAAATTACTCCGACAGGTAATTGTGCTTTAATAAGATTATACTTGTCTAATACGTTTCTCTTTTATGTCGGATTTATCATGAGGATCGAACTTTATAAAATTTGTTAAGGATTCATGTCGCGGTGCGTGATAACAAATTCTCCAGTATGTCGCAATAGTTTGACGAGCGGAATAAATTTTGTTGGAATGACGGTCGCCCTCGCGTATCTGGAATTGACGAATATTCATAAATTCATACGTTTGCTATGCATGCGCGGCGTGCATCTCATGTGTGCAACGACATTGACGAAGATGAATATAGATGCTCTTATGGCCGGAATGGATGGCGAGGACATGCCAGCCGATTAAAAATTCCGCTGTAACGTTCAATGTAAAATCAAATGTAACTCGCATCGTATTCGGACCAATTACAGATAGACTAAAATAGCCGTTTACATAAATTACTCCAGTAAATCACGTTGCGCATATTTGATTTTTTAAATTTATATTTCTATAATAATATATCCGTTGTTATGTTTTAAACAAAACTGAATTTACATATTCCGTATGCCTTAGGGGGAAAATATACGCTTCAATACAATTACCGTAGTATAAAAAGGATAATTAAGATGAAAATATCGTTTCCGATATTCGCTGAATGCGTTTGTTTCGAGATAATTTTACGTAATTAAACGTTTGTTTTTGATATCGCTGCATTATTTGGAGCGCGCTGTTATAAACTTAATAACTAACAACATTATTTAAAATGGAAGTTAAATCATAATAATAACTTATTAATAATTAACAACAGAGTTAGTTAAATTTGTGAAATTATCAGCGCAAACAATTTTTATCTCATCTTATCTCCATGTCTCTTCGTATTTTTAAAAAATTTCAACGATTTTTTGACAAGCTAAAGTGTTCGCTGTTGAGCACAATTTCAATAGATTCGAATATCGTTTTGCTAGCTCAGTTTCGAATAGTTTTATCCTGGAGAGATAAATGGGGTTAACGAACGAGGAAACATACAGGTGGAAGAGAAGCTAAAGGAGAGGTTGGCTCGCGAGCTAAACAAAATGGTGAAACGAGCCGAAACACTCTTGAGAGCTTGCGTAATTAGTAAGAATACTCCTGCATCCTGTTGCTGCAGCTTGAAACGGAATTCTCATTTCGAGACTCCAATTTCCTCTTTATTCTGCTTGAACTCGGGATCGGTTTACGTGTCGGAAAAATTGAGGAGCAAAAATTCAGTAAAGACGATGAAATTACTTGACGTTTTTGCCGTTTAGCTTGTTAGGAAAGTCAGTAACGGGGGAGGAGGGAACTTTCAAAAATCGGTATTTAATTTTCCGCCGCAATTATGCCTATAATGCAATCTTTCTTCTTAAATTCAGTCCGATGAGTTTCTCGACAATATAGAGGAATCTATTCAATACGTTCGAAACAACAGAAAAATATATGGCAGCATATTATTAACGAGCAAGCGGAAAAGCTCTTTGATGTTATTTGCAATCAATGTTAATGATGGTGTCGGAGAGGAAAACGCGCAAAGTGTGAGATATAATCAGGTGCGAAATAATCTTGTTCGCACGTGGCATTTATTTTGCCTCGTGCATCGTGCGTTGATTCCGTTCACGATCCAAACTTCTTCGCTCGTAACTTGCCCTTCACCTCGTTCTTCCCTTCATGGCGAGGAATTTAAAAGTCTCTCCGGCGCGAAAGGCAGCCTGTGTTTGCTAGGGGGATTTTCTGCGAGTTCGAGCACCGAGCAGTAAGAGGATGAATTGGACGAGGGATAGGGGGAAGATGAGACGAACGTCCATAAACTCGCAGACCACGTAGACCTTCTTGCTCCTTCTCGTTTTCGTGATCTTTAATCTTCGTGCATGAAAGTAACTGGGCCGTTTCGTGACGGTGTGCTACGTAAATATGATGTCACGTACTACCAAACGAGTATAACGTAAATCCGAAAAGGGAGAGAGCGACGTGAGTTATACTTCATATTTCCGGACGTTTACTATTTTATTGATTTTATTTATTACGTAGTAATAAACTTTGAAGTATGAAGGATTAAGATTATATAGATTAAGTATCGATAAACGTCGCATATTGAAATCATAAAATAACTTTGACAAAAATTTGCTTCTGGTTCCATAGATTTATTAAATAATTATTAATGCTACAGTATTAAAAACAATTATTTATAGAAATCTAATAAACTTACAATATAAAATATATAGTAGTTTTTACGTATAATATATTTACGTATAATACATTTTTATATATGTTTGTTAGGATAGTCTTATTATGCGTGAAAAATGGTAAATAGTGAAGAACGTCGAAAATTAAATAAAAGATTTATATAATTGAAACTAGAGTATCTTAATAAGAAGAATTATTTCGAAGAATTATTTCGCTACGCTCTTGTTAATTCTCTTTTAAGAACTGGGAAGAAGAAGGAAAACAATTTTTGCAATCATAAATATATATACAAATCTAAGTTATCATACACATACACAAAATAGAACGTATGCTGCTAAGGTGCTTTTTTAAATCGTCTTAGAGCGTCTTAAAAAAGTTTCCCCATTATATCAAAGCATTCATTTGCAAAGTGAGTTACATAAGCAAGTGTTTTTTTACTCGTTTTGTAGCAGATTGTTACACGGAATGAACGGTTTTGCTGAAATATTAAAAAATTTGGCCAGATACAGATCTGAAAAATAATTTTGTGGGATCATCAAAATAATTATGTAGGACACTCCAACATAATGATAATGCTGCAAAAAGTTTTGATATTCTAGCAACTATTTTAGGCGTCCTACATAATTATTTTGACGATCCAACAAAATTATTTTTCAGATCTGTATCTGGCCAAATTTTTTAATATTTCAACAAAACCGTTCTTTCCGTGTATCTATCTCGAAACGCGTGTATCAGTCAAGAGTCTCTCTGCAAAGATCCCTTTTCCAATACTCTTCTATTTCTTTTCTTTAGCACTGTATCCAGAAAAGCGATAATTAAGGAAATACTTTCCCATTGGTACGTAACTCCTTATCTCGAGAAATTGTTCTAAGGATTCAAAGAGCTGGCTCCATTCCCGATTTCTACAAAACTCTTTAATTCTTTCTTGTAATATCACGTTACTCGTCTATACTTTTTATTTTATTGCAGATACATTGGATTTCTTTCACAATGTTTCCTACTTCTTTTATTTAGGTCAAGAGATTATTCTGTTGTAAAGGAATATATCTGTCATTATATAGAATACTTGAATCTAATTAAAGATGCGCGCATTTAATGACATACGCATAGATATACGTTTTTATGACGAGTAATTTTAGCAATTTTATTTAGAGTAAAAAAAAGAGAAAAACAGAATTAATTATCTGGATGAATTAATTTGGAATTCTTAATTATTATTTGTGTTTGATTCGTTCTTTCTAAATTAATCGTATAGGTAACTGTAATGCATTTTCTTCCATATATTTTCGTTATGCAGCAACAATATGATATTTCACTACAGGATTGTTATTATACGCATATATTTATCTTACAATCGTGATTTCCATGGATTTACGGAGATACTAGATTGGCGAGGATAAATTTATCCTGAGAAAACAAAAGGCGATATCATTTCAGCCAGGTAGGCCGTGAGAATTAAAATAACAATATCAGTGTGGATTTTATTCATATTTCACTGTCGGAAAAGCTACAAATCAAATAACTACACCTCAGTTTGTTGAGGAGTGGAGCTCCTTTCATTTCCATGTCAACTCAACCGTAAGACGGGGACGTTTCGAAAGTAAAGTTTAGAGTTTGCGTTCTCTCGCTTGATTTTGTGGAGACGTGCACCGAGTTTGTTATAAAAATCGAATTAGTTGTTAAGCTCCGTCTACACATCCGAAAGTTGGTCTTTCGTAATTGACGAGTTCTTCAAAGACAAATCTTCTTCTCTTGGCTTCCTTGCTTGATTTTGTAGTCTAATTACCAAGCGCTCGTAGATACACACTCTTCACAAGAATTAAAATCTATAGCTAAGAAATATCTTGCGTTTCTCAAAGTAACTTTCTTTACTTTCGCGGCGAATCGTTGTCTAGTCTCGCGTGGTTGTAACGTACTTTCAGCGATAGTTTGTAACAGGTCATAAAAGGTCGTAACAGGCTTTCTTTGGCTCATCCATTCTTTCTGTTGGCCCGTTTCCAACAAAATTCATTTTTATCGCCTCGTAGACGTGAGTACGTGTCGAGTTAGCGCATTGGTGATGTCTGAGGACAGTCGCAAACTCATAACTGTGAGCTAAGTTTGTGGTGCAAAGTCCTGCCACGGCGTGACTCGATTTCTCTCACGTCGTCGAAAATTGTTCTTCGGAAAATTTGTACCTTTTGGCCATCGGTGGACGTTGGCTGAGCAAACGAGACACCAGAATAACGTGTAATGTCAAACGACAGAGGATAACAAATAAATCAAGCGAGCCAAGCGAGCAAAAAGAAAGTAATCATGGACGAATGAATTTATTCCTTTAGGAATAGCAGTTAAGTAAATAGTATGAAAATAAAATTGCAAGTATTTTTTATTCATTGCATAAAAAATATCATTTTTTATCTTTTACTTTCACATCACAAAACGTTAATTTTAATGTATTGAAAAACATAATTAAACTTTATAACATAATTACAATGTAATTATATTAAATAAAATGCCAAATAAAATTTTGCTTTGCTAAATTGCAGTACATCAAAGAAATAATAAAAGTTTTAAATGTGCAATTAGTTGGTAATAGCAATAGACTAATAAGAACTTATAAGCGGAGACAGAGAGATGCTTAATTAATTAAATTGTTTTCCATATATTAATCTGAAAACCCTATGTGTTTTCAATAAATTAATAATATCAGATTGATTTCTGGAAAATAATGTAATGAATTATGCACCATTATCTGCTATTAAGCTCTTATTAATCCGTTATTATTATCAAAAATACAATACATTAAATTTATATATATTACAATATTTTATGTAGGATTATATTAAAGTAAAAACTAATAGGTATTTACTTATGTAGTTATTAAAAGATCAATATAAAGTATCTTATTTTTTACACATTTTGTTCTGGCAAATTAAATTTTAGTAATTAAAATCTGTTATAATTATAAATGTATAAATTATATTCACACATACATGTATAATAATATAAAATCTATCTAATTACCATTAGTTTTCGGAAAGTATTAAAAAAAGTAACAGCAAGGATAATAAAATATTAAAAGTAGCGATTTTATTTCCATAAGTTTCTAGGCCAAAATATTATAAGCGGCTCAAATGTTATTTTTGTTTTCACACGCTTCTGTGATTTTCTTCTCCACTTTGTTGCAATTATCGATTTCCTGTATTGGTTGGTCAAATTCTAGACTGTGGCTTAAGTCAAGTTGAGGTTTCACGGACAAATTGTTTGCCACGACTCCAGGAGTATCCCAATGTCTCGTATTCCATGGTGAAGATGGCGAGGGCGGTTACTCTGTTTGTGTGTAAGCTGAATTTCCGGATATTAATTTAACTTTGTTTAATAACATTCTACTTGACCATTTTGGATGCTCGAAATAACTGTATCGTAAACATAGAATAAAACATATTTCGAATAAATAAGATATATTTTAAATAAATTAAAATATCTTTTTAATTAAAAAAGATATATATACGTTATTAAAATTATACTTTTGTAATTATCAAAGTTTCGAAAGTTAATGCAAATTTGTACTTTTTGTCTAACAATAACTATCAGCGTTAACAAACTTATAATTTAGTACAATATATACGATATCAAGTTAATTATAAATTAAACAAATCAAAGATATCCATTATTATTATTAACTATACTACGTTACTGTGCATAATTATTGTTATTTTATTATTGGCGCTACTTATAAGCGACTTTATCGTTCTGCGCTTTTGTAGATATCCACTTATTCCTCTTTTTTGAATAAACACTTATTTCATATTCGTTGCACGTGGCGCGTCACATTCTCTTCGGAAGAAACTTAGTTCGGAAGATCTTTCGTTTACAACTTTCCAACTGCCGCGCGAAGCAACAACAAAGGGGAAAAAGATATTCTTTCCGACCGTATGGAAGCTGCAGGGCTGCCCTTTTATTCTTCTCGTCTCGTCGTTCGCCCCATAGAATGTATCGAATATCGTAGCAAATATCAAGGATTTTCATACATTAGAATTGAAAATTCGAACGAAAATATTTGTATATCTACTGATATAATTTCCAATTTTCATTTAGAGAGTGGACTCTGAATATCAAAAGAATAAAAAAAACAAATTTCACAAATTTTTGCCATATATATTATAATTTTTACAAATCAAATGTATATTGTGTTAATTGCATAGTGTTTATTGTAAAGGTAATATATATATAGTGTTTAATGTTATAACTTTAATTAGCTCAAAATGTAAAATAATATTCTGTGTAACATATAAATGCTCAGAGAAAATGAAAACCGAAAGCAAATGAATTTTCATTAAATTTACGTATCGTTTATGTCACACAAACGAACGTGCAATGAGAGAAAAAACGCAGTTCGAAAAAAAAAACGGAAAATATGCAACGATATAAAAAATAAAAGTATAGTAAAAAATCAAAGTACAGTACCGAAATTATCTTCGTTCGGTGATCAATATACACCAGAAAAAATCTCGCCGTCGTGTATAGGGGAGTGAAAACGAATCGGAAGCGGAAATCTATCGTACGCGACGCATACGCATCAATATATAAACCCCGATGCGCATATCCGCGACTTTTCGTGCGTGACGTTCTGCGAGGTCGCGTGACAAAATTGGACGGCGATGAATTCCCCGGTGGTACTTCTCCGGATATTCCAGCATGGCTGCTTCTGCACGAATGGAGAACGGAACAAGCCGAGCAATTGGCATGCCACCCGTATTTCTCTGATATCGGCGAAGATGTCGGCGAAACACCTTCTGGGATCTGCCGGTGATAAGTAAACGCCACTCACAAACGATTCGAGTCGCACGTTGCGCTTCGCTATTTAATTTGGTGAACAACGTAGTACATACACACACACACACACATACATTCTTTATATATTTATAGATAAACGACATGCATGGTTTCTACGGCCCGAAATATTCGGAGTTGAGCAAAAATAATTTTATAAAGGTTCACGTAAAAGTTTTGCCTTTAATGACTTTAAAGTGCAATACTTTCATTTATTATAAATTCTCATTATATAAATGTCTTCATTATAAATGTCTCTTTTCAGGATTTTTCATGCCAATACATTCATTAAGTATATTTTTTGTGATATATATATTTTATAATCCGAAAATTCCGGATTTAGATGATCCAGAAAATCTCTTTGAAGTTATAATCCCGAAATGTCAAAGGAAAAAGTTCTCTGAAAATATTTGCCGTATCTCTTTCGTGACTGGAGCGTTGAAATGAATAGACGGAAACACAAGAACTTAAATTACCCCAAGCTCTTTTATGTACGAGTCTATGCAAAGCGATTTTACACCAGCTTAAAAAAACACGAATATTTATTCGCAACGTTGGTCGGAAGCGAATTTATGACCTCACGCTTCGATGAATATTATCTCATGGGCCGTTCTTAAGCTAACGAACGTCGGTCGTCGATTAATATATTAATCGGGCACTCCACGAACGCTGCGGATTAAACTACTCGTGCGAAATTGAACGTGGCAGACTCCCAGCATTCCAACTGCGCAGGGTGTTAATTGCACGCGATATCAGTCTGCGTGGTCTGCCTGTAAATTATCTTTCGACGGACATTAAAAGCGGCCTTGTGTGCGGTGCGGACGACCGTGCGAAAGCGAATCGCGATTGTGCTCGGAGAGGTCGATGTATCTTCTCGTCGTAATCCATCAATCCACCAGCCGAAGACAATGGATGGATACGCCCCGCATTAACTCGTTGCCTGGCACCCCCCTCACTCCTCGTATATTAAAAGCACCAGTTAGGGGGATTTTCATCGGATTCCATTTCCATCCGGTCGACGATGACGCGCGGCCATTAAGCTGCCATTATCCACCAAAGGAACATAGAGCAACATTTGTGTTTCTGTTGCGTGTTTTCGTAAAAGTTCCAGTATGTATGTATGTATATGTTTCCAAAAAATTCCTCAATGTTCCTTTGGTGGATACGCAGCTTTACGTCTACAGGGGAAGTCGGCGCATCGTTTTCTTTGCGCAACTTCCGCGAGCGTTTTCCATCAGTTAGATCCTCGGACAGCAGTTTATGAATAAGATCCTTCGATGTGGGGGATCCTAGAGAGCCTGTCTCTCGACAGCCGCGCGTCTCCGGGATCGTTCGCAGTCGTACGTATATATTATGTATGCAACATTGCAATTTGCATCGCTCCCGTATCGTCGAGCACGACCGAGCATCGGTTCAACGGGGGCTCGCCCTTGCGAGCGAGGGGAGGATTGGGGTGATACGGGGACCGCAGGAGCACAACCGGCGCATCGGCGGCGGTTATGCGGCGACATCGACGTTACATTTTGTGTAAGCATTTGCATGCTTAACTCGCTATCTCCCCGCCTCTTATAACTCCGGGCCCCGCAATCTACTACCACCATTTCTGTCTAACCCCATATCCCGACCTCTGTTCCTATCGTGCGCCGCTTCCTGATTCGGCGCCGCCTCACTCTTTAACGAGCCATTTTCTCGAATATGCTTCACCGGAGTTTCCGACCACCCCGAGCTACTAGTTAAAACTTTATCCCGCAGAGAGATATTCTTTCCCCTGCTACCCCTTTCCCTTCACCCTCGCGGTCGTGGAAGACCTGTAAGCCATCGTGTTGGAACGAATCCCTCCCCTACTCGCAGGTGCACAGACGCGAACGAATCGTGGAGACGCGGCATGTACGTGACATATACTTCCGTTGTGATCGTTATGCTTCCGGCGCTCGGCGGGGTGGTTTCACGAGCCGTTCTAACCGGGTTTGCCTTAAAGTATTTTATTCTGTAGCGTGCGTGTGACCGCGTTTCCGGTAGATTACGCTCGTTGCAGCTCGCACGGATGCGTTGTCGTTCGCGTTATTCCCGGCCGAACGAATTGGCGCATCGGAGAACAAGTGTAATTTCTGCGCGAGTACTCGAGCGAGTGCTACCTCTTCGTAATTGTGCTGAGCACACCTTTGGAAATAAATTGCGATGAAAGCTATGTGTTAGCAAGGAACTTGGTCCATGCGAAATTAGGCTACGAGCGGATGCGGTCATCTAAGAACGCGATAAGGCTTCGTGGATATATAAAAAACTATTCTTTATTCATTTCTAAATTAATATACATAATTATTATTTTTTATAGATTTTTATATAAAAAGATAAACAATAATAAAAATTTAAAAAAATAAATTTTAGATTAGATTTTACATTTTTTATGGTTAATTAATTAACAATATAATAATTACAAGACCGTGAATTGTAACGAACAAATTAAAATCGAAAGCGGCCAAATGCGGTCGTAGCGGATCTTAGTGCTTATTAATAATTTATGTGTGATTTTTCTTTAAAAAGAACTAGAAAAATCACACATAAATTAATAAGCACTAAGATCTGCTACGACCGCATTTGGCCGCTTTCAATTTTAATTGTTTAATTAATTAATTATTTTAATTAATTAATCATTCGAATTAAAAAAAGATTAAATAATGTGTGTATATATGACAATTAGCGAGATTAATTAACTTCCCCGATTAATGAATCGTATACATATCAAGTTGTTCATCAAAGCATAGATCTTGGTTAAATAATAAATATAAATTCATTATTTAAAGTAAAAATTAAAGTGATATGTGATATAAGATGGGTATTCAAATTATTCTTTTATTTTTTTATGGACAATAATTACTTTCTTAATTTACGTACTTACTTATTTATGTTACGACACTAGAGATAATCATCTATTACTAGGAATAATAATTATTATTTCTGAAATGCGTATATTACTTATTGCATGTATCATTCAAAATGCAAAAAGTGCACGAAAATACAGATCGAAGCAACAGGTATAATATCGCCGCGAATAGCGCGTGAAGTTGGCCGCGTGATTTTCGGTTTCCTCCGCCGTTCGAGATTCGGCCGTTGTGCTAATTCGCGTGACGTCACACGGTTGCACGCGGTCGTGCTGCTGTCGCGTTAATTCTTCCGTTTCAATCACAGATGTCTATCCACTACTAGATCGCCAACTTGGGGCTTTGGCGTATGGAAAAGTGAGGCTGAGCGGATTTCCGGATTCGGCCATGACACTTACAACAAATCCGCCATTTTCTGTGGTTTCAAGAAAATGAATCGCGCATCGCGCGCGATTAACATCGGGAGTGCCGCGAGAGGAACCGTGCGATCGTAGTTATTGATGCTTAGTGCGCGCGCGATTGTAATTAACTGTGTCACCGCGTTCGAGTGTCGCGCGAGTATCGTGAAGAAGCAGCAAATTGAGAAACGGAATATTCGGCGCGAATTCGTATTGTAAAATACGTTAGATTTGTATATTTAATAGTACGTTAATAGCCGCGGGCACAGGCCACGGTTTGCTTTTATGACGCACAGCGCGCGTCGCTGCGTAAACAAAGTCAGCCGTCGCGCTATCGTATTCGTTTCGTACACAGCAGACACTCGAATGGACAGGTAGTGGTTTCGTGCCGCTGTCGCATTACTCTTTGAAACGCGATCGCGACGAGCATTTATAAATGTCGAATTTCATAGGCGTATCAAGGCTGTTTCGCATTTCGAGATCATACGCGAAATGAGATTGGATCGAATGTGAGGTTAGGTAAAGAAAGGCACGCGATTATTGCGCATCCGCGATCGTGGTTAACCGCGTTTTAGCGAGTCCTGGTAAACAAATTTTCATATAAATATATATGTAAGCATAGGTATATAAACAGATATAAATATATATAAACATATATAATTATGTATTTACACAGCCCGCCCCAAATGACTTCTGACTGACCTTGATGTTGACCTTGACCTTCAAGAAGTTCAAGGTCATTGATCTTTCCCGTCGCTCATTGTTTGTTAAAAAGTTATCAACAAAACAATTTTTATAATTAGAAAGCAATTTTTGGACACAGTATATATATGTTTCAGCGGTATGTAAATGTATGTAAATATTTACCCTTACGAAACCCATTCCAATGACCTTGACATATATTATATAGAGATCACGCTTCTGAGTGACCTTCAGAAGGTTTTAGCCGTATAGTTTGTACGCACGTATCGTTAAATAGAAAGAGAAAAAGAGAGCAACGCTGGGTCTAGGAGCAGGCCCCTGGTGGGGTCCAGGGGCAGAGCCCCAGTAGGATCTAGGGGCGAAGCCCCGGTGGGGAGTATGGGGGGCGAAGCCTTCCACCTATCACAAAACTAAAACAAAATACAAACCTTGCGTAGGGTTACCTTTGCTAATTTTCTCAAGATATGCTAGTATATGATACTCATCAATTTAGTAAGGTAAAAGATTTGAGCAATATTTCGACAGAATACAAACCTTGCGTAGAGATCTTTGTTAATTTTCTGAAGATTTGCATATATATTATATTATTTCCACATACATATTAATAAAGAAAGTTTAAAATATCTGACTTAATTAACGGTTTGCGTGAAAAGTCGAAAATTATATTCCACTTATATAAAAATATTACTATAAAAATTGTTTTGTTAATAACTTTTTAATGAGCAACAAGCGACGGGATAGGTCAATGACCTTGACCTCCTCAGAGGTCAAGATCAACGTCAAGGTCAACCGGAAATCATTTGGGGCGAGCTGTGTAACGGTAAATTTTTACCAAATTTTTTACCGGGGTGTCTGGTGCCATGAGGGAAGTGACCCGAGGAGGAGGAGAAGGAGAAGGAGAAGACCTTGGAGGCATCAGGCCACTGCGAAGCAACCGTGCATGGAGTGAGCAATTCATTAATTGTTTATTAATTGTTAGTTGCGGAATTAATAGTCTATCCGCGCGACGGTTGCATAGATAAATATTTCATAGATCTATTATCGCGAAATAGACTAGGATAGATTAGTTAAAGATTAAATAGAGACATTTAATAAACATTTAAATAGACATTTAATATGGATATGTGTATATATAACTATGATTTATTGTGATCTTCACATGTATGAAGAATGCATGTATGCGAAGATCATAAATTTAAGCTTGATACATCATTGATTGACTTCGTTATTTATTGCCATATTTTAATAGAATTATTCAATAGAATCATTAATAAGATGTACAATGCAGATTGCTCGAAAATCACAAAAAATGTATAAATATATTTAGAAATTTAATCGTCTATAAATTCTATAAATTTAATATTATCTGTAAATTCGATAATTGCAAGACATAGCGCGTTTCGTGAGATAAGTTTCTAGAGCCTTATGGAGAAAGAAATGACAGTGTTTATATCTCTCAGATATGAGAAAAGCTTTCTGATAGCGTAGGTAATATTAAGTTACATACATCGCACTTAAAACATGTTTCCCTGAAGTCGCGCTTAACATTGAACGCTTTGTCGCGTGTGTGCATTCATTCTTCATATAGAATATAGAATATAATTGACAAATTGACGTGTGAAGTAACGAGCGCATCTCAAAGAAATGAACCATGAAAGAGAACGCAAAATGAGGAACGCACCCCTACATAACATTCCCTTCGCGTTAGCTTATTCAGATGAAATAAAGCAGCTCGTAAAACTGGGTCGCGAATTAAGAGTAATGAAATGACAACTCAAAAATTCGTCGTTATTCTTTATACTATGTATAGGTATGTCGACAGCTGTAAAGATAATACGAGGGAACGATCAAATAATCTATCTGAAATATAAATCAGCATTTAACGATAGATATTCGATAATTCCCAAATTTTATTTTTGAATATCGTGTACACATTCATCTTTTGTGACTATTTAATTATTCTAATCATTAGATCCGACGTGTTGACGATATTGGAAATACGACCTTACAATACTAAATGCGGATATTAATTGACGTTTGATATTAAATTACTTTTTATCATTCGTTACAAATTATTCTATTTCCAAGTTTTTAAGCTTATAATATTAAATCGATACAATAATACAATTATTACTAAAAAATAATTCGGTTAAATTTACAATCTAGGATCTCATATTTTTTACAATATATGATATTCAATAACGAAATATAACAAATGCTTTAATGAATAAATATTAATTTAGTAATAATTATTTATTAAAATATTTGTAATATTTATTTTGTTACTGATTAATAAACAATTGTTACAAATAAGTATCGTAAATAAGTATTACGTAATCTTTTTCTTACGTAAAAAATGATTAATGTAGTAGGCTGAAGGTGCCATTCTTGACGGCAAGTACGATAGCAAGAGAGAGGGGTGAGAGAAACAGAATCGCGGTTTAATTTATCATGTTGCATAATTACAAAATAATTAGCATAAATTTTAAAGTTAAGAACAGAACTGAATCTGTGCTAGTTTAAGCGATATGTATCGGCAAATACCTGCCACTTAGCCTTAAGAAGCTTAAGCTCGATTAGCTTATCGATAAATCCGCCGCCGATTACGATAGTTAAAATATATAAGGGAAGCACTTTTTTATCGCGTTTTAAAAATTTTCCAATCTTAACGGTATATGCTTCAAGAAACTACGATTGCGCCTCCGCAATCATTATTTTCCGCGAACGCGCGAATATCTTTTGAAGCGCGAATATCTTGTTACTCTTATCGTTAACAATTGCTTTGACGGATCGCGATCTGCCCGATGGCTCGAATGAATGGATATTGATTTGAATATTAATCCCCAGCGGTATCGAGCATTTCTTCGTTTCTCTGTCTTAGACCTAGTTCGGATACAGGACTCGAGTTCTCTCCCGAACGGGAGAGGGAATGGGTGGATAGGGCGGATGGGATGCGGATGGGTGGGCTCGATGCTCCGAGCGAGGCAAAGAGAATCGAATGTCTGCAGGGATCTAGGATAGGTACTCTCAATCGGAATCTATTTACCAGATACTTAAGTGGACTCGAACTACCGTCCAGGATTAAATTGACCTGCAACCAGCTCTTGCTACAACCCTTTCCGTGCTCCGTTCCATCTGTGTTTCTATACGAGTCTCTTGCTTTCTCTTAAGCTTTTTTCTCTCACTCTCTTTCCTTCTCTCTCTCTCTCTCTCTCCCCCCCTCTCTCCCTCGCTCTCGGTTCTTTGGCACTTTTCTCTGTATCTCTTTTCCGCACTCGTATTTCCATCATCGTCCGAGTTTTTTCGTATTTTCCCGAGTTGATTCCGTCTGGCGCATAGTACCGGCGATTCGATTGACGATCTTCGTCGAAATCACTCGTGGAACCATTGATCGTACCAGCCACGATGGCGTCCGTTACTGCGCGGCTGTTACCGCACATAAATACAGGAGTATCATGCAAATTTTTCGCCATCGGGCCGCTTCTTTGTCGCTTCCTTTCTCGCTTGCCGCACAGTACATTGGCTGCAATAAGTGGCGACAGCTCTCGGATTTACGATAGCCACAGAGCAACCGTGGCAAACTCTCCATTAGGTTTTGCATAGCTTCGCTTAAACCCGCGATATTTCGCGGTGTCACTTAGTAGGAATTTATATAAATGTAAATATCCGTATATTGGTTTGTGAATTTATGGAAATTTCGAGTATCGATTAATGACACTGAAAACTGACTGAAGACTGCGTATTTGCTTAAACTTGGCATTTTATCGAGTTTATTTTTACGTCAATTATTTTAACAATCTTTAATAAATTACAAAATAGCTTATGGAGTAATAAGAAATTTCAATATTCCGGTTTGCGCGTTAGTAAATTTATAAATATAATAATCCTATACAAGACGAATATATTAATATGTTGGTTCATAAATAAAAATTCTGTCTTGTGTAGACAAGAACTGTAACAGCAAGTAGCTGATTTTACATTAACACACTGCAATAACGGTCTTTAATGCATAGTTGGTTTGTCATACGATTATCGGGTAATACGTTCGCATAGCGCGATAGAAGGTCGCGACGAGCTATTACTCAAGCGATATTCGATTACCGTTTAGCGGTAGTTTTATGTCGTGTTAATGCATACCGGATTTGCCATTGTAATACCGCGAATACCACGCTTTACTACGGCGCGGCACGTATCGAAAATGACTGAACGTTAAATCCGTTTTGTAGCAGTACAGATAACGTAAAATTGTTTGAATACGACATAACGATCTTATGTAACACACGAGAATAGCTAGAAAAATATAATCATCGCGAATTTATCTCTTTTCACTATTTTGTCCGCGTTACTCACGTATTTATACTTTCGTGAGAAATTTCCGATATAAATGTGCGGAGTTATCTCGATAATCATCATTTGATATACTTTTGCGATTTGAAATCCTGAGAATTATATTTCAAATGTTATAACTTAATATATAAAACGTTCTGCTTTTCGGATTTCTGTTTTTATCCCTGATGTTTCAATATGCAGCGAAATTTGCAATAATACATTGATTGCACGGAAAGAACGGTTTTGCTGAAGTATCTAAAAATTTAATCAGATACAGATCTGAAAATAATTATATTGGACCATTAAAATAATTTTGTAGAATGCTCAAATATAATAATAATGCTGTAAAAAGTTCAGACATTCTGGCAACAAATTTAAACGTCCTACATAATTATTTTGATGGTCTAGCAAAATTATTTTCAGATCTGTATCTGGTCAAATTTTTAGATACTTCAGCAAAACTGTTCTTTCCATGTGCTGTTTAACAAAAATAGCGCATGAATCATTAGAATCTAAATGTAATTTACGCGATAAAACAGCGAAGAGATTCTTATAGACGAAGTACATACAAGATAACGTAAATATCGCGCGGGAATTCCAAGCTTGCGTAATTAACGTTAAAATTCGCGGAATAAAATTTGGAAAATTCGGATAGAGACTGGTCTCGTAAATCTCTCAAGGGACTAAACGAAGGAGAAGGGCGAAGCCCACGTCTCAAATAACATCCGCGGCACCTTCCCGAAGATAGAGAGGGCATCGAATAATTTCACTACGGTAGCAAGAGAGGGCGGGCTGCCTTGGGAGAATGGAAACGAGTTGGAGAAGAGTTCGCCAGGACTTAGCTGAAAAGTAGAGTGCTTTCTGTAATTATAGCAAAGTGAGCTGCAAACCTAAAGTCGCAAACAAAGTTGCACATTCTGACAGAAATTCTCAGCCTTAATTAACGTTCTAATTACTGGTCCAGAGTTTTTAATAATAATACCGCATACACAAAGGAAACGGTTATCATTATTGTATAGCCTTAATTTGTTAAGATAGGAAAGCATATAGAGTCCTTTTTAGTCTATAATTAAAAAAGGGTATATTAAGGGGATGTTTTACATTTTATGGCTTCTTGAAGTTCTAATTATTGATTTAGAAGAGAACAATTTAAAGTCGGGGATTTAAATCCGAGGATATCAACGTTTTACGTAATTATATCGTTCTTTCAATCGTCGAAATTGTCTGTAAAAAGTTCGGTGTTTGCAGGATCTTTTAGTTCTGCACGGTTTTTCACCCGCATTTCGGCAAATCTGCTTTTGACCGATCATGTAGTTAAACGCGCGAAGAGACAGCGGAATTTAGGTCGTGTTGTATTGCGGTAAAATGAATATCGTTTGACACAAGTTAATTGGCATAATTGAATGATTCGTTGAGAAAAATCAACATTCAACACTTTGGGTTGGACCGAAACTAGCCGAAAATGTTTCCACCCATGTACCGCAGAAACAAATCGTGACACGAGCGCAATTTTCGCACAGGAGAAATCCGCATCACCAATTGACAGATCAAACAAATCTTTTTGGCATTCGTCAACAGACATAGTATCAACTGTCCCAATTGAATGTAGAACGCTCGATATGAACAGTACGCTTTGTGAATAATTTGAACGCGAAGAGAACTTTAGAACTTATATTGTCTTTCGCAGAGTTCGACGGCAACGACGGATTTCTGCATTTCACGGTATAAAAGCAAATAACTAAATTTCAGATCACTAATACCACGTCAAAGGTAGAACTAACTCATTGCAGTAACTTCGTAGAAACTGAAGAAGCCTTATAAATATTCTTATTAGAGCATTAATATCTAGGACAAAGATATTGAAAGTAAAGAATATCCTTGTTCTCTGTAACATCTAACATATACCGAGAGTTTTATTGTTAGTTAAACTCCGTTATATAGATTATCGCCGCATTGTATTTTATAATCGCGCGTAAATTCCATAAATATGTAAGAAATTTTTTTTTAAATTTTTGTTTTTGAGAAAAATCGATCTTTACTACAGGATAATATTTGCAAGACATTTATTTCTTTTTTTGTATAAAACTGAGGCAAGAAGAAAGTTCAGATAACACATTTGTTTATTTAATGTTCTCAGTTAAAAATTACTTAATTATTTAGTAATACATAGTTTTTCGAGTTATAAATTATAACTGCGGTCACGAAACTCGAAAGACTATGTATTACTAAATAATTAAGTAATTTTTAACTGAGAACATTAAATAAACAAATGTGTTATCTGAACTTTCTTCTTGCCTCAGTTTTATACAAAAAAAGAAATAAATGTCTTGCAAATATTATCCTGTAGTAAAGATCGATTTTTCTCAAAAACAAAAATTTAGAAAAATTTTCTTACATATTTATGGAATTTACGCGCAATTATAAAATACAATGCGGCGATAATCCATATAACGGAGTTTAACTAACAATAAAACTCTCGGTATATGTTAGATGTTACTGAGAACAAGGATATTCTTTACTTTCAATATCTTTGTCCTAGATATTAATGGTCTAATAAGAATATTTATAAGGCTTCTTCAGTTTCTACGAAGTTACTGCAATGAGTTAGTTCTACCTTTGATGTGATATTAGTAATCTAAAATTTAGTTATTTGCTTAATTTAGTTATTTACTTATAATTTAACGATTTAGTTATCTATAGTTATAGATGATTCAATTACATTTAACCCTTTGCGGCACGGTGGCATTGTACAATGCCACCTTTTATATTCGCTTTTTTACCTTTTTTACATACTTTCTAATGTATTATGACGAATACCAAGTTTCATAAAAATCGTTCGAAAGGAAAAATGTATGCTTCAAAGGGTTAATATAATATGGATGTGCAGTAATATAAGATGAAATTGGAGTAATCCAAAGAGTCTCTGATTGTGAGTTCTGCCGATAATTTGTGTAAAGCGACTTCTAACTTCGAAGCAGCTTCTATTTATTTTGCGAAAACAAGTTTGAGTATCAAAATTTAATTAACGTGCATCCTCGATAAGCGGCTTGATTAAATGAAGCCTTGGTCACGTCGTGTAATTTATAAGTGCGATGCACTTTGCCGAAGTGAAACAGCGTAAACTTTATATCTACTTAAATGAGAGTCTTATGGTTTCTTTTTTCGTGAAGAAGATGTTTCTTATCGAGTATAACGAGTCGGCGAGAAGATCTTTCTATTCATGCGCGCATCTGACGAGTTTGTGCGATCATTCATTTTCTGCCCGTGCGTTTATTATTTTTAAATAACTTTTATTTTATATTTACATTGGGTATCGCGTTACTTGAGAAATGATTACTTGTGATTTTAATGTGACGTACTTAAATTTAGGGAAAAAAACGTATACTTTACATAAGACGGCATATTTTCATCTTTTATTAAAATCGAGAAAGGGCCAAATTCGGTCATAGCAGATCTTAGTGTTTCAATAATATTTTATGTGTGATTTTTCTAGTTCTTTAAATTATAGTTTATAGAACTAGAAAAATCACACATAAAATATTATTGAGCACTAAGATCTGTTATGTATAACACAATTAAAATCTAGAACGGGCTGAATTTGGCCCGTTCTCGATTTTAATTGTGTTATACACTTCGCGGTCTTGTCAATTTTAATGTTCATCTTTTATCTGTATTAACATGTTATCTATAGCAGTAAAAAGATAAGGCATCTATTAAGAGACTCTGCCAAATAAATATTTAATAAGTTATACGGGTTTTTGAGATGATATTGAAAGAACATATCACAATTAATTAATGCACGGAAAGAACGGTTTTGCTGAAGTATCTAAAAATTTAAGTAGATACAGATCAGAAAATAATTATATTGGATTATCCAAAATAATTATGTAGGACGCTCAAGCTGTTTGCTAGGATGTCAAAACTTTTTGCAGCATTGTCATTATGCTGGAGCGTCCTACATAATTATTTTGAGATCTGTATCTGGCTAAATTTTTAAATACTCCAGCAAAACCGTTTTTTCCGTGTGTCTGAAGTATCTTGTTAGTTTTATTATTTGAAGCTGTATTAGAAATTGAAATAGATTATTTTATTTGATATTTTGATAGTTAGGAAAAAATCTTATTTAAAATTTAGTTACTTGAATTAAATAAATAAGAAATCTTATTTAAAAGATACTTAGATATTCAATATTGAATATTATATACAATATTGATTTCTGGCACGTGTGATATATCCAAGTTTTAGATGTTAATTGTAAATCTTTTTATGAATGTTTAATGATAAATTAAATAATTTGATATGTTGTGTTATTAAATTCCATCTTAAAACGTATTTCCCGATATAGTACAAAAAAAGATTAATTTATATACAAGATGTAAGAGAAACGTAACGAAATTCTTTGTGCCAATTTTTTGGAGACCGATGTATGTTCGTAAATCGTGAGTGAGGAAGAGTGCGCTGTTACGTGCAAAAACGAACTCGACGACAAAGTTTTTCGGTGGTATCGTAAAAGACGTTGCGGACACTTTTACGATCTACCGGTGGTAAAAGTGCAGTGTCGGCGATAAAAAAAATGTCACCGCTGTAGTTTCTAACGCGCATTTCACTGTGCGCTCTTTGAAGAAATCTTACAATGATGAACCACGCATTGCGATAAGCAATTGTAAGGTGCGTGATATCTTTTTTGAGCTGCTATGCCATTTACATTATTAAGAGACGCGGTAATTATGCAAGTTTAATGGTAATTTAAAACTAATCTCGCACGTGTATCGAGTATTTGAATAAATTGCATACAAGCGTTGAAATGATCATCAAGTAATAATGATGACGATCTATCGTGTTTGAAGCGAGAAATGGAAATATCGTGTAACGGGATGATATCATTCGACTAATTGATCAAGATGTATCTCGCTGCTGTTGGAGGGGACTCGGCGAGGTTGGTACTTAAGCGGAATTTATGAACTCTCCTCGTAAGTTCGGTGTGTTCTAATGAAATTACCTGAGAGAGCCAACGATTAATGATAAAAAATTTACTCTATTGCGGACAAACATTAATATTTCTTCTAAAAATTGTTTCTTTTTTTTAGTTGTGGATAGAGCGTGCTAATTACGTTTAATAACATAACGAGAGTTATAATAATGAATGTTTGAATACTTTTGCGGCTCGAATAAATTTTGAATATTTTGACTAATAACTCATAAGTGATATTGTTTAATTTTACGTTTTATACTTTTTGTAGTTGTTATTAAAATCATTGTATGGCCAGCACTTTTTTACAGTGTTCTGAATGTGAACCAGAACGACACATCTGATTGTACTACAAGCTCAATTTACGCTATTTCAGTAGCGGTAAAAGGCGAGGAGTGGTCTTGGAAACCACGATTACCGCGAATAAGTAAATGCAATGAAAGACCCGAATACAGTTCTAAACGGAATCTACACAATCTTCTTGCTCTTTTCCTCTTTGTTCTCGAGGCTTATTTACCGGAACACGGTAGAGACTGCAGAAATGGAGATTCACCCTCCAACTTTGCAGTCTTTCCGCCTCACTCGCAATGCTTTAGTGCTGATATATTTCGAAGCTCTCGCGGTTATTTAGAATTTAATAATTGAACATTGTTGGGTCGTAAAAAATTTTAAGTTTGAGATCAAACGTTGCATTTTTTTCTATAAATAATAAGAATCATGTTGATTATTATTATTATTAATATAATTAGCTTCTTGTAATTTTAACAATACTTAATATATAGCTCGTAGTTTTGTAAGTAATTAATTCAAACGTAATATAACGATAATGATAAAAATATTTTTAAGAACATTTTATCATATTTCAATAAATATATTTATATGATATATGTATTTATATTGTAAATAATTATGGATTTTCATATCGAGAAATATGTGAAAAATTCTGGAAAATTAAAATAGAAATTTCCGAAAATCAGAAATCAGGTCAGAAAGTATCGAATTTTATTTTATTTTTTAATTTTGATGTACACAAAAAAGCGCAGTAATGGGGAGCGTAACGATCATAAATGTTGTGCCAAAATCGGGGAACATAGTTTGGTGCAGGCGGACACATAGCAAAATAAACTTCGCTATAACGGTTATACCCATTGCTGTTCGTCGACGTGTTAAATATGAGCAAAAGTCACGGCATCGTTATCATGTATATGCAAATTTGCTTCGTAAAATAGACGAGCAAGACGTAACGGCCAACATCCGGCCCCCATCTCATATCTTTCTCTCTCTCTCTCTCTCTCTCTCTCTCTCTCTCGTATATTGCCGCATCTGAATACACATCCGCAGTCTCTACTCGCTCGGTACTCGTGCGATTCGCTTCCATTTGTTTCCATTTGGAGATCCGTGTAGCCTCTATTTTCCCGATACACCGGATGCGTCACGTTCTGGACGGCATCGATTTCCTACGCTGCTAGTCCGTTGATTATTGATCTTCCTTCTTTCGTTCATCGCGCCCGTTTCTCGTGCATCTCGTTATAGCATCCCTCATTCCCTCATTCCCTCGTTCTCTCCCGTGTCGAAATTCCATACAATCGTATTAGATCTCGAAATACAGTATATTCGCTGGGAATCTGTGCCATGCTCGTGCCCCAACGCAATGGCGGTAAATCAGTCGTTGCGGAGAAAAAATTCGGAGTAACTGCTCGCGGAATTACATTTTTGTCCGTCGCTGTACGAGTCTCGAGACGTCTGAGCACGCTCGAACGACAGTAAAGTCGGATCGTAACGTACGGTTGAGTTTAAATGCCCCGCAAAAGGTTGGGAAAGACAATAAAATAAATCTAAGTAAATTATAGAGGGTCGTTTACCAACTTCGGAAGAGCGTAACGTGGCAGTAAAACATTTGAATGATCAGCTGACTAGGGGAAGTTTGGTTTATTAGGCTCATACTTAGGTATTTAGATTAGACATATAATAATACGCGCAATGAAAAGTTTATCCTGTGCAAACAATGAGAAAATGTGTATTTCGACAATAAGTACATATCCGTCCGATAAATACGTATCGGTTTCTGAATTAAACCTTTTGGACTTTAAACTCTTAGAGACAGAACTTCAACAATACCGTTTGATTTCGTTTCTCTATCAAAATCGGAGATATAACTTTTGAACTTTAACTATTATAACTGAAGAGACACATATAACTCCTGAACGCGAATTTTCTGTATCTGTCGCTATTTTTAATATCAGCATCGCGATCTATTCGGGTGCACTAGGGAATCGGTTAAACTACGAAGTTGATCGTGATGAGAACAACCTAGAATCGAAATTTATACATTTTTACGTCGGATACATCTGTTCTGTTCATCCGTCATGTCGGATCAATTTTCTGACAGTTACGTTTCTGCGAATATATTGAACGCGTTACGTTGGCTCCATGACGCTACACATTTTCGTTTTATCTTTAGATGAGTGTGGCGGAGTAATATTATCGGTACGACCTTGTAGCCCGGCGACACGTGCGGCAAGTCTCTTGGTGGTCGACCATGCATGCGATTAGGGTATAAACATGATGCCCGGATATTGACATTCTGGACATACACGGTGCAAAAGCATCTTTTTTAGGAGTAAAGAATATAACGGAAGGTGGCGATGTACGCATTTTATCTTTATTTATTATCGGACATGTAATTTCTTTCGGAGCACGAAATAATCGCTCTTCATGAAAATATTCTTCTTTAATTGCTTGGAACTTAAATATGCTCGTATACAAAATTTAACTTGATTCAATTTACCACCTCTGTTTTTTTCGTCATTATACGCTTAAAAAAATCTCTTATGTTTATTTTAATGCAGTTAAAAACTTAGGCGCATGTGTTAAATAGTCGCATAAAAGAAATGAGTTTTGCCCGCGGTCGATGTAACGCTGGTGTTTGTTTTAATGCTCGCGAGATACGACTCCTGAACGCGAATTTCTTGCACGCCAGTATCTGTCGCTATTTTGAATAGCGATGAGCTTGCAGCGGAAGCGTATAATTATAGTCGCGTATATACATTATGGGCGGTTCAATCACATTCATTTCATCTCCATGATTGCGTGATACCTCATAGCGCATAGGTAATAACAACCATGCATACGATCAAAGGTGTGATATACGAGTTATATCCGTTGTACACGAAGATACGTCGGTGCATTGTATGTTGCAGCAGGACACACACTTATTTCATGACTAACGTACTTGTCATACTGTAAGAATGTCTGCCATACGACGCGACTGTATTGCAGTTCCGGACTAGGTCACGCGGTATGTCATGAATTATACATAGCGGATTATACAGAACATTAGGAGGTTTCATAAATTTATCATTTTATATAAGATTGATAAGTCACTAGACACCGACCTGGAATAATAAAATTAAATTTAATGAATTATTTATTTTTGCGTATAGTTCATGTTTAATTATGGCGAGAGAGCGGTAAAAGTAGCGTAAGCTGAAAAAATAATACATTATTGTAGATGCATATACTATTAACCTATATAATCATTATATAGGTTAATAGTATATGTATCTCTACAATAATCTATTATTTTTTCAGCTTACGCTACTTTTATTATAATGTGATATATGAGAGATAATGAAAAAGGGAAAACGGTATGCACGTAGTAAGAAATGGAAGTAAAAGCTAATTAATAATCTTTTGTTCAATGCAATAAAATGAAGAAAATAGATTAAAATTTTAAGGCGTGAAGCCCGAATAATCTGTAAAACTTTATGATGGTCGTATGCAACGATTTTTTTTAATTACGAGAAGTGTAATAATGTCACGATATGTCGCGGGATATGTGATCTATGCAGGAAAAAATCCGGATCATATCCTCCTACATTCACACATAATGCAATATAGCACACGCATTGACACTGTACTCAAATCAGCGGGAGATTTGAGCGTGTAAAATTCGCGCATTCTGTGATTGAAAATACGAGAAACGCTGCTCTAACGCGCGCGAGATAAATCATGCATTGCACTATGCGGATATCCTTCGATTTCCGTTGAAAATAAATTGTATATACAACCGATAGTTTCGTATATTTGACGAACGACGCTATCTGCGATGTTATCGGCGTATCGCGATATCGAAATAACCGCAGAAACGAATCTCGAATTGTGAAAGTGCAAAAATGATTGACTCTCAAGACGTGACATTTGGGGTCCAGTTTTGTAGAGTTGGTATAAGCAGGAAACGTGCAAAAAATGATTTGTCTCGCTGAAAAATATTATTATTCTTTTTAATTTTATTCGATTTTTTATTCATTCATTACACTGTTACAAAGAATTTAAGATTTATTTAACTCAAAACTTTTCATCATTTTTTCAAGAGCAATTATTGAAAAAAATTGATGATAGTAAAACAACGTTATCCTAAAAAATGAATAAAATCGTGGTTACGTCTTATAAGTTGACAAGCATCTCGAACGAAACTGAACTTACGGTAACCTGCAATATTATCGTCGCGATATTCATAGCTTGCAGTCCGTCACTTAAAGAGTTTTTATTTTCTTCTCGGTGAGTGAAATTCAACTTGCAGACTGCCGTTCGTTCTTTCCCTTGATCACTCCGGGCGACGTGATGAGGAACCCGGAGAAAGTTATTTGATCCTTTCGCGATTCTGCTCGTAAACAAAGGAGAAAACGTACCCTGTAGCAGTGAGGGTCTCCGTTCATTCCGCCTTTGTGGCGCAGTTAGTTTGTAGATTCTGAGGAGTGACCTGAATATTTTTCACATAATAGAAAAGGCAAACTGAAAACAAACAGTAAAGTAAAGGCATTAAAAAAAATATATATATATATATGAGGTATATAAAGCTTCCTGTACCGCTAGTGTATGCAAATAATGTAGCTTGTCAAATGTAGCTTGTCGAGAGTATCGCGGGAACTTAATTGCTAGATTTCGGAATTTTAGAATTGAAAAATATTATAGAATCGGTTGTCCGCACATCTTATATCTTTTTAACTCAAAATATACGTTACATCTTGTCTATTTTCCTTTCGCACGTGCTTTCTTCTTGTTTCTTAGTTATCTCATACCTTTTCCGATTTTCACCGATGTTATTGGTGATACGTTGATACTTCTTATTGTCTTTTACGGTCAGCTGCTTTTCACGTTGATGACGCGTTGTCTTGATATTGGAGGCAGACGACGATGTCATATGTTCGGGTTAGCTTATTCCGTCCGTTTCGCTCGAGCTCATTTAATAGAACTGTTTCGTAGATCCGCGTCATCAACTTCCCGTTGACTCTATACACGCTCTTCATGTCTTCTTCAAGACTTCTGTCTTGGTGATGAAGCGCCACGAGAAAGTTATCTGATCTCTTCGAGACTCTCGTTGCAAACTAACGATTCGCAAAATGTATCGCGCCAGTGGAAGTAAGTATCTTCCCAAGAAAGCAGTTTTCTCGCGAAGAAAGCGACGCTTCTGCTCGTTTATCATTCGCCTTATCTTGTAATGGATACTTTTACTGCTGCCACAATTTACCTCGGGCAATTTAAAATATTTTATGAATCTATCCACACTTGGTATTATCCCGTACTACTCCGATGATTCGGGTAAAATAAACGGAATTTATAAATGTTTGCACATATCAAAACTTTGAACGTAATTTATCCGTTCCGCTTCCGCATTTTAAAGAACCTTTTAGTATTCCTCTACTGTGATTAAACGTGAAGCGAAATGCGTGAAGATAACACGCGTGCATTCTGTGAAATTGCTATTCCTTATTCCTGAGTAACGCTTTCGTTAGCATTCGTGTTGCAATGCGACTACGATGGCCGAGGAAGCTTTAACAGCGCAGATCTTCTTTAATCAACGCATAATTATTGCATAATTTCGGACCCGGGAAACTCTCTCGGATGTACTCCGCCGTTGTAGTAGGACTCATAAATCAACCACCTAGAGTTCTAAATGTAGAAATTTATGGAACAACAGAGAGGAAAATGCGTTATGACGCCTTTGCACGATCGCTAACGTATTACACGCAAGAAACTGCTGACATCGACAAAGTATAATTTTCATTCAAATTCTACACATTTTACAGTTAATATAGTGTGATTTATATGTGATTAGATACAAATAATATTTTATTTAAAAAACGCGCTGTCAAGTAGTTTATTTTAATCCTTTAACAGAGAGCTAGTTTGTTCATTTATTTCCTAAAATTTTTATGCGTATATATATAATCTTAATTGTATAATCGTTATTATAAATATCGTTGCTATAAATCGTTCAGCGGTCGTGCGAAAAATATCGTCAAATTTGACTGGCATTTTTTACACATACTTTCTAAGTTCCTAGGACATAATAGTTTTGAAAAAGTTTCAGAATCTTTTGAAGATTCTACATAGATAGATCGATCGTGTTCTACAGGTGGCAATATATACCCTAAAAGAGAATGGCAGCAGTGTCTTCTACGTTGTTGTACTCAGATATCTTGTTGTTGACATGAATTTTTTTGGCACTATTTATTTTTATTTAAAAAAACTAGAAATTTTTTATTTAATATTTTCGTTACGTCTCTTTCTACAACAAACGTTAGTTTTTAAAATATATACACTGACAATGAGAACAATGTTTTGTTATACCAACAAGACGTATATGGTAGAATGCATTTTGGTGAGACCAAATAAAATTTCTGGTTTGATGATGATATTTTGATATTTTATAGCTGGAACGTTTGATAGACTTAACTATAAGAATTTGATTAGTATTTTTTGGTTGAATTTATAAAACTTTTAGTTATGTTCACTAGACGCATATAACACTTATGAAAAAAAATATGCAACTAGAATTCTAGATAATGTTAAAATAACCGCAGTTGATCTATCTATCGCAATAAAATTACAATCAAAATTCTAATATATATTTAACAGCAGGGACCATGCTCGTCTGGTTTTTCTAGAAGAATTTTGATTTATTCATTTTGTAATTGTACTAGCTGAACCTATCAGGTTTCCAATTTATGCAATCAGATTTTTTTCAGTCTAGAAAAGCTACGTATTAATAATTCGTACGAAATTCTGGTTTCTCGTAAGCTGAACTTGATACTGATATTGCCATTTTTGTACCAATCGTACGCGAATCCATATAATATACGAGTCGGAGTAAAAATTTCAAAACAGTATATTTCGACTGATCTCGGTTAGAACCTTAGCAATCTGGTCCTAGGGTCGAATTCAATTTTTCGGGATAGACGTAGCCAAGTAGGTTTGTCAAGATAACGGGCGATACTCGTTCGTTTTACGATACCGCGATTTGTCACTGAACGCACGCATGGCCATTGTTTCGCCGCTCCGGCCAGATAATAACGGCGATTTTTCACTGGCCGCGGCACTCGGTCTGGCGTACATTTTCGCGCGCGATCTATACTATCTGAGCGATCGCGCCATTTGGTCGTTACGACGTCTCCCGTGAACAATATCGTAACCGATTTCAGCACAAACGGCACGCGTTTGTTTGCATCGGGGAGAAGAACCGGTTGGATTTTCGCGCTAAATGTTTCGCGCCCTCGAACGTTACATTCGTACATCGCCTTTAAGGCTCCAACAATAAATTCACGTAGAGGAAAGCCTACGGGTGACTAAAGGGTGTAATACTTCACCAGTTACGAAGTTGATAAAGAAATATGAAATGAAATGTAGCATTGTGGCATAATAAGTGAATAATATTGCGAGAAACAGGAATCACGTTCCTTCTCTCTTTATCTCCTTTGTCGCTTTTTCTGAAAAAAAAAAAAGCATTTGATTGACTTTATGTCAATGCTAAAAGACTTAACAATTTTTTAAACATGAGGAATTTTGGACTTATAAGGAAAGGCTCCTAGGTGTCCCTTTCCGATTTTAATGAAACTTGATGGGTTTGTAGAGAGGGTCAAAATATTTGATACGTTTTTTTTATCGGCAACCAAACACGTTTAAGGGGTGAAATCAGCCCTTGAAGATCGGCCAAATTTTCATTTTTTGGTTATAACTTCTAAACGAAGCATGATAGTGTAATTTTGTAAATGTACAAAATGTATAGAATTTTTATAGCTATCCATTGGTATAAACATTGATTTTTTTGCATAAAGAAACGAAAATTTGGCCGATCTTCAAGGGCTGATTTCACCCCTTAAACGTGTTTGGTTGCCGATAAAAAAAATACGTATCGAATATTTTGACTCCCTCAACAAACTAGTTTCATTAAAATCGAAGAGGGACACCTAGAAGCCTTTCCTTGTTAGTGTTACTCGTGCTGATGCTTGAATACTTGTTATTTAGAAATTCCAGTTTCTCAATTCGTGAACTGTGTCACTTGTCAGTATCGTGATAAAACTCTCTCCGACTGCTTTGTTAGAGTTGTTTTAGTTATTTAAACATTGTGTGTTAGAGATTACAAATGAAATTTCCACTCAACCAGATAGTTTTCTCTCATTCATGTTATCGCATCGCATTCATTATCAAGTATGAAGTTACATCAACGTATGCGAAAATAACGAGAAGACTGCTCTGACAGATTAATAGTAAAAGAAGTCGCATCTATTATTATATTAATATAATATTATTATATATCTTTTGAAGGCAGAGTTAACAGAATAATATAACTGCAAAATCCGAAGGCAGAGGTTACTGACAGGGAAGCGACCGCTAACGGGAATTAAATGAAAACCGTAATAACGAAAAACCAGTGACCGAAAAGTTATCAGAAAAGGAACGGAAAACCTGTTATTTATTGTGATCTAGAGATTACGATTCTTTCTATCGCATTGGACTATCGCTTTTTAATTGAGCGTCTACAAAGAGAGGAAAATAAAGGAAGATACGCGTAAATTCTCTCTCCGACGTCTGCGGCGTCGAACCGACGGAAATTGTGCCGCTTTCAATCGCCTCCCCGGACGGGATGAATGCGACGGAACTTCGTTACGACAATCAAGGCGAGTCTGGGATTCGTCGCGGGTCAATCGTGCGCACTGCTTCCGAATGCCAGCGGCTTTCCTTCGGGAAAGTAGAACACGCGCCGGTGATGCATCGACTTTCAAAGAAAGCTCTCTTCCGTCTCGCTCGTCCGGCGCGCGCCGGTAGCTAAGAAGTGTCGCACTTAATAAACTGCGAGTTAGACGCGGGCGCTACAACGCGCACCACATCGAGGAAGGGTCACCAATAACTTCCGGACGGTCGTTTATTTGCGTTCGTTTTCCACCTCCGGGAAGCAGCACCAACTTCGATCTCTCACCGTCCCTCTTCCTCCACCCCTCCCCGCCCTTTCTCGCGTGTGCTTTGAGTTTCACAATGTAATCTATGGGGCGTGGCGAAATAGTTTTCGATTTCTTGGCCTTAGAGCGACGGAATTTACGACGCCCGGCGTTTTAACTTCCAGTTTCTTCCCGCTGACGCCCAGCCCACATCGTCCACCTCTATCACCCCTTTCCCAGGACGGGGACTGCGCCACGATGCGGGTGGGAGGGAGGGGGTGTCCTAGCTTATCCTCTTTGGGGAAGAAAAAGGGAATAACTGGAGCACATGTGTGTACACATATATCCATGTGTGGCGGAGCTAAGCCGCCAACGTCTGCCATAATTTCAAATTGTATCGAGGCGATTTAACCTACCCACGATCCTCGTAATTTAGAATAACGTATTGCGCATTCATACTCTCTTATTGCTTCTCTTATGTTGTCTGTCGTCTTACGTGAGTCTACGTATGTGTTTGTGTCTCTCCTCTCGTGGATATAGCATTGCTTAGTTATAGTGCGGTGCCAAATCGTGCTTGTAATTTTATCTTTCGTATAACATAATTGATACTATCAGATACTAATAAATGGACGTATTGCAAAAATATGACACGTACGTATATCTACGTATATTAATTACTAAAGTCAAACAAAATATCATATAAAAAAAGAATTAAAAAGGAAAAATTTTTTAAAAATTATATTTAAATTAATTTTAATGATATTAAATTCTGATTTTAATAAATTTTAACATTAAAATTAATTTCACTCTCTTTAGAAAGGACCAAAATCCATGGTCGAAAAATGTCGCGATTCGCGATATATTAATTTAAATTAAATATTGGCCAGTTGAGTCGTAACAAATCTCTTCTGTGGTTTGCTGGCGAAGAATATCTCATCTCTTGTTTAATAAATTTTGTTTAAAATTAACGAGATCGAAGCTTTCCATTATTTATTTCTCTGAATATTGGATATTAATTTAACGTTTATATTGTATAATTATGCCATTATAGATATTGTATAATTATGCCATTACAGATCCTGCAACAATCGCCAGTTTTCTTAGCTCCCAGCGTCAATACTTAAAAAAAGTCTCATATAATAATAAAGACATGTGGAGAACGATTTTGCGAGGCAGATAAATTTATTATTTCATATATTTGCTATAGGGAATTCAAAGAGAGCTATTTATCCGTGGACGTCAGAACAGACAGTATAATGGTAGAACAGATAAAATAGTTTCGCGTTCTGAAATTCTCGGAAGCGGAAACCCGCTGGTTTTGTCGAATTCGGAGCGCGGGCGTAGGTCACTGTAGTTTGAATCTGAGCTTTCGAAAAATACAGAGAGGAGATATCCTTTGTCCAGACGGAATAGACGCGAAATTCTATTTCCTCATAAGTTATGTATCGCGGCGGATGATATATAGCGTATATCCATGTATATAAAATGGGCTGCACTTCATCCCGAAGTTGACATGGCAAAAATAGCTTTGAATTCCGAAAAATTATGTGTGAAAGCAACACGTCACCTAGATCATTTCACAAAATAAAAATAGAAATGAAAAGTAATAATAGTAAAACGAAATATTTTTAAAAAGATGTTAAAATAATTTTATAATATGATTTATATAACATTATTTGTGTGTAACATAGTATTTCTATTTCAAATGGATTAATGTTAAAATACTATTAAATAATGAAACATATGTATTTGTTCGATTTTTAAGACGTTTGTTGAAATGATCAATAAAATTAAAGCGGAAAGAATGAAAAAATGAGTCTCTGAACTACTTTTTAATAGAATATTTGTTTACGAAATGAGACAAAAATTTAACAATTATGAAATGAATTATTGAATGGTTGTTCCAGTAAGTTGCTTAAGTGATTTCTGTCGCGAATTCCACAAATTGTAATTTTAGTAAATTGTATTTTTATCTAGTTCATCACTTGTCGTAGATATTTCAAGCCGAGTATTCTTGAATAAGAGATACGAATGGAATGTATGCGCGTGTCGGATTACGTAATGAAACACTGCGCTTCAACTGCGCTTATACTGCAACGGCTCGATGCAGTTTTAATGTGAGAAAAAGGGAGAATATAGAGGCTATCTCGAAATGGACGTGTATAAATAGCATGCATCTATCCCGAGAAAAGCATGTTAAGCATTCATCACTTGCTAGGATTTTAAGACTTTATGAAATTCACAATAAAAAATCCCAACAGAATTATCATTCGTTTTTGTAATTGCTTTACATTTAAATAACAAATCATATTTTTAGAAAAAAACAGTTACATTTTAATTAATTCAAAGAATGATTTTTTTATTTATTTGCGCTTGGAAATTTTATTTTTTATGAAGCTTAAAATGTTGCACTTCTATATGAATATAATTCCAATATGAAATTTTCTTTGTAAAAGTTGAATGATGGCGAACTTTTGTTATTACAATGTTGTCCATACACACGGATGCAAAACAGAAAGATACGGCTTTCATTTGTTGTTGCCGCTGTGCACATTGTATTATTCCTATTTATTATTCTTCCCTTTGGTATCTCGAAATTAAGTCGCAATATTCTTATATCTCGAATGTAATCCACGGCGACTTATTGGCACAGCGGCAATAAAGAAATATGAGCGAAACGATATTGCTGCACATCGCCTGCGACGATGAGAACGTCCATTTACCTGAGACAGAATCGTTTGTAAGCGTACGCTAAAGCAGAATACGCGATGCCACGCTAGATTTATGAACGATCAAAATCCTGTGTAGCACGTATAAAGTCTGCGAGCTCGTAAATCTTAATGCAATTATCCAGATAGTAGTTTTCAGCGAAAATAGTACGGTAAAATGTACCACATATAAACAAGTTAAAGTTACTTAGGAAAGTTATTCATGTAAAACTTGAACTCTAAAATATAATACGAAGGTTGATCAAAAATAAATCACATTGTCAAACTATAGTCCGCCTTATCATAAAAAAGATTTCCCGAAAGAGAAAATTTCAATTAGTTATTAGAGAGAACACAGATAAAATAAAATTTAAAAAATTCTTATTTGAGATCTGCGTGGCAAAACACATTTAATAGTATTATAATAACAAAAAAATATTTGAAAATTTCTTCTAAAAAGAGCTTCGTTCTCAAATTTATTTAAAAACCGGTAGCAAAAGGAAGGTATAAATGAAAATAAAACGATACTCTTTACGTAGCCAATCGTAGAGAGTTAAGAAGACATCGAGACGAGACAACCGGCGGAGGAGTCATAAGCGGCACTCTCGCTTTAACGGGCAAGCTAAGTGGCGATGAATATAATTAGAGCTGCCGAGATTGGCCGTTTTCGGGTAACAAATCTCACGACGACGAAATCGTTGGCGGCACGGCGGACACAAAAGTCCCTTTTGGACACTCTACAGAAGCGACTGGCAGGATAACGCTTGGCAATGCGCCCGTGTTTGTTGACTTGAAATTTAGCGGCTGGCGATTGTTCTGGCTACGTGCCATTATCTGCTACGTGCGAGTCGAATCGCGAGAGAGACAGATAAATAGATAGATAGAGAGACGAGAGAGGAAGGAGAGGGGGAGAGAGGGAGGAGAGAGGGGGAGAGAGAGAGAGAGAGAGAAGTTTGGACAGGGTGGAGCCTGCCCTTCATGTCCCTTTGGAATGGGGAGGACATTAAATCGCATTACCATCCGGCACGGCGACGTTATTCATTTGCATTATTATTTCTCGCGCGAGCGACCCTGGGTTCCGTGCCCTCTGCGTCAGTGATGCGCAACCCTGCCCAGCAGAGCTTGCGGCCACATTTTCGCCCTTATTTGAGATACTTGTGCGAAATGGCCTATCTCAAGTAAATTCGGTGATAAAAAGGAAGTTCAATCATTTGGACCTCCGCGTTTCTGCTAATATTCGGGGACTTTGTCGAGCTTGCTTAACTTCAATTTTAGCTTAACCAATTTTCTTTGTATCTCTTGAAAGATTGATTTGAAATATGCAAGTAGTCGGTGAAACAGATTAGCTTTCTTACTCGAGAATACGCGAAGATCGGAAATGCAACGTTTCAAGCATATTAGAGTTTAAATAGTTGGAATGATCCTAATGAAGGATTGGTGGTTGCGCGCCACTGCTTTATATTCAGCTCCATCTCTTCCCTATCGCCTCGTATCTCGCACTATCTTGGAGTACTCACGTTCGAACTTAACACATTGCGACAAGGATAAATTCGCGACTTGGAAGCGTACGGGCTCCGTTCGCGATTTTTCTTGGATATTTGTTGCTCTATGCGCGGTATCACCCGCAAGCCGGAAATTCTCGGTTGTCGGTGGATTTTAAAGCAAAGCGAAAGTCACGCAACCGATGGAATAATCATGAGAAGTTTATTGCACCAGTTTTTGCCGATTTCAAATTATAAAATTTCAGATGCATATCTCTTTTTCTCTCTCTATCGGATAATTTGTCTGATCGTATTTATGAAACAAAGCCAGTTAAAATATAGATACAGCATCAATCTCTCCCTTTTTGAAAGATACGTGATATGAAGATACTCCGCACGTGCCGTTCTATATACAAATACGTTTTTACGGTAATCATTACGCGCCCCTTTTCGTCCCTCTAGTTTAGGGGGAAGGTTTATCGGACCTGACCGAATATCGGTGGAATTCTCCGCCGTTCGAGCACATATTGCGCGATGTATGCAGCACGCGTAGCGCGATAATGTTCACGTATCAATGCAATATAACCGCGCATGGCGTTACGCTTCCCCGTTTCTCGTTTCGGCCGTGATGGCGGTGTAAATATTGAAGATAGCACGACGCGAGGCGTTGCGCCGTCTGTCAAGATTAGACGCCACCCTCGGCGCGCTGAATATAATGCTGCAAAAAGGCGGGGGACAGGCGTGGAAAAAGGGCGGACGAGATCCTACAAATTACTTCTCGCGTCGAGGGTGGTAAGGGTGAGCTCGCTCGGTCTGATTTCACCCCTGTCTGCGCCATGGAAAGAGCATTTTTTGTCTACCGCTCGTTGATCTCCCTCTTGGTGTAGTACGTCGCCTGTAAGGCTGCAGGGCGCGACAAAGGAATCCGTTTGACGAGTCGCGACAGACGCTTCCTCCTTTCGAGGACTTTCCTCTGGAGACCTTAAGTGGCCTCACTCCTGCGACAGGCTTGGCGAGTTATTGACGTTTATACCGCTAATTTCTGATCCAGTATCTGATTTTGCGAACGCTTGTAAGGAGTCTGTAAAGTGGAGTTTGTAAAAGATAAATACCTTGATTAAAACTATTTGACGTTTTGCTAAATTTGTGAAGAGGATGTAAAACGACGTAAAATTAATCAATTACGTATCTTAATATGACTATTTTCAGCTTTGATTAAATTTCACCGTAGTTTAACTAATTTAGTGTCTCTTTTTAGCTCTAGTTCTAAGTTAAACATGCAAGATAAAGCTGAGTTTTAATTAATTGAAGTTAACCGACGTTGGTGAAACTATCTCATAAAATATCGAGATGTTAGATTGAAACAGCGTTAAATTTTAAAGATGAAATGTTAAGCGATAACTGTCTTCAATATTTCAGATGATCCTAAAATTTCTTAATTTCTCTTCTAAGATTTAAAATTTCTTGATTGCTCCTCTAAGATTTACAAAATCCATATTTAATATTTCGATTAAGAAATTTAAAAGAACCAAGAAATCTTCTTTGTATCCAATGTAGAGTAACGAAAAATGGTATTTCCATCAAAAGAGACGTTGTTACGCGAATTATGGTGCTCGGCGTGTCGGCGTGTACAAATGAAAAAGCTACTTTGGTATATTTCAAACTGCCGCGTTGATGCACATGTCAACGCAGAGTTATATCGAGGAAAATGTCGCTATCGGTTTTGCTCAAAGTGACTTTGAAAGCTTTCTCTCTCTCTCTCTCTCTCTCTCTCTCTCTCTCTCTCTCTACCTATCTTTCTACATATCTATCTCTCTATTTCTATCTCTCAGCGGATTTCGGAATCGTCTTTGGATTGCGGCGTGAAATCCATTACCGTCCTCATGAGGTGGCGTCGCGCGTACATCATATTCCTTTGAATTTCCATAAGTGCGGACACTTCTCACCACCGCGGCTCTTCGGACGAGATGCAAATGGTTAGGTACGTAAATGCAAATCTGCCGAGCGGACGGCACGGACACAACGAAGACGGCGCGGATTCTGCGACGCCATTACGCTTCGTTCCCTGTCATTCCACGAGTGACTGATTTGTCAAACTCGCTGCATTCGTGCATTCTCGTAACTAAGCTCGTTTTGATGAAGCCTGAAAATGGGAGCTGTGTTTAAAATTATCGTGCTATATAACGGAGGTTTCTATGAAAGAAAGTTATAGTAAACGGAGGTTACTTAGAAGATAGTAAATGCATTCTAAATACATACTTCGAAATGAAGATATGAGAATCTTCATTAAATTAAGTGTACACGCTACCTGTTTTCGGCAAGATCGGAGTTCGCGGTGTTCGCCAACTTGTAAGTCATTGCCAACAATGCCGGGCGACGAAACTACGAGGAGGATGGTTATATATGACCGATGTGCCGAATCACGTTGGATCTAATCCAGCGTGCATGCTGTGGCATACATCAGTGACTGCTAATGTACCGGCGCTGCTCCGCGTGCGTGCACATGCTTGCATTCTGCAGTATGGGAACGCGTGCACGTATGCACGCGATAATTCAGATGGCTCCACTTTCGAGGTATCTAGCTTGAATGGATGGAACGGTCGGCCCGGGCTTTATGACGATATTCGCGAATCTCGTGTTATGTTTCGCGCAGTCGCGATAATCGGATATTGAGACTGAATGTTTTTTTGTTTTTTGCATACGTTCTCTTTTACTTATGCAGTAGAAATGAAAATTGAAAGAAATCCGTCTTGCGAGAAATATCTTTGAAATGGACGGTAAGAATTAAAAGCGTTCCACATTAGTAGCGCGGTAACACATGTCGATAGCATTTCTTGCGCGGGATTCAATTCTTATTTAATTATTTAGTTCCTTAATTTATCATAATTTACTTCCAGATAATTTTAATGTAATTTGAACTATCTATATTTCTGATCTGTCGATAACAGCGTCGAGTGAAATAATTTGATTTCTAAATACGCGGCGTAAACTTGGTCTAATCGATCGTACAGGATAGCGAGGTCTTCCGCACTAAATCTGGAAGCGGGTTTCACCGAGCGGGTCGTCCCCGACAGCATTTTAACGATCGGCACTACCGACATGTAAATGGTAACACCTGGCATCGTACAGCGAGTGCATCCGTGGCAATAGGTGAAAGAAATGTTATTGTTCACATTGGCGCAACAATAGCGAATCGTACTGTTTGTATACGATTGGGAGGCACGAATATATGCGAGTTGACAATAAATCCCTGTGGCACCCCGAAATATTTACTTTACTTCGCGTAAATCGCCCCCGGTAATAGCCCTTTCGATATTTATCGCGAGGTCGCGATATTGAAAGTTCTTAATATTACGCCTGTGATTTATGTAATTAATTAATGTTCTCCATTAATTTTGTTTATTTAATTCCCTTTTATTAACGTTCTCTCAAACAGCTGGGGCTTTATTCGGGTAGATTGATTATGGCAGCGTTTCCCAAACTTGTTTTTCCGTGGCCCGGTTATTTTTATACTTCTCCTTCGTGACCCACTAAAATTTTTATCGCCTATACTGGCCTATAGGTAAAATAAAACTGATTTGAATGTCCATACAGTTTTCATATATTATAATAAAGAAGCATTTACTCTTACAAAAATGTAAAGAAATCAAACTAAAACCAAATAATTTATTAATAAGAAGTGTGTGATGCTGTTTCTTGTTAACTAGAAACTTCAGCTTTGGAGAAAATGATGATAACTTTATTCTTAGATCCGGTTCGACTTCCAATCGGTTTCTATATATTTATTTTTTAGGAAAACCAGTGTTGAAAAGCCTGCTTCACACTTATAGGTCGTGACAAAAGGCATTAGAAATTTTATCGCTTTTTTGCTAAAACTGGGTAGGTACTCCTGACGACAAGACAGCCAAAAATCCATTAGTGGTATTCTATCCGCGGCGCGGACGCGGACGGAGCGCGTCGTTCGTCTCGATTAATTGAATTATTTATTCAATAGTCCCGATTCAACGTTATTTACTCGTATTATAGAGTTTCGTGAAAAAACGAAAACTCAAAAACGAAACACCTAGGTTTTCGAGAGTTTTTTTAGGCGACCCGGCATTTTGCTTTCGTGGCCCAGTGCCGGGTCGCGACCCATCATCTGTGAAACGCTGGATTATGGTACTTAAATCTATATACTGTAAGAGTGTAATTTACGTGAGGTTTTTACGGTTCGCCTTTCTGGAAGATTACGGAGATCAGACTAGTGACAAAAATCTAATAATGTGCATTTAAAGATGCATATGATTACATGATAAAAGAGGTATAAAAAACAGATGTTAAATATTCGATTACGATATTAATGCAGTAACTGTATTCTCATCCTCGTGTCGTTATATTATAGCTAATTCGCCGAGAATATTCAAGCGTTATTTTTATTACTGCTGCTCGTTAGTAGTTTCCGACTTAGTGCTCGTAACGATTATACTTCCGGATGTTGCATTAGCTTCAATGATTTACGATATGCCATACGTCTTACGGGTGCTCGCTCAAAGGAGGATCGATCGAGCGCACGTCGCGTCCGAACAGCGTTGCAAACGAGGCAACTGCTTAGCTGTGAAACGCGAGTTGTGTCTCGATGTGCGACATACTTGGAGTCAAAGTGAGTCATTATTGGACGCTTTGTCTCGTCGGGCGACGAGAAATTCACGAGAACTTTAGCTTAACCGCTTTGCGCGAGGAAAGTTTGCGTTTCCGGCGAAATGAGTCTTACCCCATCGACGCTTCATACTCGATACTCTTTATTTTCGCCGTGCTGTCGCGAAGTTGACGATTCGTTATTGATGCATAAACTTGAACGCATAAACTTGCGATATCGCGGAGCGTAAATAATCAACGCGAGTACATAGTTGCGCGAAAGCAGTGCCTTGCGTACTTTGCATCTCACTCGTTATTTCCTTAACTAAGCTTTTACGATCGATTAAAATTTAAATATAAATAAAACAGAGATGCCCTATCGGTTTTCATCGAAGAGGTATATTGTTGAAGAGATATTTACATAATTATAAATATTTATATAAAATTTAAAGGCAACGATTATATCATTCAGAGAGGAAATGTTGAAACATTGAAACGCATTTAATGTAGCGCACTTCCGCTGCATTGTACATCATTAGCGGTCCAATATAATAAACAAATGATATGAAAGAAGGCTTTCTTTTATATTTATATTTGGCCAATATAATAATTTTTTTGCGAAGATAGGTCTGGGATAGAGAAACGCGGGCGGGGAATCGCACTCGGAAACGCAGCGCGCGATAATCCCTCAACTTCAATGGATAATGATGATGATGCTGGAACTGACCCGCGAAGATTTATCAGCACGCAAGAGTAGAAAGTGGGGCCACTCTCGGCCACTCTTCGAGACTTCATTCCCACGGTTTCGGTAAGCTCGATATCGCGTGACGAAACTTATTGGAAAAGTTTTCCCCCCTCGCGGGAATTCCGCGAGTCGGAAGTACGATCGAGTGGATTTGCCGATTCGCTGTTACGGAATAACGGGGCGGTGGAACACTTGAAATATACAATGTTGCGGTAATAAAGATGGAGCGTCGTAATGAAACGTTTTGTACGCATGCCGTCCTTCTGCGGAAGTTCGAGGTGGCACGGCGCACTGGTTATTGGAAAAGTTTCCTTTCCACCGATAAAATCTCTTAATTCATGGTGATTTCCCATTGGCAGGTGCTAACTTAATAATCCGCTCGAATTGCCGGAATTATGACATAGATTAAAACATAAACTTCCGCCCTATGTCAAGAATGGAAAGAAATACGACTACAATTGTATCGCGGAAATAGTAGCCTGAATTATGTCTGAATTGTTTAATATTTATTTTAATCTCTGTCATTAATTTTGATCTCTTCAATGTGGTCTCTTTATGTAAAACATGACTGTATTCTTTAATTTAAAGTTTCACAATTTAACATAGTTTTACTTTATTATTATACTTGAAGAATGAGAGAGAGAGGGGAGGGGGAGACGAGGGAAGAATACAGTTCTGTAAAAGTATTCTCTTCATTTAAGGATTAGGCGGCAGCTGCAATTAGAAGCAGCGGCAGGACATTATTCTTGATAAAATAGTCACGAGTTCCGTAGAGCTTCTCCACATAATTACTTTCTTGATCAAAAGAAGGCAAACTTTATTTTTCAAGTGAACGTTAACCATTTTGCACGATAATTGTTCTTATCGAAAATTATTTGTAATGTAAGGAACAGAATATTAAACGTGGAGTTATTTTATAAAATAACTCCACTTAAATTTTTCGGATTGAAAAAAGTCGATTAATGCGAGGTGTTAGTATTTATTTTTTGGACGTATAATGCACCGCTGCATATCCAAGCCCGATGTATTATTCGCGAGACAACACTTGAACGAGCAGATATATCTGATTATGAATATGCAGCCAGTAATTAACCAGTGAATTAGGAAACCTATCTAATTGGTATAATCTAGTTACTAGGTCTTGAATCAGATTGACTTCATTTACCGGATACTGATACACGAGCCGTTCCGTTTAACATCCCTCAAAACATGATCATTTTCGAACAATTAATGATTATCAACTACGATTAGATGGCTTCTACAGTACAAAATGATAGTAGATTGACGTGGGGAAACATAAAAGTAATTTATCGTAGTTCGTTAGGGTTGTTGTCTCGGAGGCAAAACGCAATTTACGATAGGCCGAGAGAAAACGCGTTTACATGAAAAATGTCCAGACGATGTTAACGCATTAATGTAAAACAGCGGATTGTGATACAGATAATGGGAGCAAGCAACGAGCCTGAAACGAATTGCCGGAGATTATGACAAGATAGAAAAGAGGGGAATCGGGTGTAGAAGGAGAAAAAAGTCTCGCGAATATTGCGAGGAGTGGTTCGGGTACTACGAGAAAACGCGAGTGGATATTAATGCGCTCCGGCCGGACTTGGCCGGAGGTAGAGCAACGCTAACTGAACTTCAATCGAATTAACATACGAATGGCACTCGAGCCAATTGCGAAACTTTCATTTTAGCCGAGCAACAGCCCAAAAAAGCCTTTCCGTTTTCTATCTCGACGAACAGTCCGTTATGGCGTTTTGTTCGGAACTTTACGATCGTCCAGGCGACTAGAAATTTATTTATTATTTATTTCTTTAAAATTCGTTGGTAGTTGCATGTTATTTTTTAGTTACTCGCTTGATGGATAATATTTGACAAGGTTGATGTTTTTGTGAACAGACAGTTACAGAGCCAAATTGACAAGAAGAATATAGTTCATACAAAAGTATGTAGTTCATCATATTCAAGAAGTAAAAAATTTAAAATACGATAAAAATGATACGGTTTTCTTTTGCGCAGAGAACAACGCATTAGCGAGTGTTGCATTTAGCATATCTTTTTCGACACATCAACATATAGATACACACGGAAAGAACGGTTTTGCTGAAATATTAAAAAATTTGACCAGATACAGATCTGAAAAATAATTTTGTTGGATCATCAAAATAATTATGTAGGACGCCTAAAATAGTTGCTAGAATATCAAAACTTTTTGTAGCATTATCATTATGTTGGAGTGTCCCACATAATTATTTTGATGATCCAACAAAATTATTTTTCAGATCTGTATCTGGCCAAATTTTTTAATATTTCAGCAAAACCGTTCTTTTCGTGCAGGCAAAACAATGACATATTGCGGTCAGTTATTAATTCAAGTTTGATATAAGTAATGAATTTAGATTGATATAATTTTGATAAAACATCTCTTATTTTCAGAATACATTCCAAAGAATTCAGGAATTTAAATATTTAATAATATTAAAAGTATCGATTTTCGCTAATTCCCAAGCTAAAATATTTGCCATTTAACTATCACGTTCTAACACGATCTAACACGTTTCAATTTTTCAGTATTTTTTACCATTTTGTAGGAATGTGTAAAAAATAATTTTTTAATCTTTTTATATTAGACGATGGATGTTGGGAAAGCAGCAGGAAATCTTTAAAGAAATAATAGCAGACATTATTAATGTAGTATATATAATATTTATTATAAAGCGTTATAAAGTGCATAAATTGTATTATACTTAATTGGCGATATAATAGTATTTTTATAAGTATTTTTTGAATAGCGATAGGTTTCTGAAAACAATAACATAAACAGTATTTCGTGGTATTTGTTACGTAGGATAGGGCAGTAACACCGCGCAAATGAGCGTGCAGAATGAATTACTATGCGGGACTTTCCCATCGTAGGTAGTAATTGATTCGCGTAGAGCTAATTACGTTCCATAATTAGGTCTACTATAACAACTGCGTCGCAGCAGTAATTTGCTTCTGTGATAAGAGCGTAGCGTGATTGCTGCCTCTATTTCCAATGAGATAAATCAAGGTTGCCACGTAAATCCAACACCTTTTTTGCGAAAGTGGTGAGTGCTTCATAAACTGAAAACAAGTCTTTTACGTTGTTATGAATAATCACAGCCTTCTGTCCACGATGTACAATATATTGTGACATCACAAGCTAATGTCCTGTATTAAACAAACTTATATATGCGATAAAAATGGCTCGCGCGAATAAAAATTCTATTACGAGCGCTGCACACAATGTCCCTTCACCGTCTTATGAAAGTGACTTTGAAAATCTATTGTATCCCACTTCTCAGATAAAAAGAATATTATGTCTCTCTCTATTTAATACAAAATTTAATATCTTTTATTATAATAGGACATTGATTAATTTATGGTTGTAATATAATAGTATTAATTAGAATTTGATATTTATTTTTTAAGCAATATATTGAATTATATTTTGTATCCATTATAGATAATTATACATTTTAAAATACGAATGATATATTTTTAATTAATCGCGTGCATGATTGTAATTGATCGATAATTGTCACATAATATATTATAACGAATTGAGATAAGAATTATTCTATGTCAAAAAAATGAATTCTTTATATATGATAAAGAATGCAACAGATGAGTTTCGATTTCCTAAACACAAATACGGATGGTGTTAGTAATTAATTTAGCCAACAGTCGTACGTTAATTGGTATTTTCTATTTATACCTTTTCCGATAAGCACACATCCACAAATGTATTCGTGGAAACACTTCCTGTCACCGGACAGTGAGAATTACTTGCTAAACTCGAAGTTAACCAAAATTTTTGCCGGTTAATTATATATTGACAGGCTACTGTGAGTCATGCGGAGAACCGCTAACAACATCCTTATTAATAGCTACACTATCCGTTATTATTATCCAGGCACTCATCTATGTAACGTAGCCCTGTGAGAGCTTGATTAAATCGCCTTTTGCAAACCGCCATGTCGCGGTCGACGCGGTTCGTTTCGAAAATCCTACCTACGTCCTACATATGTACACGAGTAAATATATACGCGTGTTCCAGACCGCCATGTGAGAACGTTCCTTTAAAATTCTGATAAAAAAGATTCAACGAATGAACGAGTAAAGGTGAGTGACGTGACAATAATGCAATATTTCAATAACTGTGACAATAATGTAATATCCCTTTGCTTGCGCCGTTCAATTCTTAATCACATACTAAAATTTCCGGATAAATAAAAATTTATTTACATCTGTCTGTAATATACTGCTATTTATCTTACTGTAGCAAAATAGATTAATTGTCTTAAAAAAAAAAGAAAAACATTGTTACGTTCACGTGTTCCATGCAGTTTACTTTTGCAAGCCTTTTGCAAATCGCCATGTCGCGGTCGACGCGGTTCGTTTCGGAAATCCTACCTACATATGTACACGAGTAAATATATACGCGTCTTCCAGACCGCCATGAGAATATTCCTTTAAAATTCTGATAAAAAAAGATTCAACGAATGAACGCGTAAAAGTGAATAAGTAACGTGACAATAATGCAATATTTCAATAACTGTGACAGTAATGCAATATTTCTTTGGTTGCGCCGTTCAATTCTTAATCACATACTAAAATTTCCGGATATATAAAAATTTATTTACATCTGTCTGTAATATACTGCTATTCATCTTATTGTAGCAAAATTGATTAATTGTTGTCTTTATATAAAAAAAAAAAGAAATATATTGTCACGTGTTCCATGCAGTTTACTTTCGATACGTACAATTTTGTTTGTAACTTTGTTCGCAAAAAGAGCAATCCACAGTGTAAACGATTAAGAGATGATTTCGCGTAATGGGGAGAATTTTGAGGGCGATTGTCATGCGGCACAATGGAGCCGCCCATCGAGGCCGCTCGATATTCAAAGAATAATTTATCACCTTGCGGCGAAACCGCCGTCGCCGACGTCCGCGTTTTCTGGCCGCATCCACGATAAGGGACAAAAATTATTCAAATCCCCATTCAGGGGGTTTATTACATCTCTCTCGCGAGATGGCGAAACGCTGTTTCTGCGGGGAGGTAGGTCCGTTTTTATTTTTTATTGACATTATATACATGCGACGCGAAACGTTCGTTTTCCCTTTCACCCCCGTAACGCTCGCGTAATTTACAACGTGATATATTTAATCCGCATTAACGAGGGGATTATTAATCGCGTTGGCACGGCGCCACCGTTAAGGCTAGGCATGTTTTCCTGCCGGCCGGAGTACGACGTGTAAATCCTCGCGACTCGGGAGACTGGGAAACAATGGAAATGCATGCGCGATTTTTCGCGGTAACGCTAGCGGGCGCATTCCCAGGATTTGTGACACTGAAAGGACTTCATTGATATTAAATGCCGCTACACTGGCATTTGTTACGGCGCACTTTGTCGCCGAGGCAGGACCGGACTAAAAATTGTTCGCTATTAATAATTCGGGCGAGTACGCGAGCGGATACGTCTTTTAGCTCTAATGCTAATTTTATTTGCGCAATTAATTCTTGCAGCTCTAGACGTTCCTTTTTGTGGATGTCTCGCTTTCATGATACGCGATAAGAATATTCACTTTTAGTAATTACGTATATGCGGAAAATTAAAGCAATTTGCTTTAATGTTACCACTATTACGGATGTCTGAGTAATCGTACGGAATACTACTTTCACACGCGTCTCTTGAAGAGTACCACCGTTAAAATGATAATTAATAGAGCGTGTGTCTAATTATTTAAACCAGTTTAAGGAACAGAATATTATTCTAACATATACGCATCATAATTTATATTAATTTCGATAATTTGTCTTGCATAAAACAGACTTTACCTTTGAAAATTTAATACACTTGCGAGTTTGTTTGTAGTAAGAAATTATTATCTCGGAAGATTATTCTCGACATGTTTATTTTTTTATCGATGGCAGTTCATCGTTGCGGTTTTGTAAGCTCGGGAGCGGAATAGCTACACGAGCTAGACTTTAAAGTCACCCTTAAAACTTTATCGCCTTCGTATACACATCGAGAGCGTAGAAAACGTGGCGGGAAAGAATTCCTCGTACCGGGGCGTAGCGTGACGCACGTAGCGATAGATTCTGTAAATCCCCGATACAGTTACGGTTCCCGCTGCTGGAAATACGAGCGGGAACGCGCGGCGGTGCGATTTAACGATCACAAGAGGCGCGCGCTTAAGCGGGAGAAAGTTCGCCTCTCAAACTTTGGACGAGAGTCCCGCAACTCCGCCGCCGTCTACCTGTCCATTTGCCGTTTACGCTATACGGCGTTATACTGCTTGAAACATGGATAAAGTCTATTATTGCGTGGCGGCTTCCGGAGCCGACTCTAACTCGAGAGCTCTCGAGTCGTCGCGGTTTAGTCGAAGATCGGATTCGGCTTACCTATAGGTCTCGGATTCTAGGCCATGTCGTTCGGCTTTCCGATTCTAGCCTTTGTAGGAACTCGTAGAGAACTTGCGATTTTAAGAGCTGAGCACGGGATGATTGATTCTTCAATTGCGAAACGACCAGCTAGGACCAATAAGGACCAATGCTAGCATATTAGCCATACATGGCTTTAGGGAATAGCGAAGTTGCAAGAGTCCTTTTACATTTTAGCCAATTTCTTTTAAAATAATTTAAAGAAATTTCTATTACTCTGAAGAAATAGATTATTGCTATATTTATGTCGACAATTTTATTCTGACAGAGTTTAATTTGGAATCATAAATATTTAATTATAAATTACACGCTTGATTTCTAATAATTACACGGGAAGAACGGTTTTGCTGAAGTATCTAAAAATTTAGCCAAATACAGATCTGAAAATTACTTTACTGAACCATCAAAATAATTATGTTAGGGCGCTCAAGCTGGCTGCTAAAATATCAAAATTTTTTACAGTAGTATCATTATGCTTGAACATTCTGCATAATTATTTTGATTTGACACAATTATTTTTAGATCTGTATTTAAATTTTTTAATATTTCAGCAAAACTGTTCTTTCCGTGTACGGCGAAATAATAATATATTTTTCTTAAATACACAATAATTACGTGTTTACATGGGAATCACTATGCGAGAACGCGAAGATGTTCTCGCAACGCGACAGAATGAGAACGACCCGCGGCGCCATTATTTCGGCTGTAGATGAAATTAGGAGCGGTTCCCGTTTCGGAGCGAATTCCAAGACAGGATTCCTTAGCGGGGTATCCTTCTGTGGTTGTGTTACCGCATAAATTCGTGCTCCTCGTGTGTCGACGAGGCTGTCTACATGCGAGAGAGAGAGAGAGAGAGATAGAGAAAGAGGGGGAAGGAGGGAAAGAGAGCGAGAGAGAGATAGAAGCGTAAGAGTCGGAGTCATTTACGCAGCCACGCGACTTGCGCGAAATCTCTCTCGAAGGAGTCTCTTCCGTTTTCAGGAATTCTTGGTGCATTCCGCGTTTGGAAAGCGCCGTCATTTTAGTATTTTATATATATATATATATATATATATATATATATTGCAGGATATATGTGCGTGTGTGTGGAGGACAAATCCGCTTCTTCGTCGCTCCTGTCACCGACGCGAACGGCTGGTCCTGGCGGCAAGAACGCTGGACGCGCCGACGGCGTTTATCGGAATGGAAATCTCGCGACGCGTTTCTTCGACTCCGGTTTTGAAACTTTGATCGCTCGCGGCTTTGTATAAACCACGCGAAGTTCGCGAACTTCGAAGAGGAGCGCGGCTAGATATGAGTGGTGCATTTTGAGTTAAACGTAATGCGGAAAGTTGAAGGATGGACGCGAACGCAAATGTGCGGTTTCGGGTCTATCCCGGAGGAACGTTGAAAAACGAATGAAGAGACGGTGAAAAGATTTTTCCCCCTTGCATAACTAGGCAAAAGTCCGGAAGAGCGAGTACATAATTAAATGCATACGCAACTCTCTCGAAGGCTGTACATCCAAACTGGATGGAGTAACATCCGGGGGTATGTAATATATTCTCGAAGAACTAATCTCTCGTAATATTTAAGTACTTTCTCAGGAGTACTGAAGGAGCTTAGTATTCGCGTTCACAGCACTGTGATGAACATAAATAGAGTACGTAGAATACGTCAAAGAACATTTGTTGAATTAGCAAAATAATTGTCTAGGACGATTTCAAGCTGGATTGCTAGAATGTTAAAACTTTTCGCAGCGTTATCGTTATATTTAAGGGTCCTATATAATTGATGGTCGTCGAATAAAATTAGTTTCAGATCTGTATCTGGCTAAATTTTTAGAATTTTATTTTCAGAAAAACCGTTTTTTCTTTCTAATATAAAACCGTTTTTTCTTTCTAATTTAAAATTTATATAAAGCAACTTGAATATTTTTCTATTTAAGTATCGATAACTTTTGCATTATTAAATTAATTGCAACGACCTTTCCTAACATTTTTATTGATTGGAGGAATAAAAATGCTTTTTATCCACTTCTTGTATAATAAATTATGTTGACTCTATTGTTCTAATATCGGTACATCTGTCGGTTCTCCGCAAGATTTCATCTTAAAATGCCGCGACTACGAAAGCGAGCGGGATTCTTCAAAAATGAAAATATTGGAAAACCATTTGAAGCGGAAATCCCTACTTCGAGATGAAGTTTAAAGATGGAACTGCTTTGATAAAGTTACGTTTGATGGATTTGCCTTGATTTACAATAGTAAACTTTTGTAACGATGTTTTATAATATAAAAATTTTTTGCGTATATTTTACGTTTGAAATTGATTATATCCGCAAAAAATACGAGTGTGACGAAATGTCATCTATCGATGCTCAATAAATTGGAGTGGTTTCATTTGGATGGAGTTATTTTCAATTTTTTCGCAACGTATCTATTTTTAATGAAAAATAATTTTAGCATACTTCTGAGTATATATATATATATACACATATATAAATATAATTAGGCCAGATACAGATCTAAAAGTAATTATGGACTATCTAAATAATTATATTGGATGCTCAAGCTGGTTGCTAGAATGTCAACATTTTTTGCAGCATTATTATCATGTTTGAGCATTCTACATAATTATTTTCATATAACATAATTATTTTCAAATCTGTCCCTGGCCTAATTTTTAGATACTTTAACAAAACTTTTCTTTCCGCGCGTGCCGATATTAATAAAAAAAATATTTTACTCTACATTGAGACTATCATGAAATATAGCGCATGTTTGTTCCACCTAATACTGTCCAATTATCAGTGCAAGTTGGAGTAGGGAACGCTATTAAAGTTCTTCCTTTCCTACATGAAAGATGCAATCGTGCGATACGACGAGGGCACGATCTATTTTAGGAAATTTATACATTTGCATGCTAAACGTTGTTATTTTCATCGGCGGTCACTTGCGCATTCCTGCTTTACGGTAACGCCTCGGGTCGTACCGTGATGCGCCACTTTTAAAAAAAGAAGAAGAAAGAGAGAACGAAGAAAAAAAGAAAAGAAAGGAGCGTCGTTAGTAGGCGCGTTGTAAAGCTCTGAATATCTCCACGCTCGCTTGCATACTGCATTAATGTCTCCCACGCGTTTAGCCTTTCATCGATCAAGCCACGTTGCAGTTTCGAGTGACGATGTCCTCTGCTTCAAAGGGTCCTTTGCCAATGCGGTTACGAGTTTCATCAAAACTTCGGTCCCGCCACGTAGCCGCGATAGCCAAGCCCGACCCAAGTCCTGCGTCGTAATGCCGTTTTACAGCGCTGTATTATCCCATTCCCGATGGCCTGGAAGACGCGCACGTCACCTTTAATATCGTACATTTTAATACCTACGCTTTCTCCTGGGATCGTGCGGGCGTTAATGAACGCCCGCATGTTTTATAGACGCGCTGCACTTCCGCCATGCTCGCGTACGCGGGCAAAGCCGCATGATTAATTTCGCGTCAGAAACTGAAAACCCCGATCCTGTACCTATGAAAATTGCTAATTAACGATTGCGAGGTATCGCTCGCGACGAACGAGAATTTCGAGATAACGAAAATATTATGCTTACATTACAGTTTAGCATCCGTCTCGTGATAATTGCCGCAGTTGTGATACATGCGCTCGTTTCAGAGGTACGAGAGACGAGAACTCGATCATAATGTTATTTGAATCGAGTGCGATATACGTGCTGCTTTTTACGTTTGGATATTTGATATCTTTTTTTTTTGCGAACATTTCAAATACGGATGAGAACGGATTCGTGAAGCGGACGCTCTCATTAAACGTATAACGAAAATAATTTTATTTATTAAATGCGATATAAGTATAATATTACGCGTAATATATAAAAGATCGTAGATCACAGGGTTTTAACAGGCGTTCACAAATCCCTTTGTCAACGGATAAAAATCGAAGGTTCGTGTGACATTTTCAGTTCATAGTTGTGTTAGGGGAATAAGATCCACCATTCTGACGTAAAATCGCTGAATACCATTTATGTTCTCATCGGACCGTCAATAATTCTGATGCTAAGAGTGTATTTGTGTATGTGTGGACGCCGTATATCGCTAATTCTCCGCGAAATACGTCAATCTTCGGGCAGAGCCGAGCCCGAGGCCGATCCTTAATACTGATAAACTCGAAAGCAGGCCGGGTCGACCGGGGGTCGTTCTTTCGGATGGTACTGGGTCGTTAATAAATTTGTGTTTATGCGATGTCTAGCATGTCGCGGGAGCATTTTTACCCCTTTACCCAACGCGCGTTGCCGCGGCCGCGCAACTCCCTGTCGCGGACATAAATATTCTGTCGCTGAGCAGTAACCGATCTTGGCATTATTTTCAATCTCGTAAACGAAAACGCGCTTCATTTGAGTTTAACCGCACCAGTGAGTTTCACTTCACATTTTATCTCTTGCCTAATCTTGCTTTTTTAAAACGAAAGGGATTAATTTTATCTATTAGTTTTAATGAGATAAATGTATATAATACGTTTGTAAAGTAACTTAGATAAATCCAATGTATTATTAATTAAATTATCAATTTTTTTTTATCTATACGGATAATATTGATTTATTGAGATAATTTTTTTAAATTGACATATGAGATCTTTGCATCTTAATTCACTGACCATTTATCGTAATGTTTTCAAAAATAAGCTTAATTATTGATAGATCGATTAGCGAAAGTCGGTCGTGCAGATTTATATAGTAGGCTAAGTGGTAAAGTTTAAAAAGTTAAATTCGTATCAGTTATAAAATTACCTAGGCTTGAACTTGTAAGTTATGTACTTGAACAATTACGTTGCTGAAGTTGAAGTGTTATTTGGGGCAAGGAAGTTCAAACATGCATTTTATGTGTGTTACATATTGCACGTGTAAGGGAAATTTGACGAAAGAATAGCGTATATTCAGCATGTAGGTATATAGACGAATTCTCTACTCCAGTTACTACGCCACGCGCTCTAAATGGGTGCAAATTGCTGCTAAATATTTGCATTTTATCGTACACGGTATTACGGTCAAGCCACGCGCGTATGCATAATGGGAAAATGTTTAATTATTAAATTGCGTTATCAATACGCGCCGGCCCTCGCATTTAATTAGTCGGAATCGATTGGCGTCGTAACGCGCGCGGCGGGAGGGGGAGGGTGACGGCAACGATATTGCGTTAAACGGCACTTCGACGACGGCGTCCGAATTTAATTGCGACTCATAAGGCATAATTTTGCAGTTATCGCAATACGGCGCGGCGTGCACTCTCCATCGGGCGCATACCAACGCGGTATGCGACCGCGCTGCGTTAAACCTCGCAATAATCTGAACTCGTTCCGAAGTGAACGAGGTGGGTTCGGAGATGCTATCTTGCGAGATTCCACACCCGCGGATTTCGACGCAGCCAAGGCCCACGGCGAGAGCGGTGAGTCCGGTCCTTTACATTGCGGCCGGGTTAATGCTCGACGTCTGCTGCCCCACACCGCCGCGCCAACCAGTAGGACTTCGAATTACAATGGAAGCATGAGAACGCCCGGGACCCAGACATGCGACACGGTTGCTCGATTGGGGTCTGTGCAGCGTGTTGCGAAGTGCTCGCGTCAGTCGTCTCTTTGTGTGCAACACCTATCGTGCAAATCGCACGAAAACTGCCGCGATTCCTCCCGTAACGTTTGAACGCGATTTGACTGTGCAGTTCAACGACTGGTGCAGTTTCGTGACTGGCTTAATGCGAAATTATTGCGTATTTATTGTAAATGAGATATGTATCAATAATCCGTGATAGATATTATACGATTGTTGAGGGAGAGATTGTTGTTAGGCTTCTTCTACGTGACTGATTGATTGCTTTTGTAACTTTTGGTGCTTAGATCTTTTGTAGCATTTACACGCAATGTAACTGCATAATTTTATCAAGAATGGTGTTTTAGAACAAAAAAAATCTTGAATCGATAATATATTCTTGAATCGGTCCGATCAAGAATGGATCGACCTCGTTTTACTGTTATACACTGACAGGGATGTGAGAAAGAATGGCGTCTATCTGACAACGCGCCGTGGAAGATCGATCAAAACTAAGAAGATGAAATTTTTCATCGACGACCCCTTGCTTCTGAATACTAAAATGAGCATAATGCAACCTCCGGAAAGAGAAGGGAGAGAGAGAGAGAGAGAAAGAGAATGAGAGAGACAGAAAACTTCATTTCTCATTTACAGTCTTCTTGTCATGGCAAATTACACATTGATTTTGCAAATTCTCGATGACTGCTATTTGCTAATTTTTAATGCATAATGTTTTTTGATTTGACATTTTACGAGAGCAGAGTTTGTCTGGACTGCAAAACTGCTAAAGCCACCAAAATTACGACAACACATACAAATAGTTTCCAGTAACGCGATAAGATAGATAGTTTGCATACCAAAGTTTCCGTCGACTCGAGCAGTAAAACAATTCAGGCGCGTACATTACCTTAAGCGCATCTTAACTCTCATATAAAATAGGTAATTTGGTGATACTATTGTCAAATCCATCTCACTTATTTCAACCAACATACTTTCGATTTTAACGCATTCAAGACCACAGTTCGAATGCGTTCAGATTTATAAAGATATACAAAATATAAATTAAATTTGAGATATTTTTGAACGCAAAAAGACGCACATAAAAACATCGACATCGACTATTCTGGGCGAGCAAACCGAAACGTATTATTCTTTATATTCTTCAAAAAAGTCGTGCAATTTCATATATCGATGTCTCTGAAAAATACAATTGTTATATTTATTGCGTGTCAATCACGGTTTATTTCGGCGTTCAATCGGGTTTTCTAAAGACGTGTGATTGATGGTCCCGTTCTCGCCGAAGAGAATGAGCTTCAAATCCCGCCGGCGTTTTCCACGAAAAAAATTGATCAGCGAGCGGAGTAATCCGTTGGCTTATGCGCGACGTATCGTCGGCTACGGGAAAGAACTAAATTGGCCATTAGTATCATTGACGTAACACCGTCGCCGTCGACTCTCGCGAACGTCTTCGAGTCAGTCCGACACTTCGATTTAGAAACTCACGCCACCTGAACTTTCCCATTAACCGGTTAATTTGAATACGTCTCGCGCCGCGGCATGTGACTAACGATCGAGCTCATTGATCTCGGCCTTGATGCATCACGCTTGGTGCTTTAAATGCACCAGGATGGCTCGACCTAGAAACGAATATGGCCTTTTTCCTTCTTCCTTTTCCAAACTTGACGACGTCTGGGAATTCCGAAAATTCTTCTCTATAAATCAGCCACGTTGATTTCGAATAATAATTATTATATACTTTTTATTGTTGATTATTAACGATTACGCTCTTGTTGAATTTAATTATTTTTGCACATGCTTCTTACTAAAAGTTCAGGGGTTAAAACGCTTTTTGTTTGTGTAAAACGCTTTTTAGAAGTATTATTATACATCCATATGAATAGCTGAGTAATCGGTTGCTATTGTAAATATTTCTGACATAAATTCAATGTAAAATTTATTGTACCGTTTGCAAGATAGCGAATAATCAATGGTAACATTAATCGGATAACCACCGCATTATATTCGCAATAATGAAATTCAGTCAGTTTGTTCGTGTTGATAATTGTTGGTATCTCTTCCAAATCGAATTTATAAATTTTCCATCGTAACCACATGTTTGTTAAAAAAGTCTTCTAAATTTCTGATAATAAAGTGACAATGTGCGTACGCAGATAGTTGCGTATTTAAACATGCAAATACCGAATTATTATTAATGTTATTATTATTATTAATGTTACACCACGTATCGCTAAATCGCTTTGGTAAATTGATAAGGTTTAACTATTATCAATTACCTAAAACAAAAGATTTAAAAAAATTGGTAAGTTAAAAAACGCGCATTCATGCTAATTTAATTATTCCTTGTAACATTAAAATTTGTAGCAGACAGAAACAAGAAAAGACTTTTCCTTCTCAAATCGTAAAACTGCCGGGATAAAGCACACGAGCTAGCTGAATGACATAAGGCACATGCGAGATTGGGATGGAAACATCGGTATGGAGATAGCGCGATAATGAATTCGATCATCGTGAAGAATTTCAATGAGGAAGCGCATCGACGGCCAAATCAGTCGCGAGGGAAAGAGAGGCTAAGAGAGATCCCAACGTAAAAGAACTTTTCAATCTCTTCTCGTGGTCCTACGAAGGATGAAAGGATCTCGTAAATCGTACGATTCGTTTTACGTCCTCCTTCAGAGCCCAATGTTTCTGCTCCACCTTTCCTATGCCCTCCCGGGCGAATTGGGAAGCACTGGGCGGTGTCACGCGAGGGCGAAGAGGGTAAATCAGTCCTAGACACTCACTTTAACGAGAGTAAACGCGCTCGTTTCCCAAGAACAAAATACCCCTAAAGCACTATTTGGCCACTTTCGGTTAACTAGCATGCGAAACTCTTTAAATCAATTAAAAATCTTCAAAAGAGCAGATCCCTCTCTTTTTTATTTATATCTGTATCTTATTTCTATAAACGAAGAATAATTTAAAATTGATCATTTTCTCATATATAAGAAAGCATTAGAAGATATTTTATGACCCAATTTTGTCAATGTCTCTCAAATTGTTCGATATGAATATAAAATGTGAATGTAAAATTATATTTTTATCCATCACTGAATGTCGAAGAAAAATATATTTTTATTTATAATGTAGGAAGATAAAAGGAATCATAAGGCCAATTAGAGTATTCATAGACGATCGAGATAACTATAAGGATAGTGGAGCGATTGTGGGTTAGCACTCTAACAATAAGTGCTAAAGCGTGGAAAGCGAAGAATCCCGAGTTCGAGACGCAGTCGGCTCCGTTAATTTTTCTATCGGTCATCTAGAGTATTTCAGAATCTTCCTACAAAATTGGGGGCTCGTCCGGGATTGACGTAAGTTGTGAGTGGGATCATGCCTTCAAGGGCAAGAGGAGCGAGAGAGACGTTGTTCGGTTACACGGGGCCGTACGTGATAGAGGATTCACGTCCAGAGTAGCTGAGTGCGAAGATCTCTGGATTCCTGCACTCTGTGAAAGTGGGGAATGCGGTGGTGTGTACCGATTCGAGCGTTGTTTAGAGTTGACTTCGATGTTTGTGGGCATTCGAGGGCGAATGTGCTATCAGAATGGCCGAGTTGTAGGAAGATAAAAGGAATCATAGGGCTAATTAGAGAGTATTCATAGACGATCGGGATAACTATAAGAATAGTGGAGCGGTCGTGGGTTAGCACTCTAATGTCCATTTCTACCAATATAGATTAACTTTAATCTCGGTTTAACTTACTCTTTATCTTTTTTTAGTTCTAAGAATTAGAAAAAGATAAAGAGCAAGTTAAACTGAGATTAAAGTTAATCTACATTGGTGGAAATGGACATAAGTGCTAAGCGTGGAAAGCAAAGGATCCCGAGTTCGAGACGCAGTCGGCTCCGTTAATTTTTCCATCGGTCGTCTATAGAGTATTTCAGAATCTTCCTACAATAATAGTCATAAGAAGAGATATTTCTTATGTTAATCTTTGTAAATTTACATTAATTCCCTTCCGATTGATTCATTCTTTTGACAAAGTAAGAAATTTAGATCGCACATTAAAATACAAAAAATCTGTTATTTGGATTTTATATGCAAGTGACGTTTGACTATAGTGAATAGATTCAAAGACTAGTGTTTAACAAGAATTTGCATCTAATTTGCAAGTCTGCATTTATAAATACGTTTATTAGTGTCAGCTTTTTTATTAGCTTCTACAAATTATGCAACGTCGTGCAGTATCGTGCGGTAAAGCGTCTTTTCACGATAAAATTTTATCATATTTCTCATGACGTTTCTTCGTATGGCAGGACTAAATTTAAGGGAAACGACCGTTAGATATAGGAGACAAACAGTAGCGCAATACACTTTATGTTACCGCGGCGTTAAAATAGGTAATTTTAAAAACCTATTTAACAGTTTATTTTGCCGCAATCTCGCGATGTGAAATGATCGGGGATTTAGTCAAAGAGAACGAGGACGCAGTCAATCGGGGAGGAAACGTGCCAACTGAAAGGGTGAGAGCGGGTGGAAGAGGTGGAGATACAAGAGGCAACTGGTACCTGCAGCGAGCGAATCAATAGCCTCCTCGTAAAGATCCGTAAAAACACGGTGAGTTTCTTTGCACGGGGCGCTATCGCGCGGCCTCGTAATCGGGATTGCGGATTTAACGAACCTCCGATTTTGAATTAATTCGGAAACGACGGCGTATTAAATTCCTTTAATCTCGAGTCCTCGAGTCGGGGCTACGGCGATCCTGGCAGTCGCTTGCCACGGATCGTGGTGGAATATTGACAATAAAACGAATCGTCGTTCATTCTCGTTACTGCGACAAATAATAATCCTGCGCCGCCGATGCCCGATGTAAGCCGAGAAAAAACACTACGGGAGCACCGTATATCTCCGACCGGCGTTTATCGCGCGTTACCGGGACAGTATAGCGACCTAAAACCTACAACCAACGAAGAGAAGCGGCACGATCGTAAGAAATATTAAGGGTTGGCGGAAAAAAAAAGAAAAGCCCGAACCGGATGTTCGAATGGTCCATAAAATACGATGGTTGAATTGGCTCGAGTTCTATGACGCGCGCCGGGACGGCGGTGTGAAAAATGTTCCAGCGGTGCCGCGATCAAAATGAAACGATCGCATTATTACTTGGGTGTGGTGGAAGTTATACCAAAGGTCTTTTCCGCAACTCTACGAAGCTTTTATGCCCGGTCCGCAATCGAATTCCTTTTTTTTCCTTAACAAAACCGTCGAGACATCGATAACTCTTCAGTCGCGCAAATAAAATTTCAGTTCCTTTAAATACAAACAGAATTCTAACATGCAGATGTAATTTTACGTTGCGAAGAATTTAACATCTCATTAGAAAGATTTTATGTTAATATTAAAGAGATTACGAATTATGCCGTTTACATAGAAAGAACGATGCCCGTATATTCATAATTTTATATTCATGATTCTTTAATCCGTCATCAAAGCGATGCGCATTAAGAAAGAAATGGTCTGGTATCTCATGTCTGATGCGTCATATCGGACAACGGACAACCCGGTTTATTTTCTTTCTGGTAAAAATTCGAAATTTAGATTCAATCGAATATTTTTGCTGGTAAGCTACTGTTTGGCAACGTATGGTATGGAAAATGAAAACTCGCTGTAGCCGACCTCGCGGCGTAGTTTTTCGAAGAGCTGATGCACGAAACCGTTTTTCCGAGGAACGCTCGCGCACGACATTTTCAAGAAATTACCTCGCGCAATTTTCTACCTTTCGCTCGTACCTTTTACTACCTGGGCAGAAAATGATTTTGTATTTTACCGGCAAATTTGCACCGTGACATGTACTGATACGACGCTAGAATTATTCAACAAATTATGATCCATAAACTCCATCCACGTTAAATATTTTTTAAAAAAGGTGTGCACACATGCGCGCGACTTGTATGAATTTAAAACAAAAATCGAACTTTGTTAAAAAGCTGTTCTCTTTAATTATGAAATTTGGTATCAAAACGACTTGATGACAAAATATTAACTTTTTTCAAAGAAAATTGTCCATTTGCAACATTGATTTCATTTTTGGGTCGCGATCGAATAATTTGCAAAACAGGTACGTGAAAAAGTTACAAACATCTGAGGAAATAATAATAATAATAACTTTATTGATTGCATTTTATATGCTTACAAATAATTACGTGCATATGAAAAAAATTTATGGATTTTTATTTTAGTTTCAAGCTTAATAAAATATGAAGAATAAATGAGTGTAGAATATATAATGAATATGTAATTCTGAAAAGGTATCTTTACTGAATATATAATTCTGGAAAAGTAAAGATTAGTTTTTAATTTAACTAACCAAGAAAATTCTTTCTCGATAGAAAAATGATTTCCCCCCGAATGAAATTTCCTTTAATTTCATTCCTTTATCAATTCAAAAAGAACTGTTAAGAAAAACGTTCGGCACTGAATTGCTCAAATACCCGAGGATGGTGGTTAAGCTAGAAAAATTCTTAGGGTACCGCGTGTATCCCGCTATTGACCGGAAGAGACGATCGCGACGCAAATAGAAAGGGGTAAGTGGAGAAGGACAGGCACGGTGGTAGGACACACACGGTGTAGGACGAGGGAGGCGTAAGGGAGGCGAGAAAAGAGAGTAGTGGTTTCCTCGTCAAAAAAGATGAAGTCAACGCGGTTTCGGGGAGGGTGGCTGCACACGGGGCCGAGCCCGCGGTGACGCGAGGGCGGGGGTGCGTTCTTTAAGGTAGGGGGCATGCGCGGGCGTCCGGGGGTGCAGAGCGGCTCTCGGAGGTTAGTCGCTTGCCAACATCACGACGTGCCGCTCGTGCCTCGCGATCGTTGGATTTACACGCACTCGCTTTCCTCCCCTTCCACCCTCGTCGTCGTGCTGTCAACCCTCGCTCGTCATCGGTATTCGGTTCGCCATCAGTCCGGCATTGATCGAGAGAGATCGTCGATCTTTCCGATTTTCCTTTCAGCGGCGAATCTCGCGAATCGAATTACGAATCCCATTGAACTACGATTTAGATTTTGTCGGAAATAGAGCGTATATTTTTATACGCGTATACGACAACAACGCGACGATCGCGCACACATTTCGGAGATGCGAAAGTGTGTCAGGAAAGTGCTCCGATCGACTCGTTAAAATGTGGATCGCGCGATCGCGATCGCGAACGAAGGACGATTGACGGTGTGGTGACATACCCCCTGGGGCTTCTCGACGCGTCTCGCTCGGGAACATTGGTGAACATTGGTGATCAATGGTGATCTTCGGATCAAAGTGACTTGATCGCGGCGTGATGACGGAATGAATGTGGACGCGGGTGCGCGCGTTCATTCCCGGGACCAGTTTTCGCGATTCGGATAAGCAGTGCCGCGTCTCCGACGAAGAGCGATCCGTCGTCGTGAGGTCCGCGGTACCAGCTGCAACGGATTCGCGAACCGGAAGTGACTGCACTGCATGTGTGTCATCGTCATTGCGGTAAACGGCGCGTAAAAGTGCGCGTTGAACGGCTCGGATCGCGACGCACGGCCCGGATCCGAGGATTTGAGTCGAAGAGGATCGCAGTGCATTTCCCAGCGGCGATTTAGATGCGTGTCTGGAGTACACGGCGCAGGAACGCTACCTCGTCCTCCAGGAAATTCGCCGTGCCCGAAAAGTGTAGTTCCGAGATCCGTAAGTGAAATTCATCCGTTTCTTTCATGTCGGTGTGTACGGAATATACTGTTGAATTCCCTGTGAAGTGAACGGTCGCTGACCGTGCGAGATGTTCCGAAAAGGCGTGTCTACCTCTACAGCGGGATCTAATCCTTGAGTGATCTTTTCAACGGTGCGACGGATGTCTAGCCGTTGACCACATCACTTAACCGAGTATTTTCATCGCGACTTAACTATTAGGTTTTGTTTATGAATAATAGCGCCATTACACTTGCGTTTTTATTGTTATAATTTTCTTTCTCGTAGAGAGAAATAGACAGGAATGCAAAATACAAGTCGATTGGAAATGAAAACGGGTTAGAGTGAAAAAAGTGTGTGAAAAAAGTCCTCCAAATTAAATTCCTAAATAAACGTACCAAATAAGTCGACTCCTATTTATCTTTTACATATATTAAAATAAAATTTCAATATATGCGTGACAATGTTAAAACTTTAAACATGTTCATAATTTTTGAAATTAATATCAAGAATTTTTAATTCGATTAATTTTAATGTTATTTATTCTCTTTGTAATTGTGCTAACGTTAGTACTTTAATTTTCTTATGGTTTACAATTATTTTATTTTATGATTATAGAGTAAATTTCATTAAATTTAGTATAATTTTACTAAACTAATTTAATTAAATCTTACTAAAATGTGCACATCCATTCACACAGAAACAATGTTGTTGAATGGATGTATTTTAAGACTGATTGTATTGAAGCGTATACAGTGGCTAATAATAAACGAAGGGAGGCAATTGACGTTGCTCCAAATATCGCACTAATATCGCACAATAAGTGACGTGTATATGTATACGTATGAAGGATTAATGATGCCTGTGGTTAAAAGGGTGCAGCAATAATGGCAACAATTTTGGTAGCATTTTGGCATAATAATAACAATAGAACTCTTAATAGAACGGCGCTCGCGATGTCGACGGGTCGGCTGATAGATCGAAATACGCATTATTGCGTTTATCGCGAACGGCAAGCAATAATATTTACCTGCGGAAACAGCAAATGGAAAATTTTTGCTCGATCTTCTAATTGAATTTTACGTTATTTCGTCGCGAATGACATTGCGATGAGTGAGCGCAAGAGACGGCAGCGGGGACTTCGATTTGCACTCCAGACGAAAAACGTAATACAATTTATCAGCGGTACCGTGCGAATTTCAGTGCCGAATATGCAATCGACTGTACATGCTGAATATGCAATGCGTTCTCCAACTTATATCTTTTGCGGAAGGAATTTTATTGGACGGCGGCTCTCGGACGCTTTGCGCAATAAAAATGCTCAAAGTTAATCGATTATCCTATCGAGCCGAGTTTAGATTCTCGTTTTTAGCTTTAGAGCTTCGTTTTGAGTTTGCCTACGGACTTTGCGTACGATGCGCTACTGAAATTATATTAGCCGTGGAGAGAGAAACGTGATAAAATATTCAAGCCGGTAGGTGTAATATAACTTCAGTTGATCATACTGAGCGTTACATTTTTATTTTGTTTCGGCGTATACAAATTTTATATATAACTTTCAGCACATTTAAAAATCTCACATTTGAACACATTTGAAAATCTAAGAAATGTTAGTCTATTTTCTCAATTGATCGTAGCGTGTTGTATCCACTAATAATAAATATGAGTATTTTTTTATATAAAGATAGTTAGAGAAAAATATATCTACTTATATCTACTTATAATTCACTTATAATCGGCATTGAATATAATATATTAGATCAAATGTGTGAAAGGTTTTCTTTAACGTCGGAACAAGACGTAAAGAATATACCGCTATCTGCATTTCAGTGTAGATGGTGTTTGAAAGGATTACGGCTATTATCACATCCGCGACACGTTCACGAGATTTAGGCTATCGTGAACACGCGATGAAATAGACGATTCGCCGACAATCAGTCTCTTATCTCTCTATTCGCGAGGCGTAATTTCGCGAATTGCCGTCCATCGATCGCGTTCTCCGTGCCATTTCGGTGTATGCGTCGCGCGATCGGTAGAAATGGCCAATATTTTCTGTCACAATACAGCGAGTCGTGGAGATTACGCGTGGCTTCGTTAGATAAAGCGGCTTTGGTGCTTAGCGTAGAATTTTTCCGTCGAACAGCTTACCGTAGCGATGCCGTAACGAATCGTCCCAGTGGACGTTGCGAGTTCATCAGCGGCGCGCAGCGGACTTGTTAAAACGAGCAATTAACAGGCGCTCATTATCGGCTTGTTGCGTGACACTCTAGGGGTGTCAGCGATTCTTCATTGAAACGTTATTTAATTATCTGCATTACGTGCTCTGCTCGCCACCATTTCTATCGTGAAATCAATCGATTTACGAAATAAAAGAAAAAACAGCAGTAAAGATTCTTTTGATACACAGTTATCTGGTAATAACAACAGGCTAACAGAAGCCAAAGTGCGGATAGAGATTCGTGATTAATTAAATCGTGTGTTAAATTAATTGAATTAATAATATCGATAAGATCGATTCCTGGAAAACAATTTAGAGAGACAGTGTAAAGGATTAGTTGAGCTTTGATAAAATTTTATGCTGTTACATTTTATATTGCTGTAAGCAAAAAATTGTTATACGTTTTTATTTATATTTATTTGAAAAACGTTCGGTGTGACGAATGGATTTAATACACGCGCTGCAGAATGAAACTCTTCCGCAGAAGCAATTGATGATTTAATATTTTGGAAACGCAGACAACGCGCTAGTGAAAAATTGACTTTGTTAAATCCCGATTTTCACATTAATATTCTGCGAAAAATAGATTATTTTCCGATTATTTGAAACGAAATACGTTACCTGGGTATTTGCCAAACCACAGGAATTATTTTCTTAAACTCTCAAGCAATGATAAGGATTGTAACATTGATAGAACCAGCGACAAATTTGTTATAAAGTTAAAATTTTGTATAGCGGGGAACATTTCAGGAAGAATACTTCAAAATGTTGGATTAAATCACATACGAAAATGTCGTTTAGCTTAGTTTTTATTGTCATAACGTAATATATTTAAATTACTAAGCGACAGCATACAATTCCAATTTAATTTGTTACATTAAAAGTGCGGTTTACTTTCTCAGGGCTATTGCCGCTTTAAAGACGCTTCTGGCCAATCTACGCGTTCGTTGTGTAATGCAGTTATGCAAATTAAATTAATAATAACGCTGCTGGCGAACCGACTCGCGTACCGGATCGCGATCTAATTGTTTCGCGGGTCATACCGATGATGGTCCGTGAGAACGGATCGCGTGGGAACGGAAGGGAAGGGGGGAGGAGGCGCAATTAATTACTTTGATTATGATTAGCCGTGCGTTATGCAAATCGCTTGGAGAGGTAGATGCGCGACCGATATTCGGCCACTTTGCTAATTGCCCTTCGATTCGCTAGTGGTTTTAACGCGTGTGAAATAGTGTGAACGCAAAACTCAATTCGAACATATCTGCTATTAAGTGCGAACATTATTGTGTCCTGCACGATTGTAGAAATAATCTATAATGGTCAGAGCGCCGAAAGCATATTTTCGTATGATAATTACATTCATTAACCTCTTGCAATTTAACGGTTATTTGTTTGATCAGGTTACCTTTGATTAATGCTTAAAGACAGTATCAGCATCTTTTACTATATATTCGTAAAGATACTTATATTAATAGAAGTGAATATTTTTCACAACATTTGTATTTTTGCAAATAAATTTTATAATTAATTTACCCAATAATTAACAAAATTTTGAATTTATGAAATGATTGTTACTTACGCATTAAAAATATTTTACTTGATTTTTATATGAGAAGTTTCTCTCTCTCTTTTTCTTTCTCTCTCTTAGTTAATACATTAATTTAAATTAAAGAAATATCTTTATGAAATATATTATTAACGATATAATGATTTATGAAAGTTCGAAACAGTGAATGAATAGTCCAATCCCACATGGGTACAGCTCGACATTTTGTAATTCCGTTTCGATGCTACGATTAATCGATCATCCATTGCTAATCCCATTTCAATAGATATCGTTTTCCGCGATTATAATTCAAAGCGTTATCGAGTCACTAAGCGAGTAACTTACGGCATGACAGCCGAGGTAATGCGGAATGAGAAGATGATCGATTAAGCTATTTTCAAGTTTCCCGATACGCGCACACACTTCGCAATTCAAATTGCGCGAGACGGATGCCGTGCGCCTCATTTTCCCGGACACGTGAAGTGCCAAGATATTCGAGGAGATGATCGACTGTGCTCTGCCGTCTCTCTTTCGTCTTCGTTAATTTCCGTGCGCGTCGCGGTGAGCATAACAGACCGCTATGTGTTCCCCGACCGAATTAGGGCCTGTCCATTCCCCGCACTCGACACAAATGCGACCCGTAGGAGCTAGCCGTCATAAAAAATTCCATTTCACACTGGCACGAGAAGAGCAATAATGGCATACTAACCCCCCAGCCCGGATTTCTTTTTTTCCTCTGTGTTGTGACACGACCGACAAGAATTACGACACCAGCGTCCGTTTTTACGCGACGTGTCGCCGTCCGTCAGGCCGGTGATCATAAGAGATTACGGAGAGAACTCCTTTCGCTCTCATCGATGTCATGTGATGTGCGATGAAAGACGGCAACGTAATGACGGATTTATTTGTAAAATACGTATTACGAATTTTTAACATTTTATTATGAACAGGCAGAGACAAAATAACAGCAGTGGATACAGTAGCTGCAACATTTTAACAAATATTAATATAATTTATTATTATAGATGGATATAATATATATAAAATAACATTATGAATTTTATGTTCGTGAATACAGATAATATAAACGGAATGAAAAATTACCTATGAAAGAGGATTCATTTTTTATTTTTCATAAAAATAAATCTGTCGCGAAATTATTTGCGTTACAAAAGATTCGCGTTGGATACGTCAAAATATGTTTTTATCGCGTATTTCCTATCGTTTGCTGAATATGCGTAGTCAATTAATAAAGTAACATTTGATATTAAACAGTAAATACAACTCGAAGTTACGAACCGGGCGCGCACATCAAAGTTATCGCATTCAGCATGACAAGTAATTTCCGGTAGTTTCGATCTTCGATACATTTGGCGTAACATTCCACATTCAGCATCGAAATGAAAATCAGGTCGCAAAGTCATCGTCCAGTAAAGTAGAGCGGGGATTGGGCTTTTCACAGCATCGTGTCGATGAAACATACCGTGTGTATGTCGCAATATTAAATTCCTAAACGCAATGTATTCCGCTGGGAGGTGACGATAAAAATTACAACATGCTGGAACGTGGCGCGACTAAAGTTTGCTGAACATATTAAAATTGCACGAGCCGACGTTGCAATTCTTCAGAGAAAGATTATTAAGAGTAATGGCTTATTCGTCTGTAACATTTATGCAGCTTGTGTTAGAATATGCGATGCTGTACGTTATCTTTCTGCATTTTTTAAAGCGTGCGAGTGCGATTCCCTTATGCCGAAAAGTCGTCGCTGTTTCGCAACGTTGTAGCTAGCTGTGTCTATCGTGTCTTGTTAGATTTATAAAATACCATTATGGTTCATGTAAATTATGGGCACGTAATTGCGTTACTTAAACAATACTCGAAGTTGATAGATTTATTAGATCGTATACATTTTTTTCAGATTAATATGTTCAAGCTTCTTAAACGCAAAAAGCGAGACAAATGAATTGATAAAGATATTATCGTAAATTCGAGATATGATGTTTCTTAGTTGTGCGCTCACTGCAAGAAACTTTGCTCAGTGGACTGTAATATTCCACTGCTATCTGACTATAATTTCCGAGCGAGTGGAAACGCTAGCCTCCACATATATTTCGCAGAAAGCGGCCGAATGCGAGCGTACTTCGAACAGAGTCGTAATTCGATTATCGAAACTCCTTTGGCTTTACTCAAGGAAGTTGTCCAAAAGTTTTCATTCAAAGTTTTCTTACATTTTATATGTATACTCATATCTTTTTTATTCCTCCAATATCTCTTGGTTTTACTTTACATTATTTGCTTTTGGCTAATACACATATGCGTTAATAAGATATTCATGACTAAACTATGCAACATAATCGACGTATAACCGCAGCTACATTAAATTGATTCCATACCACGTTAATATTTAATTAATTAAATTATAATTTGTACTGGACAATGACGTATAGAATTCGCAGGATATTTAAAATAGCGATGTGCGGCTCTACTCGATAAATTTAGTCTTAACAAAAAATTTAATTTAGCGTTTAATTTCCGAGTTACGTTATATTTGATGTCGATAAAGATTAAAATTTTTGACAAAGATATTACGAGTTTGAATACGAGAATTGTGTTTTGTTAATAGTTTGCACCTTTCCCGGGGCAACTTTGTATTTGCTTAAACTTTTCATATACCACTGTTTGCTTTAACGCTTTTGAAAGAGAAACACTGGAGGAGCAGTGCGCTGTCAAATTGAATGCAAATACGTGCATTTATCGTAGTTTTACTTCAACTATACGACAAATGTTATGATTCACACAACTGAAATAATTAGAAAGCCAAATTTTTTCGAGCTATCAATCAAATCATCAAAATTATTCAACAGAAATATCGAAATTCGTGAATCTAATGTTTCGGCGATTATTGGCTAAGCTACTGCTCATTCGAGTGTGTTCCCATTCGCAAGAACAGATAGTAGTCGTTGTTAATGCGGAGAATCCGGATTAAGGCTCGATTAAACAGTAAAGATTATCGTTAATACACACTGCGGGGATTATAGCGCTGATTCATAAAACGGGCTGGAGCAAGGCAAGCCGAACCGTCGCGTCGTCTCGGACGGAACTGTTCTTGTCTTTGTATAATCAAGCTCCGTTGCCCGAAGCACGACACGGGAATGCACCGCGGTCCCTGAGGTAGGGAGAGAACGACTTTATCAAAGGTACATTACTTATTCTCGCTTCATTGAATTAAACGTCCTCCTGGATGCGGCGCCGAAGTTACGGCGGTCTCGGACGGGACCCGATGCCGATGCAATTGTTACCAGACGTACCTTTGTCTCGCGGAGAGAAATACGTATACCCGCAATCTGTATCTCGTTAGCTCGAACGCAACTTTCTTCTAATTGTCATAGTAAGTATCGAAGAAGAAACACTGCGCGAGAACCGAGTCTCCGCATAACGTAATTACATCGAGGCGAACTAAACTCGAATAGCCCGGTCTTATCGAGCCGTTATTGTTATCGCGCAGCTTAATTTCCTCCGTCTCTGGCGGAGGTGATTTGCATCGTAGGTACTTGCTTGCTGGCAAGATCATTATCAGCGGCTGACAAAAGAGCCGCTATAAATGCTGACGCATCGACCGATACAATTTTAATCGTCCGCGCAAACTCATATTTTAACTACTCAAAAAGTATTTGCGCAATTTATGTTGATGTCCAAAAAGTATATCAAAGATTTTTAATAAAACTTAAAATAAGATTTAAACAAGCGCAATCGCCTGAAAAGTGATGCAGTCTAACAAAGCGCGAATAAACCTTCTGTTGGTCATAAGCGGCAAGGGGATCGTTAAAGCGGAACGAGCGATAGCCGAAGATAATAGCCGAACGATTCGCCACGAGTGCAATAACAATGCTAGATTTTAACGACGCTTTTTGCGAGTCGATGGCAATGTCGGAATTCTGAAAATGTTCTTTTGCTTTTGATGCACTGCCCAGAATGGCATAAATACTAATGCAATATACGAATTAAAATATTCCATAAATTGTAAATGTTATTATTCACAGGACTAGCACATCAAAAATATTGTACGCTTTCAGGGTGCAATAAAATTTAGGAACATAGTAAAAAGTTTAGTAATCTGCAAATATTACAAAAGTCAAAACAAATAATTAAATATCTTATTTGGTATAAAGTAATATTTTTAAAATGTTAAGTGATACGAAATTAAATAATATAATATAATTAATGGGAAAAGTTACTCGCTATAAGAGACTTTTAGGATCTTAAATTAGATCTGCGTGATCTCACGCATGTGTGTATCAATGTTGCGGCATTATCGATATTAAAAAAACGGCAATGCGGCAATATCTCCTCTTGTTTCGGTTGAGTTGAGATTAACGCTTAGCTGTTAATAAAATATAAAGAATATTGCGATATTGTACGTAATTTATCAAATGCACTGAAGCATCAACATCGTTAATATATAATGGCATTGCACGGATTACGATGATTTTCAATTTCTTTGATTTACAGCAACGGTGTATCGCGTTGTGTTTGTCCATATCTAGCATGTCGATGACAATGACAAACGATTCTAATACATCGATATTTTCGTTTCAATCCAACTATTTATAATTAACAAGATTGAGCGCGATATATCGTTTCTGTTTGTATATCACAGTGATGAATAAGCTCTTTTGCATACTCTCAAAACTCTCTATGAATACATAAAATATTAACTATTACAGATCTATTCGCAACTAATCGATTTCACATAATTTTTGCAAAAGACATGTGTTGGATTTCACAGGAGAGCATATAAAATTTTGCACATAAATTCTCTTTCTTATAATTGGAAAGTAAATTGTAAACTATGTGCGCAAAAATTCCGTATTACGAGTCAATTCAAAATCAATTTTGGGTGAAAGATAAAAGTTTAGCGATTAATTGAGAACGTGTCAAATCCAGAATTAAGTTACGTTGAATGTGTGTCATAATTTGATAGACGTGTTTAATGTGTGACTAACGTGACTAACGTGCAGTTATCGAAAAGAGGAAAGATAGTATATAATTCAATTTGCTAAAGATAATTTTATTAGCGTGTACTTCATATTTTTTTGCGCAAACGCTGTGTCTTCAATTGCTTGTGATTTTCGTGTTTCCGTTGCGTAAATCGCTAATATATTCGAGCTTGCGGAACGTGTTCCTGACTTTTTGTATTCATGAAGGGTCGCCTCTCATTGTACGAGCGACGATTTATACCCGAATGGAGCATAAGTAAAGGAGAACCGGACGACGAAAGAGGGTAAAATTTATTATGCTCGGACATATCCGGGTGCCGCGACATCCTTAAAAAAAGTGAAATGTATAGCTAGTCCAACCGGCCGGATCTACAATGGAATGCCAGTGTTACATCGCGTTTGCGGTTTTATATTAATTGTCATGTTGGACGGTTCGCGTGCACAGTCAAACGTAAACTTTGGGGAAAATTTGAAAATAACATCGAGAACATGCAAATTGAATTATTGGACGTATAACGTTTCAACTCCGATAATGATATCGTGCACGAGAAATAGGATATCGTTGCTATTATATTAATCACAAAGCGAAACCTAATTATAATATTAACTAGAGTGAAAATTGGATAAAGTTATTAAAACCTGTAAAAATTAAAATGTTGATGATAATATGGATGAATCGTATGTGTAATGAGGTAAACACCGCGTGAGATGAATGATAACTTTGGCACTTGCATTGACACATAACGATTAATAATTCGTTCTTCGCAATATCGGCCAAGTTCCTCCAGGAGCTGTGTTTGCATTGTTCGTGCCTGATGTCTGCGAGAAGCACATATATATTCTCTGTTTGCTTTCGTGAAATGAGACACGACACGATGACGTTTGTAATTCCGTCTGATCTTGACTTCGCGAACTCAAGTTATTTTACCCCCGGCAAGTGTAGAAAAAATATTAGCAACGGATAACGTGAAGCGATACGCCATTTCCGAAGGACACTCGAATGCACGAACTACGTCGGGTTCAATTTCCCGGGAATGAAGATGAAGCTTACTCTCCCATGTTGTTACAGCGCTACTGCACGCTCCATATCCCAGGTTCGCTATCATTGCATTCGCCAACGGCGAAAGCATCGGGCTTGCTCGATAAATCTTTCGTACATATTGATATCGCCATTGATTAAATCGTAGTCGTAATTAAAATTAGAGCACGGAGAAACATATGGGCGTACATGCAGTAACTTGATCGGAGCGGACGATATTTTTTGACGAACGTCTGGATGCGACCTGATTTTTCGAAAATTCATCTCGGAATTTAAATAAAACTACGCTATGGTTTTTATTCAAATAAAGCTCCGCGCTGGTAATTTTAGATTCGGTAGTTTCAATAACATCCGGATTTATTAACCTGCATGAGACAATTGATGCACCCGATTCGATTGCGAGTGTTAAAATACGAGAACTCTCCTGGTTTTTATCAGATATGCATAGACGGATTAATATTCTAGTTTTCGAACAAACTTATATATTGCCGCAAAAATAGAACGGTGAAATTAGCAAAATAGAATTAACATTTTTTTATTGTGTAATTTTATATTTGTTCTATGGATGTGAAATTTGTGAAGCATACATGAATCTTTCATATTTTCGCCGCAGTTCTTTTTCTCTCTAAGTCTATATTTCATTTTCTTAGTTTCATCGTATATATACATCTGCAAGAAATTATAAATCTTTTCACAAGCTCTGTTTGCAAACATCTTGACAAACAAAATGTGAAAATTTTCTTTGTTCTAGCAGCACAATTATTAAAAAGGCTCGTTGCAGTTTTCAGTTGGAATCAACGTATATTTATGTGATCGCAACTTCTCCGTATTTTTTGCCGACGAGTCGGAATAATAATTTTCTTTTTGGTCTCCTTATTTTACCTTTCCATGTACGTTACGGAAAATAAATCAGGCTATTTCGCGGAAATTGCAGGTTGCGTGTCAAATTAAATTGAAATTTATAAGTAATCGCAGCTCGGATGCCTTTCCGCAATAATACAGTAAAACGAATATTAATCGTAACGTGAACAATGTTATATATATCGTGGGCACGCTTTGCGAAAGCAATCTTAATGTTAAATGAGCTGTAAACAGCGCAGCATAGAAATTTTTTAATACGGTTATTTCTGCAGAATAGGATTTAATTCTTCCTGCAAATTTACTCTTGCAGAATATTTGAATATTCAAGAAATATACTTTATAAAGATAATTTAAAAACGTACAGTGGGAAAATAACTGTAACGTCATAATTTCCTTCCATAAATTATTTTAATGTTGGCATTTTCGCAAATGAAACATGCTTGAGTTAAATATAGCAGTTTAAAGCACGCTGTAAATTTCATTACGCACTTTACAAAGGTGAATAAGGATTGCATACGTTAAAAATAATATCAGTGCGCTTTTAACTTTTACGTTTTGCTAATTAACTGTGGTGCACGCGAATACCTGAAAATTTTGGTATATATTACGAAATACGCGTATAATTAAGGAAAAATAATCAAAAACAATAAGTTCTTTCTATAAAAATTCAACTCGTCTTTCCCATACAATTGTAGCCACACGATCACTTACTTTAATGCACATTACTACAACATCATTCAAGACGTTGAAAACGCGGTTCTTTCTTCGCGCAGAAAAATCGATGTGCAGCTCCGATTTTCTTTCTATCCATTTGACATCTGTTTTATTTCCGCAAACCATTAATGCTTCAGCAATTCTTTGCCTTCGAATTCGCTCGCGATTGTCTTACACCCGCAGAGGGAATGATGAAATTTGTTTCAGAGATTCTTTGTACTTTGTTCTCTAATATCCGATCGCTACACTTGCATCTGACAAGTTCTCAATGGAACTCGGTATATGTATTTCCATCTGCTTCGTTTTTGTTACAAAATACAATGGTGGCTATAAATTCAAAATACTGAAGAATGAGAGAGAGAGAGAGAGAGAGAGAGAGAGAGAGAGAGAGAGAGAAATATGGCTATATGAAAACAGGTACAATAAAGATCTTTATCTTAAAACAATATTGAAAGTGTTTTTAAATTAAATTAAAACTTTTATTTCAATAAAAAAAATAATTAATATATTTCAAACGCTTCCTTTTTTAAAATTTAATTTTAATTAAGACAAAGGATCATTCGTTTAATCAAACTATTTTAATCTATAGCTTAGTAAATTATGTTACGATTACTATCTAATATTGGAATAATACTTTTTTGATTGACGGATATTAATTGATGAGTATATTATTAATACATGAACCAGAAGGATTTTAATCTTAAACTTGTAATTCTATAAATACATTGTCTTGAACTCTCATATTTACAAGCAAGATTTTCTCTCTCTCTCTCTCTCTCTCTCTCTCTCTCTTTCTCTCTCTCTCTCTCTCAGAGCAGAAGAATCTCTATATTAATAAATTATTAATAAATTGCTCAAAATAAATTTGCGATGTATGCATACGTATAAGGTTGGAAAGGTAAAACGGATATTCTGTTAATAAATTGCGTTCAAAGAACACACTATGACTAAATTATTTTATCTTTGATCGTGCAGGTATAAATTATTAAATAATTTTTTTAAATTACATATTGTGTTAATAAATCCGAAACGTAAATCAAACGCTATAATTTAAATGAATATGTTCTGCGTGGAATACATTTATGAATAGCAATAATCGTAAGATAGAGGGAGACTATATTTGTACTAAGAAACTTGTGGTCGAGCTGTGAATAAGTGAAAGCAACAGACGCAGAAAGGCAGTAAAGCGTAGGAAAAAAGATTGGGAAGAAGTCGGGAGCTAGTATCTCGTATACGGAGAACTGACCTCACGGTACATGAGTCTCCCGCTGCTAACGAGAGAAGGAGGACAGAGGGCGGGCAAGATAGAGGAATAAAGGGGAAAGTATACGGAAGAGACTGCCCTTTGCATAACGTGCACCGACCTACAAGCCCGCCGGGAGAACGTATTATTGCAATTTCACATGCAAAAGTTATTACACGAAATTGTCTGAAAATTGCACCCCGGCTCAGCCGCGCTTGTCCTCCTTCGCCCGCTTGCCTCCTTTTAAAATAAACCGGCGTTTGCGCTTTCCGCCCGTTTTGCGCAAAATATACACGAAACGGACTTATCTCCCGCGCCGCAGAGCGTGGTCCAAGTCGCGCACATACTCGCGACGTTAAATCCGGCAGGAAATATCGTCGCGCGAATCCCTCGTGATATTCGACGACGACGTTTACAGGAATGGATCCGCGACGCTTGCGGGTCGCAATCCCAGATTTGTGGAAAAATTTCCTGCGCGCTACACGGTGTGTGGTTACACGGTGCAGCGTCTGTCTGCAAATTTTGTCTATCTGTTACGATTCATATGTTTGATCAAAACCGGGGGGCGAGAATTACGCAGATTGAAGTACGAACGTAAATAATAATCGCGGAACCGAGGATATTATTCTGTGAACTCGTGTAGGCGTGTAATGTATTTAATGAGGGCCGTGGCATTGATATTTGAAATTTATGGCGTTTGCACAATGAAAGACTAGATGATATCATTTCATATTATTATTGTATCCGATGCACGAAATAACGTAAATTGTTCGACTGTGAAATATTAGATACAAATAGGTAATATTTAGTTGTAATTATCACGCAAATATACATCGTAAATTTATGTATCAATAAATTACTAAGGCTGCGTTCGGAAACATCACCCGAGGTATTTCATGTGTCATTTTATCCTTGTTTAACATTCGGTGAACAATAAGGATAAAATGCTACATGGGAGCACTCGGGTGATGTTTCCGAACGCAGCCTAACAAGGAAAGATCCCCTACTCGGAAATTCAAAAAATTATGAAACTTTGGTAACACATAGAGGATATCCTAACATGTAATACACTATTGTTTTTGCTATTCGAATTCACCCTAAAAGAGTAAAATCAACCCCTGAAAGTTGACTCACTTTTAATTTTTATTTTATTATTTACCAACAGAAGGAAATAGAACAAAATATTGTAGAGAAAACTTATTTCTTTTAATGAGCTTTATCGATTAGAAAACTTATCAATTGTTTAAAAAATTATAAATGAAGAATAGGCCAACTTTCAGAGATTAATTTAATGTCTTTAGGGTGAATGTGGGCAGCAAAAGATAGCGTATTATATCAGAGGACACAGTATGTGTATATCACTTTCTATGTATTGCCAAAGTTTCATAATTTTTTGAATTTCCGAATTGGGCAGCTTTCCTTGTAAGTAAAAATCGGCGGTTTCAATGTACGAGAGAGAGAGGGGGAAGGGGAGAGATAGGATTTAGAATATCATATTTACATATATTTACCTTTCCGATATCGATTATTTTCTCGGTCGACTTAACTCTGGGGCTGTCTTTCGCGAGGGGATTCTGAGATATACCAGATGGCATGACGAATATCGCGTTCGACTTGTAATTACAGCCATCGGGGTATAACGTGGATAATCAAACGGTCAGACGTTTCCATTCCCAGTGGAAAATCACCCTCTTGCTGCTGCCGAAGGCTCACATACGATTCCAACGTCGAAATCGAGGAGAGGAACAGTTGAACTTAAATGTATATCGGAGTAATGTCTCTAAACAATCGAAAACGAGTTCATTTGTTATTGCAATATGTATACATTTCTTTCTGCAACTCCGGCATTAGTATATTATTAGGGACTTGGAGTCCCTAGTCCAATGAAGTTTAGCGATGCGACACGAGCGTCAGATGGATGCAAAAGACATACACGAGACCGCATTAATGGCCGCGCTAAAGTGCCAAGAGATTCTTATCGGTTTTTCATGCTTGAACTGTCTGTATGCAACTAGTAATTTGGTTTATCCCCGAGGGTTCCGTCTTCTTAAGCAATTGCATATGGCACGGACGTTTCAAAGATGTTAGCGCCTGATAAACGAATTATCTCGAGTTTTCTTTTATTGCATCAGCAGTTGCAAAATTGACTTCCTTTTGTTGAATTTCTGCTTCTGGTGACAACAAATCGTGTATCTAAATCGTTCTTCTTTTTTCTCGCGAAATGTATAATATTTCGAAACAAGAAGAGCCGAGAGAAGAGCTTAAATATTCACGCTGCTTCATTTTTATAAATGTATCTTTCAAGATGTTTATTTGCTTCGCAGTTGAAACTACCGCTACGTTTCATAATCCTATAAATTTGTGAAATAACAAATGTTATATATATAATAAGTGTCATTTATCTATATTTTACGCCAATTACAACGATAAAAAGTTAATCAAACTTGTTTTCTTTTGCAAATATACATTGAAATTGCATGACAATTATTTCTTTCGCGATGTAACCATTATATTAATGCTTCAAAATTGTAATTTATGGATACATGTTTCATTTTAGAGTGCATCGTAAAGTTCTTTTTACTTTACTTAATGTCTGTAATGAAAATAGGTTTTTTTCCATATTTAGATCGTGTAAAAATAAACTTACATAAAGTACGCAATAAAGTACGTTTTCATGACATTGGTCGTGGTTATGCGCTTCGTATCGGAAAATATTCGAACTTTAGCTAGAAGTATGGATGTCCAATCTACCCATAAATTGACTGTACGTGGCACGGTCAGTAAATCGATACGGGAGTACATGTCGTAAGAATATTTTACTTCGTGTCATGAAGTCATTGCACCGTGAAGTTGATAAGTGCATCTAGATGATTCGTATACAATTAAACTCACATTTTATTTAATGTTATAAAAATTATAGGTTTAAAAAGAATTAATATTATAAATTGTTGTTTAAACTTTGTTGAAGAAATAGGCTTTCAATTTGTTTCAGATGCGATACGACGCGGTTTTCTTTAGTTGAGCATAATGAGACGCAATATAAGTAATAAATAATAAATAATTTTAGTATTAACGCATTTCTGAGATTTCAAAATTTTGATTATTACATATTTTTTACATTTCTTTATCGCCATATTTTATAACTCTGAATTTATACGTTTATGTTTAAATTAAATTCAATTCGATCACTCTTACAGCTGTAAGAAGTTACAGGAATTAATGGAGTTAAAGGACTAATAATTAGAGCTTCTTTATTCACATAAACTTTATGTAGATAATCCGTGTGTAATTTTGCAAATCTACCAAGAGCGAGGATTCTTAGTTCGAAGAAATGAAGGCTTGCCATCGTAAATTCTGTTATCTTAAGAAATCCCCGCAGCGCAAATTGCTCATAAACCTTCCAAGATTTTTAATTATCGTTAACGCGGTAATTTTGCCGGCACACAAATCAAAACGATAATGCATCACGTGCGAGCGATAAACGATTATATTTGACAATAAATTATTGCTTTGTGCCTGTTCTAATTTTCCGGTAGATGCACTCGCGATGTCACAATTACTGAAATATGAACGTTTAAGTACTTTTACATTAAAATCTCGTTTAAACTGTAAAAATTCCAGCTGCATTGAAACAATACTAACTAGTAATCGGTTTTGTAATCATTTGAAGTAATAATGACAGATTGTGATAAAACATAATATAATTTCTTGTGTAATGTTTGATGTAACGAGAAAGAACATTTGACAAGTTTTTGTTGGAAGAAGCTGTTTCACATCTGTCACTTTCCAAATTTAAATAAACTATAATAATCAGCTTTAAAAGGTTCGTAATTTTGCATAATCATTTTGCGAATCATTTGCAATATAATGAAGCTTCGATAATTTATGTTTAATCTGCTAAAGTTTACAGCGCGCCAGAGTTATGGAATATTATTGGATTAAAATTAAAGATGGATTAAAGATGGAATAAAAATTCCACTTTCTGAATTAAATTCTGGAAAAAAATTATCATAATCCATATTTTATGATTTTACGAAGTAAGAAACGATCACAGAGAAACGACCAAGTTGTTCTTCGAGAGATTCTTCGACGAGTGATTAAAACTACGGTTCCGCAGACATTGATAATGAATTTTCATGCGTCGCATTATTGCAATCAAAAACGCATAATACTTCATTAAATAACACTGCGGTTTAGAGAAACGATAATAACGGGATTATCGGAGGACACCTATGAATGAGTAAACACCGGATTGCAGACTAACGCGCGTTACAAATGTGATAGGCACCGCAAATGCGCAAATAAATATGGCAAATTTTCCGGCCGCGCGCACATAAATTGAGGAGGTGTTTTCAGCATAAATGGGATACTCGTAAGGGAAGCGTACTAAGAGCATTTGTACAGCACGCGTGTATAGCGGATGGTAATTATCCGGCCAACGATTTTTCTCTCCACGCGTTACGTTGTGCTCCGTAACATACGCACAACGAAGCCCGCTGAATTAATGCAAATTTATGCTCGCATGCTTACGCGCAGCTTCCGTTGTAAGCCGATTGGCTTATCGCCGACTTACGGACCATAGAGACAAATAAAACGCGAAAATTAGCACGTTGCTTCTCGTAGGGCAGCGCCCTACGGTTGGAATTCTGTTGAATCATGTTCTATTTTCAAACTTGTGCAAAGTTAAACTCAGCTCGTGTGTGTTTGTCTCAAAACTTTCTAATATCGACTCGTCGAACAGTTATTTTTAGATGTTTGTAATGTAATTGGTTTACTAACTCTAGTTCTTTATGTTTTATTTTATTGTCGCATTAATACGCGCAACAATCGTAAAAGTTTTCGTGTGCGAAATGTCTCAAATACTTTTTAATTTAGGACGAAGTGTAAAGTGCTAGTTTCTATATTCTTCCTTTCATTCACAACAGTTTCCTGTATGCGAATGAATGAAAATTCGATATTAATAATATTAGATTAAATTCGAGATTTTTAAACGAATCACGCTTTCCAAAATATATTGTATATATATAGGTATAATATAATAAAACTATAAAACTATAATAATATAAAATTGCACCTAATAATAAAACTATAAATATATAGTAATAAAACTGCATTTCATCGCAGGACTAAATTTCTACATATTACTATTTCTCATAATACTTAACTTTAGATGTTTAATTTCGCTACCCCAGTATCCGAGTAATTTTATTGATAAAAGGGCGATAGTTCTTAACCCTCGGTATATAATTGCAGACCTTGGAGAAACACGCACGTTGAGAAACGAGCGCAGGAAAGTCGACGGTAAAGCGGGACGTATCATCGTTGTCATCAACGTAGGAGAGCCTGGCCCACGACCCAAGGCGAATAAATCCGCGTTGTACATGATTGCCCCCGGGTTCAAGTTCTCCGTATGTACACAATCATCTGTACCATAAAACAACCGTGCTCGCGCGTGCACGCGCTTATACGCGGCGGTTAATAAAACGCGCGGAGGCGGATTCTGTATGCTTAGAAGCTAATCCGTCGGGCGCATCTGTCGGCCTCATAAAGTATTCCCTGTCGCGCAAGACCCGAGAGGACGAGTAAGCCGTGTGCGGCAGCGAGCTGCGGTTAGTCATCCGTGTCAAATGGGCAAACCTAAACAGATTACACGCTGATTGGCCCGGTCTCGTCGTCTTGTTGTCGGCTGGAAGCCACCCCATCTCGACGAGAGATGCCGAGGCGACAGATGTGTCGGCTAATTCCGCTCTCTCTCTCTCCTCTTCTCTCTCTCTCTCTCTCTCTCTCTCTCTCTCTCTCTCTCATACTAGCTTTTTTTCTCGTGACCGTGTCATGTTCCTTGCGCGTGGTATGCATTTAATGGCGCACCGCGACGAATTCCACAGGGGGTGGCGCGCCACGTTCTTCGCAGCCGTTTGTCGCATGGGGTGAGGTTATTAAGGGCGAAATTCGCGTCGGAAATGCGTGCGTATATCTTTGGCACCATTATACAGCGACGTGCGGTATTGCACTCGAGATTCGAACGACTAGACAAATTCTCACGACGGCTCCGATTTGTTTAAACCGGAGCAATCCCACCCTCCTGTCAGGTATACCAATTTAAATCCGCATTAAATTTCACGAAACTAATTTTACGTTGCATATTTATTAAGGCTGACGTTTCAAATCTGCCCCGCAACGAGATAGGTTCTAACGCTATTGATTTAACGCGACTAATAATTCACCGAGCGAACTTGCGTGTTTAATTTGGCGCTTCGTAGTTTCCATCTAGGTAAATAATGTATTATTGCGATGCAATTACATGGTTCCGTTTGCACAATTATGTTTGCATGAGGAACCCGCAAAACGCTGTATCATTATTTACTAAATTGTAAAATAATGTTATCAGAGATATTAATATAATACCACGGCGATTTCATAACATTCGATTACACGAACGTCAAGATTTTGACGATATTTTCAAACCAAATGATTTTTGTTATAATGATGCAACCTTTAAAAATATCTTAAAACAATTGTTTTATCGACGTTAGTCATGTCTTAATTAATTTTTCCTTTTCTTAGAACCAAAACGAGAAAGAAACAAAAATTAATTAAAGTTGTAGTAAAACACTGTTAATGTCACTGATTTGATACAAATCGTATTGGTTTTGCTTTAAGATTAATCAATATTCCGTAAATACTAGGCATCACAAACGAAGCCAATATCATTCGCAAAAAGGATACGGGGTACGATGAGATTTAAGGGTCTCATGAGCGGCTCGGATGGGCGTGCAAAATTAATAGTACTTCCTTTATTCCTAGTCCCGTTTCTCGTCGAGTCATCGGGTTTACATTTAAACTCCCAAGACACTAGCGATTTCTTAAGAATTTGATTCTAACGTCGACGGTGCAACGTGCGGCGTACTTTCGCTAAATAATTCTTAACTGGCGGGGTCCGTGTACCCAGGCGGTAATGCGCGGGTAGCGGTAAGAAAGACGCTACACATGAAGCCGGCCTCATACGCTATTCCCTTTGACCTGGCCGTGATACTCCAAATCCGGCAGTCTCTAGTACTTTCGTGACGTGCGCTCGCGCACGTATCCGTCAGCTTATGTAAACGAGGTGGATGCCACGCCGGGATCAAACGGGTGTCGAGGGAGAGCGGCGAGCGTTCCGGGGAAAACAAGAAGCGACGGGCGACGCTTTGTTGGGTGGATCACTTAGATTTGATGGGTAATTTACGTTCCCTCGGCGTCACGGTGGTGCGCGCACGGAGGGCCACCGGAAGACGCCCCGCCGGATCGATGATAACGATTAATTACGATTTATCGGCGTTATCGCTACATCGTACGGTGACTCATAAAGCAATTCCCGCGATAGGCGAGCGTGCAACGCCGTGGAACAACTTGCATTAAGTGTATTGATTCGTTTGATTTACTAGCCGAGATGCGGTAGCGTCGAACCGAACAGAGCCGCGCGATAAGGCTCGCAAGATTAAAAAGCACGTTTATGAGCGACAAGTTACCCGAGGTGGCGCGATTATTGCTCGGGGACTCATAGGCGCTGCTGAGCGAAGCACCCTCCGGGAATTTTGCATGTCGATATGACCGTGCCTCAATCATCATTGCCAATCGTTCACGTTCCTATTTTCATCGATCAATGGATCATGTCGCAATAGTAACGCGAAAACTATAACTGTGTTGCGAAGTAATCAATGTCAATTTATCAGCGACGAGTCGACCCATTTTTCGCGTCAGCGTAATTTTCATGCAAGAGAAAACTCGCGACAGTCATAGAAGTCAAGTTCAATATAAGTCTGCGCGATAGACATAGCATGCTATTCTCACGCGACGGGAAAAAATTGTTAAGTACGTGTAATATGTGTTACATTAAGATAAAAAGGATCTTTTTGGTTATTATCTTATCTACATTAAGATCTATAATCGTTACGTAAATTATTCATAAACGTTCTATTTTTCAATTACATAGAAAGGATTCACGCGTAATGACTAGCTCCAGAGATCTCAAAGCATTTCTTAATTGGAATGTCGAGATCGTGTCATCACTCAAAATCGAATTTGATCGCGCGGAAGCGGATTCGTCGCCGAAAAGTCGCCTTTATTTGATTACACGATCGATATGTCGAGCGATCCGTCAGGGAACGGGCGAAGCAGAATAATTCGACACGAGAGACGGATTCGCGAGTGCGTCTCATTTTGAACGTCTTGAAGCGAGTTTTACCGCGACGTAATACGAGTATATACTTTCTCCGTCTCTCTCTCTCTCTCTCGATTCTTCTATTCGTCTCTTTTGCTTTTCTCCTTATGCAGAGTAACACGGCTGTCAGATATCTCTTCACATATGGAAAATGTCGCATTTATTTCAATATAGAAGCGACAGTACATTATTTAATTTAAAAGTCTTAAGGTACTAAACTTTGATATCTCGAAAAATCATAAAAAACTTATTTTATTTTTATTGAACTAATCCTAATAGAAATTTTATTTCAGGCATAATTGTTAGAATAATAATTGACGTGAACAATTGAAGTAAGAGAGAATTGCGACAAATGATTCAATCTCCAAGTTTCTTAAGAATAATTCACATTTTCTAAAGAAAGAAGCGACTTTAGATAAAAAATGTACGATTATAAAAGAAAATATTTGATAAATTTAAGACATTTTGTACATGTGTAATGCAAATAATTTTTTTTTCACATACGATAGATGAGATAGAAAATTGCGGGAAAGCACATTGGAAAAATTTTGACGGCTCTCCGTGAGAGCAGCTTTCATTCGGACGAGTACGCGGCGATGAGATTGGTTCTCACTCGTTACTGTAATTCGGCGTGAAGAACGGACCAAGGGAAAAGAAAGGGTTAGCCACTCTGACGATAACGAGGAAAGGCTTGTTGAGCACGCCGCCGTTCCAATTATGTAAAAACAATCCCGTAAATCCGAGTTCGTCGGTGATCGTCGAACGACCCGGCGCGGCGGGTGTGAGGAAACGATAAATTTACCCCACGATTTAACACTTGCTACAATTTCACTTACGCTCGTAACCTTACGAATTCAACCACTTCTGGCTTATAAGCCAAGGAAGCGTTCTCACCGACAGAAAGGTAGAAGAAAGTGACGAGTTATTAACATTTTCGCAATCAGTAATTTTTCACCTTTCTGAAACAAAATCGAACAAATAACAATAAACTTATATCGAACAAAACAATAAACTTATATCTAAGCTGATTACCACAGAGTTCTGTCATTAAAATAAAAATAAAAACTATAAAATTTGCTTGAAAATATTATATTTGTAACCATTTGTCGTTTAACATTGAAAGAAATTTATCTGTTACAAATCCAAATAGTGAAAATGTCAAATTATAGAGAATGTTAATGAAACATCAAGAATGTTAAAATAAAAAAAAAACGTTTAAAATTCACATAATTTACATATTTTCGAAAAAATTAATTAAACTTTTACATAAAAATAAAAACTCATAAAACTGTTAAAACTCATTTTGATTAATTTGAACTTAATATATTTAAAAAACGTACTATTACGTTCATGACAACCAGATATATAGATTTTAATGAGACGTGTTACTACGTCAGCGGCTGCGAATGTGTTAATATTATGCCGCATTGAGAGTGGTTTCGAAATACTAATGATAATTGTAATATAAATGTTAACTCCAGTAAAATGGGAACCGAGAGATACAGTTACTGCGAAACATAATTCTGTACTTTTTTCCAATTCCGAATTCTCTCGAGATTGCGACCTGGTCGTGATATTTTCAGCGTTAACTCGTGGGAAAAACGCTTTTAAGGCATTAACAATTGTGTCACGTCGTGGCGATGGCTTTACGGAAGGGAAAGAAAAGGGACGAAGAAGAAGCGAAGAACGAGGATAGAAAACGTTCAAAGGATTCTCGTCTGGTTGTTGAAAGGGTTCAGCGCCCACCTGTGCATCTTTAAGGTCGTTAAGCACAACCGCGTCTACGGAAAAGTCCAAGGCAATAAACGAAAATCGTTCGAAAAACGTTCCTCCGAGCTCGCTGTAAATAGGGACGCGGGTAAAATGGTTATTAGTGAAACATATGGAGCGCTTAATAATAATCGAGAATGAGTTTTATCGCCGATTAGTAACTCCAGTATGCGCCCATCATAGTATACTGCGCATTATAAGCGGAAATTCGCATATTGTGTGTTATTCGCCTGTGTATTACCTTTATAGTAATAATATGGTTTATGGAAATGCCACAGTGATATTCAGTATATTATACAGCTCATAACTCTGATTAACTATCGATTTAGTACGCGAATTACGTGGCAGTTCATTTCCCGTTTCTTTACGTTCCTTTTAGTAGGATCATTATCCTAAAACAGGCTAGAAGAAAGATGTAGTTTTAACAGATCTATGGTAATGTAACTTTTGTCCGTCCGTTCTGTGCTTGAGGCAAATTACATGGCGACGTGACCCAAATTACACGACACCGGCTGAGATTAAAATTAGCTCAGGCCAAAATATAATATCTTTCTTTCCTCGCTATGTTTTGCATGTGAGTCTTAAATAAATAGCTAGCACGCGCAAGATGGCCCGTTTTAATCTTTCCACATAATTATCTCCGAAGCGAGATTATTGAAAAGAAATGTCTACAAAATATTTTGTAGCCATTGTAGAGCCAGCCCATTGCGATATCCATAATTTCAAAACGCATCATTTCACAATTCATGTTAAGGGGTAGAGGGTCAAGAAAGCCATCTTGTTTCCCTTACGACACGTTAACAATGATAAGTCAATAGTACGCTCCAATACTCAAAGTCTCTCTGCAATAATTTTGGTTGTGCTCCGTCTCCATGACGAAACGTTAGCTGGCGCGTCTGACGTTATGCAACGAGTAACGTAACGATGCGGTCAAATATTTCGTGTTTACGACGGTAGACAAGCATCGTTAGCATCACGTGTAATTGGGAACTGCGGTCGAGACACGAGCCCTGCAACTTGACGTAATCGGTCGCGTTATGTATAGTCTATCTGACGCTGACGATTCATCCGGGGCCGCTTGCCCAATTATCGTGGCCTCTAATTAACGATTGTGCGAACAATCGCCAGAATGGGAGCATTGAAGCCAAGCGTTGCAAACCTACAAAACCTACCTTTCTGCAGTTGTGCGGAACACCAAACGCCGGCACGCGCGATCATCGATGCGCTGCAGGGTGTACTAACTGTGTTACTCCTTGTACCCGCTCAGATATCAATCATTCTTATCGGTCGCAATTATCGTAGCACTATTGTATTATGATGTTGCGCGTGATTTCATTACTTGGCCTCTCTGACAATGACAAATCACCGCGAATGATTCGGAACACGAGAACGGTAGTTGAGATTCATTAAAGAAGGACCTTCCTATTGACACGGAAAGCTTGATCTAAAATTAGAACAATTATTGCGAGCAATTATTGCTGCTTTAATTACTTTTCGAGATAAAGATCTGAATGTTCGCGTGGCGGATCTTAAAAACTTTGAACGAACTTTGATGAACGAAACAAGTTCTTTCTTATTTACACGTCAGAGACAGAAACATTGCCTGCGTGACAGTTAACGAGTCGCTTCCCTTGTGGATCGATGTACCATTAATTTCGACAGCTGCACAACTTCCGAAAGGGGGCAACAACAGTTCGCTCGGTTTTTGGGAAGCAGCGGCCACACTGCCCTCGAAATCCGTCCTGGTATTGACAATGTAAATGGATCGTCGCGTCGTGAGCGCATAACCGCGTTTCCTGCAGAAGCGAGAAAGGGCGGAGACGTGCAAACGTGAGAAATCCGGCGGATCTACCGAAAGGATCTTGTTAATTGAACGCTTAGCGACCCATCGTGGTGTACGCAGCTGGACAGGATCGATCGCGGGAGTCACGTCGTAGAAATTGGAGCGATCGTGTTCCTTTTCGTTCTGGTTCCCGGTGCCAGACCCACGCTCATCGTCTTTCCCGGGCTCATCGGCTAACACATATAGGTATATACATATATATAGGTATATGGATCGAGCTAATCCCGGAACGGGTTACGGCCACTGGTGTAACCGGGACGTGCCGCAGCTCGGAATCGGCGAGCTTATCGCGTTTTCTTGCGCGATTTCTTGTTCGATGCGACGTTCATATCCCCGGAAGCCATGAAAAATGTCCTGAAATCGTAACGATCTCGAAATGTCAAGGCGCATCAGAAAGTTGGGGATGTACTTCTATACCTGATGAGCTTGTCTCGCAGACTTTCGATGTGGCTGTTGCCTTTTAGAAAAATTTCAAAACCGTCTCGATCAATGAATGGTCATTAATAATTCGGTCATTAGGAGGAGAAACACGGAGAGAAAATACGGTGTAAAATATTTTATTTGCATTTGCAAAATTTAGATAAATAAATTTTCTTCCAGGAGCAACGTCAACGTTCTTAACTGGAAAATATTTTACCTAAACGAATTTTGCTTATCGGTTTAACTGTTACATTGACTTTACATTCATAATAACCAGAAACTTTAATTTTCCTAAATTGCCAGTAAATAATTAATATGTAATAAATTGTAAGACGACCTAATTGGCAAGAGACGGTATTCTATTTATCACTACGTATCAACCATACGGATTGTGGTCCTCTACGAGTAATAAATTTAATATTAATAATGCTAAAGCATCTATAAGATTCTCCCCCCTCCCCCTAACCTCCTCCCATCACGAAAACTGTTAAAAGGTTCAAATCCTGGCTGAGGGTAACATCTTTCGCAACAAATTCTTTAACAGTTTTCGTGATGGGAGGGGGTTGGAGGAGGGGAGAGAATCTTATAGATGCTTTAGCATTATTAATAATAAATTTATTACTCGTAGAGGACCACAATCCGTATGGTTGATACGTAGTGATAAATAGAATACCATCTTTTGCCAGTTAGGTCGTCTTACAATTTATTACATTTACATTCATAATGACGTAATGACTTTCCAATCGGGACTCCTATAATATTAATCCGCTTCGCTGGTTTACGCGAGCCGAGTTAATTATAGCAAAATTGCAACTCAAATTTCACATTGTACCTCGAAGCAGACCGGCGTAATGACGTTCCTATTAATCGGATGCGGTGCATCTCCTAAATATTCGCTCGGTCACGGAGAACCGAAATTCTCCGGATAATCTGGTGGATCGGACTTGGAAGTTTCTCCTGCACATAGAAATCTTGCGAAAGCGAACGTAACCGGAATCCGGCCTCCATCTCGTGGCTTATGCCGTGACAAATGGCGAGGTTCGTAGATAATAGGCGGGGCCCCCGGATTCGTATCTCGGCGACGATCGATCGGTTTCAATTCGAATCCTCGCTGCGGAAAGACCCTGTCTTCTCTGGCCCTTATCGGCAAATGGAATGTGTACTGTATACCTGTATACTACGTATAAATACGGCAAAACACGCTTGCCGAAACGCCAACTTGCACATATATGCATGTCACGTGTCTGGATATGTGTGCGCGCATGTGTATGTGAGTGTGTGTGCATATACGCAAGTATTCGAAAATGTCAAATTGATGAGGGATGTCTGGGAAGAAGCACTTATCTCTTGTTCCCATTGTTGCACGAAAATAGCGGCCTTGTGATACATTATAGGAATTCGAGGCTTAGAAGTGCATCAGCCAAGAATCCGAGACGTTCATCCCGATTAATCTTTTTTTTCATTTCCTCGGGATTTTAGGAGCCGGCTTTTAAAGCGACGGGCATTCAACGTTGAGGCAAAGGGATCTCTGGGAAGGGATTTCAGCAAGATATCGAAAAATGTTACTTTCATCGTTCGCAGATAAACGATAATTGTTATGTGGATCCTTAATATGTTGTAAAGAACAAGATTTTATAGATCTGGTTGCAGAAAAAATATATTTTTCATAGTTCTTTTAATTTCTTTTACCATAAGTATGTTATGTACAGATCTTTCAAGTACAAACTAAATGCTCGATCTTTTTAAGAGATCGTGTTTCTTGTTGAATATCTTAATCAACCGATTGAGAGATTTATGTTGGCGGTTCGCCGAAAAAAGATTAACGTCTGCCATTTAAGGCTCATTAAGAGATATTCGTAGAGCCAATCGTACATTTTATTCCCTTCGGATACTAAATCGAACGTTTCGCAGCGCAAGCTCTACTTCTACCGTTACACTCTGTACTTATTGCTCCCCCGTAGCTTAAACCGAAATTTGTATTGACCGTTAAGCGGGTATTACGAGGGTAGCTTATCGTTTATCCGTATTTAACAAAACGACCGCGAAGCCCCAGACTACGTCTGGTCGAAATCGGCGGTGGTGGATCTGGCCATTGTGAAGGGCTTCCACATACAGTTATTAGACCGTAACATCCGGCAACTTAAGTGCCTCGCACAGCATAATTCACGGGAACCCGTGGGGCTCCCAGAGGTGAAGTTTCCGCGTCTCATTCTGATATCGCCGGCACCTACCACCTCTTGGAATTCTGCTGATGCGACATATCGTTTCTCCTGCGGATTCCCCGGCGGAACTTACGTGACGAACGTAATTGCGATCCCCGTAACGTGAAATAATCCGCCGTGCCAACTGTAATTCTGTGCTAATAGAAATCTTAGATCGCCGCGCCACCCTTTCGGAATAAAGCACTTTCCAGGTAATTGTTCGTCCACATCGACCGCCTGGTGATGACTTTGCAGGATATTTCAATATCTTACTGACTAAAATAATCAATTGCGTTGCTTGGAAGAGTAGAAGGCAGGAAATGTTAAGTCCTTTCAGTTTGTTCTTCTACTTCCATGCTAGAGAATGATATTGGCCGACCTACTTTAAAAGTATCGATTTCATTCCGTCCAATCTAGTTTATACCCAGTAGGCATTCCATCGTTAAATATTTTTTAAATATATTGTCGATATAAATTGAATTATTTCCGACATCAACAATTTAAGTTTGATGTGCAATTTATTTTTACAAAAACAGGAAGTTCGGTAATAAAAATTAATATTAATTCTTTCTCTGAGTACATTCCGACATTAATCACATGAAATACCGAGTACATGTACATATATGTATATGTTATATATATATATATATATATATATATATATATATATAATTTAGAACAATATGTAGTCTTTATTGCTTGTCTTTCAAAAATACGCGCGTTAATATAGTGTAATACTTTACATTACGTTCAAATTGCGTTTACATCGAGATTGCTTTATCGCGAACCCGTTTAGTTTAGATTTCCTATCATTTGAGAAAGAAAAGTGACATTCTTAATTAACTGTCAAAAAGAACGATTATTCCTTTAAAATATAAACATTGATGCGAAGACAATATATTAAGCAGGCGTTATATCGTAGAAATTGACACAAGCAATCTTGGCGGAAAACAGAAAATTAATTTTCTAAATATAATCTCATCTGTAAAATAACTTGCGTAAGTTATTATAATTACACTATAGGGATACACTATAGAGTACATGACAGAGATTATTTCTCCGCCGCTCAAGAAATTATTTATTTAGATATTACTTTCGAATTCTGATTAATATCGAATCCGCGAGTATCTACGCCATTCCAAAAGTGACAGAACAATCATCGTTAGCCATCATGACGTGTCATTAATTGCGCGTAGTTCCAACCTCGAACGCGAATGATATCGATCAATGTACCGTCTGGCTGGATAAACGTGGGTTAAGAAATGTGTTCGCACGGTCGTACTAGCTGTAAAATCTATTAAAATAAAGATTAATCTCCGTGCGGATTGAAATACGAACGAGGAGAGCGAGTTCGCGGCGATCACTCGCGAAATTGAAATTGGCGTGATTTGTTGCGACAACGCCTGTCTACGTCGTTATTTTAGCAATTTCATTCTGTAAGTGAACAATCACGAGCAATACCGTGCACTTCCGTCGTTCTTATGAAATATTGCTTTAACTCCCTACTGTAATCGAGGCAGGTAATTATATCTTCTGGCGAATCGACACATACGAGAGGATATAGAAAAAGATTAATTTTCTATTATTTAATATTATTTAATACATAGTGAAGATAAATTATTTTATCAGATATTTTGCTTAAAAATAAAATCTAAGACATTTAAAACACAGACACACACATTTATATTTACATATTTAATTATTTTTCTCTTTAGATGTTATTATAACATGATCGTTGGAAACATTTAATTACGTTGATAACTAAATGACAGTCATATTGATATCTCGTTTAGCAGATTGTAATTAATGGTTCCGTATTTCAAGATTATAAACAGGTACGACATGAGTGGAACAAGTACAATACATTTAATTAATCAGAATTAATCTTAATTAGCATGCATAGTTCAATCAAAGTTTTAGTCCGATTAAGAAGTATACATCAATAGAGATCAACAATAGGTAATAACGTTAAACATTTGCTTCATGCGAATGATAAATAGACGTTGCTATTAATTAATTATCCTAATTAATGGCTTATCAATGTCGGAAGCGATTGATTGCAACCTGCTCTCGATGGTAATTAGTTTAAGATTGATTAACGTATTGTTATAAAGTCGATAACATAGAATGGACTTATTTTATAATTGCGAAGGGTTTACTTTATTTTAATTCCAAAGTTTTCATCCGATTTCTCTGCCTACTGCTTGCAAAATCGGGTCGGGATAATTTGTATAACGTTCACATTTCAAGTTTCTATTAAACTGAATATGAACTATTGGATTTAACATCCAACGTGCTATGCTTGGCAAATATGAGAGAAAGCTGTAATAATAATTTACCGGATATTCTCTAGTAGTTAAACTGCGCACCTATATCAGGAAGGTCGAAAATTTGGGAATCGCTAGATTTCATTACAGTATACATGATGATTTAATAACCCGATTAGTTCTCAAAATCCAAAACGTTATGTCGAGAAAAATTGCAACATTGTAGTCATGTCGCAATAAAACCATAGCTATTATAGCACCATGTAATTTGACGTAATAATCATCAAAATTTTAATCCTAACAGCGGTAAGGCAACGTTAGTAGGTTTCGTATATTACTAGCCAACTCCACATGATCTAAAAAGAAACAGAGAACCAGTTATCTCCCGAAATCTTTAATCGGACGTTCGAGAGACTGGCAATTAACAAAAGTCAAAGATTTTGGGAGGCAATAAGGGTATATTTGCTTCTGGCTTCTGCCAACGTGATACAAATCAATTTCATCCGGTAATAGAAAATATTGAGCTATCAGCGAAGATCTCAGAGCCGTTTTGCGAAGAACGTGCGGCTTATGGGCATCGCTTTGGCGGACAGCTTCACGCGCGTACGTAGGATACTCTATGCATGTGTATGCGCAGGAAATAGTGTACGAAATTGCGAGAGGCGGTCCTCGATACTCGATTACGATACAATCTCATCTTTTCTGCCTTCGTACAATCGGCCGCGGATCTATCGTTGCTGATGTATGTCGTCCTATCCTTAGTCGGTCTTCATCGTCGGATCCGAGCGTAGGTATTGCGAGAAATGCGATGATTAATAACGGCGGCGGATGACCATTTATTGTACCCTCGCCTCGCTGCGCTGACCCTTCATTCTCGGCTGGCAGCCGAGGGATGCAATAAAACCTATTAGAGCCTCCAGCGCCTATAGAGCGCCGTTGTGATCCTCCGCGATGACCTGCATATCCGCCTCCGTTCTTGATCCTATCAATCCGGCTGTACGCGATCGTTCGATCGCGCCTCCCTTATTCTCCGGTGGCGCGATACAATGGCGCGGGATAAAGACCCCAGTCGATGGATTATGAGGGAAGTGGAATTTGAAATATCGGGGGGAAAGTGTCGCCGGCAGTAAAGAGAACACAAGGGAACGCTTCGCGCCGCGACACGATGGAGATCGCCGAAGAGCATCGCGTAATATCACGTCGTTCGCTCTAATAAATTTCAGGGATGATATTGCCGTTGAGACTTGATTGATATTAACGTGCAACGGGGTGAAGTCGCGTTCCTCCGGAATTTTATTTAAACGCGATATTTCGGGAGAAATCTCGTGATTTAACAATCTCAGTTGTGAATTCTCAGGTACCTATGTAGCTAAAAGCTTGACGAATTCCGAAATTCTACCCTCGTAGATCCTTTTACACGCGGCAATACAATTACGAATTATTTAATTATTTATAAAAATATAGAGAGAACGGATTTAGATGCGGAGCGAAGAAATGCAGGTAGAAATACCGCGCGACGATATTTCGAGTAACCTCGAATAGGCGAGTGCATTATGCCGCCTCGTTAGATCTCCGAGTTGAATTACGCCGTAAAAAGAAGCGTAATAAACCGTGCGCTTTCCGCAAAACGTCACACGATGCTTTATATATATGCCCGGGACGGAATTGGCAACGGATGCGCACTCGGGCGCGAGTACCTCTTTCAAAGAATATCGTTTGATTACCTGTGCTGCATCTAGCTGGCGTATTCCGCGCATTTCAATATACCCGTTTGCGAATGCAAATTCGTAATAACGAGCCCCTATCGCCAATTGTAACGCGCCAACGTCGAATTAGGCAACGCATTTGCGAAGGGCGGAAAGAGAAATGCAGATTCGTTGCATCCTCTGACGCGCCGCAAATGCGGCCCTCATCAGGCAATTTCAATAATTTTCTTCGTCCGCATTTTCATATAATTCGGTACTGCTGAAATGTCGGGAGTGTCTGCTTGCTTTGCAAGGGCGAAATAAAATAATTTAAGATTCGTATCTGTCGCGGGGCGGTAAATTGAGCGATTGAGCGAAAGCGGGGCTGTAATGTAGCTCAACTTATACATATAATTTGCGCAGTGCTATTTTCTACCCCTATGTTTAAGCACAACAATGAGAGAGTGACTTATTTATTCTGAACTAGAGCTGGGTCTCCGGCAATTTTCCAGGGCCGCGCGCATCGTTCTAAGGTCGTAAAAGCACGCGAATCAGCCTAGCTAGCCGTACGCTATCGGTTTATCCGGGCATTGGTACGCGGTCATCGTGGAAGATCAACGGATCGCATGATTACAAGTGCGTTGCACAGCGGCGATGGCCATCGCGAAGTTCACGCGATCTCGCCGCCACCCGACCTAGCGAATGCGATTCGTTTTTGCGTGTGTATACACATGACCTCGCGGCACCTCCTTTATAATGGATGAATTGCGCCGAGAAGTTGCTCGAGCGCTAGTCGAAGTACACGACCTGGTTTTTGAGAAGTTGGAATTTACTAAACGTGACTGGCAATCAAATTCGGTATCGCGCGAGTATAATTTGGTGGCCGCGGTCTCAACAGCCGCCTGTGTTTCATCGTCGCAAAAGTTTTGCGATCGCGGAGTAGATATTTTTCTAAATACGCCGTGCTAAAATGCCGCCGACTAGAAAGTCAGAATAGAAAGGATAGGAAATGAACACGGACCATATCTGTATATTTGATGAGTAATGGAGTATAAATTTTTTTTAAACAAGTCATCGGGACATTTTAATGAAAAGGACGACGTGTATAATTACTGATTTATATTTATTAAGAAGAATTACCGATTCACATTTATTAAGAAGAACATTCAAATACAAAAAATGCGTTAATAAATAATAAAAATCAATTGATAAATTTTTTATCGTGCTTATAACAATAGCAAATAATCGACTTTATTATTTTCTCTGAATTTTTCTTGCCATGCTTACTGGAATTTTTAAATGTTTCTATTATTATTATGCTATTATTTACGAATGTCAATTTGTAGATTAATAATAGGTTTGAAACGAGTTATCCGACATTGTTTCTACAAAGCGAAATGTGAAAAATACCACTCGAGTGTGTTTTATCAGCTGCACCTGAATTTCATATAGCTGATATTAAATAAAGCGTGTATGTTACAACGAGGAAATTATTATTTAAAAAAGAGGTTTTTCAGCTGGTTATATTAAAGATTTTTTTATACGCATGTTTAATGAAATCCCTGACAGTGCTTTTGATGCCTCTATCATTTGCCCGCTTGCATCAGTGCGTTATGTAAAAATATGTATTAAAATGTCTCGTCACAAAGTGATATTCTGTTCTGTTGCACAATTTACGTTCCGTTGCAAGTTCTTCGTAAAGAAGAAAAATCCTGTAGGAATATTTTCAGTTTAAATTCCAACTAACAATTTGTTTAGATTTGTATAGATTTAAAAAGTGTTACAAAATGTCCGGTATAAATGCGTATTATTGAATTCTTTATTGCCATATTTCTCATTACAAATCCCGATGAAACTGTCCGAGTATCCGTGCTGATACGCGCTGCTTTGTATTCCGGCATTGCGATCGGTATCTTTCGATGGAAAAACTACCGTCAAATCTTGCGCGGCGAAAGAGTTTGCGCTTTACAATAAAGTTGCAGATTCATATCACGCAGAATACATTACAGGCATTCACCGCACGGCACGTTTTCATGTGCCACGAAGAGAAAATATCAATACACTCGATGTATCGGCTACAAGCATCGCGTACGTGCGCGCTACCAACATTTCTAACTGATTTACACGAGAATCGTGCGATAAAAGCGTTTGTTATAATTTCTTTTACCTTTTTTGCTCGCCATTATCATAGTAAAAAGATTGCTCGTTATTCGCAATGCTGCATATCTTCTGAAAAACTATTGTTTTAACTTAATAAAATATCTACAGTTTTTAATCATAGTGTGACATTTTACATTAAGTATATAATAAAAACAAAAAAAACAGCAGCAGTGAAAACAGAATCATAAATTTATTTAATTTCTTTTATCACAATTTAACAAAGTTTCTGCAAGGCAAAAATACGTTGGTGAAATCTGGTATTGGCAGAAGTGACATTACATCTTTGAACAAATATTTTAATTTCCTTTTTGGCAATTTCCTTTGCGATAATTGCAACTAACTAATGGTGCTAAAAGATGATTAAAAATATCTTTTATTGCGTTTATAATCTTGATGATTTTAGAATATTCTTTTCGATATTTTCTGATGCGCCACTTTGTTGCGACGTCATAAAGCGCAAAGTGCCCGACAATCACGAGGAGTTATTATAGCCGTGGAAGGGTTAAACGGGACGGGCCTCGCCCCGGTAGTGTAATCTTAACCTGTATGCAGGGGGGTTTACTCTGTAATATATGTCACTTGCATGCCGCAAGTGCAAGTTAGTTAATCCGCGTCCCGCGTGCGTCGGTCACGCCGCGACAATTAAAGGGGATCTTTTAATCGCGCGCGGTTTAGGATTGCTTAAAATGGAAATTTCGTCAGGCCGCGGGGTCGCGTGCAAAACTATCCCTCCCCTCTCCGAATAATAGCGCTTTTATGAGCTCGTAAAGTAACGCTCGCAGCAACGATGAATTTCATCGTTGTATACGCTATCTGGCTGCTGTCCGTCTCAATTACAAACTCCCTATCATCTACTTGTTAAGTCTAATTCCTAGGACGCGATACTTTCTTTCATCGTACCTTACTCCTCGATATACTCGGAATACAGAATGCCATGCGATATTTTTTTCTTGATAATTCATATTTATTTTTATTTATATTTGTTGGAAGTAGTTATGATTCCAAAGACTGTTATTTAGCGAAATTTTTTATGTTGACGCGCATTAATGTAAAATATTTTATCGTTAGAAGCAAAATTGTATCCCGAGAGAACGAAACTAAAATATATTTTTTATCTACTGAAATAGAATTGTGAGATCGTCCATTATTCGTATCTCCAAAGGTTATTTCGTACAGCCCTTTTGTAGATACTGGCTTACGAAACACGTAAAGCGATTATGACGGCATATCACCGTACGGAGTTGCACGGTTGATTGTCACATGTCGTGAGTGACACGCGACGTTGGAAACGCGATATGAGCCTTGTAAACGTTCCGCCCATGCGGCAGTCGAATGCTTGACAGCCTCTCTCTCTCGGAAAACACCGGCAGACATTCTGCTTTGCGGCCGGGCTGTGCTTTTGCCGGCGGCTTGGCGAGAATGCGCCGTCAAGTAACATATATGCAGCTTCCCGGTTTGTAATTAGTCCGCGAGATATCTACGTCGGTCTGAGAGCGCGGCAGCGAGAACATTACGACACGCTGGGAACACCATACATATAAGTGTGTGTTAAACACGCGACACACGTAACAGTACGACTGAGACTTTCTGCTTACGACAAGTGCATTCGTGGGAAGGGATGAAGGGTGAGAGAGCATGTGTCAACCACGCGATACTATACTAAGACTTTCAAAAGCGTACCTTTTGCTGCACAAGGAGATTCCTAGATTCCATCTCTCATCCGCTCCACGAATGACGGGTTTGAGAAAATGTTCTAATGGCATCGATAGTTCTCTCGTTGTAACTGTGATATTAGTGGCGAGAATATCATTCCTGATTTTCTTGTAACAGAGTAGAAAATGGAGCATTTTCTCACTGTTGCTTTTACTTATTCTTTTAGTATCGCGATGAATGTTACTTTTTAGCACCTTACTTTTCATTTTTTTATTTATCCTAGTATGAATATATTTCGTTCCCATATACGGGAACATCTTTACATTTTTATCCAATATAGTCAAAATTATTATTTGGTATAATAGATACAAGGAATTTTAAAACATACACCTAACACATGCATTAGAGTTATCATCCTTTTTTCTTCATTGGCTTAAAATTGATTTCGCATTAGAGAGAACAGGAAAGGTCGCTTTCATACTCAAGTTTGTACAAGATAACGTGGATAAATTAGAGGTCTTCGCGGGATATTTCAGACATACTTTTTAAGCGCGAAACTTTCTGTTACAAATCAAGATTTAAAAACTTGATATCTTTCTTTCCCATCAACAGTTGTCTCGAGGATAAGACTTCAATTAATTTCCTGCTATCGTTTGCTCGACAGAAACTCGAGACAATGCTCTGTCCACTGAGCTCCCAAGAGGCTTCTTATCATTCTTTCGTATTATATCTTTCTCTTTTCTTTCGTATTCCGTGTTCTTTATGTCAAACGCTGATGTCTCGAGATTGATTCCCATGGAGAATCGAAAGAACTGTCCTTCTGTTAACGACAATCTGGAGAGAATGTTCGGATTCGATCTGTCACTTTCATAAATAAATAATGCAATAATTAATCGATTGACCGTACACGAATATTACAGGACAAATTTTCTCGAACAAAGTTTACTCGAACAGAGAATCCAATAGACATCGTTCACGTGTATTTTCGAGCGCGTTACAAGAACAAAAGAACAGGCGAATTCCTCTCCGTCGAGTTGCTTAAAATCACCATTTAGCTCTGCCCATTTTCTCGCAATCGGGAAAGAAATAAATGCAGCGGCATACTTTCGACGCGAGGCAGACAATTTGCCGATAGCGGCTGAAATAATTCCGGAATTAATTAAATCGCGCGTCTCCCCCCAGTCTCTTCTTTCTCGGCTCGGCTACCGGAAGGAAGACTAGCTTCGAAGTTCGCGGAGTACAACGTCCGCAAACTCTTTGCTTTCAATTCGCCACATTTTGTTTCCGTGCGGAAACTTGTCTCTTTAATTACGGGAGCGGCGGTGAGGAGGGGACCGTACGCAAAGTTCCCCGCAATTTCGAAGTCGCGGGAGCTCGGGCAAAGGTTCATCAGCTTGAGATTAATAGCCCATCTGTTTGTTTTACTTCGCCGACCCGCTCAAGTACGATAAAGTTCTTCCGTGATTAATCGTGCCCGAGTCTGCGAATTTAAAACCCCCGAAGCGCCTTGCCGACGACATTCCGGTTGTTTCAATGGTACTGAAGGGCGTACGGCATTAACGAATTTTCCACGGGGGGAAGATAACGAATTCAGGGCTTGTTCGGAGAACCAGTTGGCCCTTAAGTCTCCGAAGGATACTTAGAAGTTTCCAGTTCGCGCAACGAGGACTTTGTCCTATTTGCAATAGCATTTTGATTCTCGTGCAGGTTCATCTACAAAGAACAAACTCTAAGGATATACAAGTTCTTATAGACGTTCGATGGCAGCCCGTGCTTTCACGGTTCATCGGGATTTAGATAAAGCCGTTTCATTCTCATTTTGTAGCTACAATGTTCATGTAAGGGGACCCAGTTGTATAAGAAGTAAAGTTCAAAATTATATAATCACTTGTAGCGACAAAATAATGGTTAGGAGCAGAATTTTGAGAGGAATGACTTTATCAAATAAAGCCTGGCATATAAACCGCGAACTAAATATTTAATTAATAATAAGTAATTATGGTGATTATATAATGAGTATTATTTAATATATGGAATTATGTTTAATTATTTCTGTTGAGGTACAATGTTATTTTTAACTACGAAACTTTAAATTGCGAATATACAAGAAAAAAGGTATGGAAGATAGGAATAAATGAAGACAGCGATGTTATTTACCGCTAAGATGAAACAATAAATATTATCATGGTTGGAAACTAGCGAAGTAAAAAACCGCACCAACTGCGCTCCTGTTGCGTTCGATAGTTTATTGCCATTTTCATCTTTGTTTACCCGTAATATGTTACGTCGATTCGGGTTTATGTCATTTTCTATGCCATACTTACTACTTTATCTCTAAAATAGTTTCTTTGTGCACGGGGTATTCGAGAAACAGAAATTTGTGTAACAGAATTTTATATATATTTAAATCTAGTATTTAGGAATTAATATATAAATAACTGTACTTGAATGTTTTCTAAAGAGTTCCAATCATGAGCATTATTAGTTTATTTTTTAAATAATTTTTATCACCCGAGAAAGGCGTCTTTACAGGTATAAGAGTGAGACGCTGTCCGATTTTCGACAATTCTGTGAGTTCTAAGATAATTTTCGTGTAGTTCTGAGTGTACTTGAATGTTTTCTAAAAAGTTCCAATTATGAGCATTATTAGTTTAACTCATAGAGCTATCGAAAATCAGCCAGCGTCTCATCCATATCTATCAGGAACTATAAAACTATTGAAAATAAAGCTAGAACTCTCAATAATTAATGATTTTCCACAAAGTGATACGCCAGCTTCACACACACAGATACTCATGTTAATACTCTTCTTATAAAAAGATTTTCTAAATATTCTATCCAGTCACATTACAAATAAGCAATTTATTTGAATAGTTATTAGATATTTAGTTATAAAAATGAAGTCATCAATATAATTCCTCTCTCTCTATTTCTCTTTCTCTCTTTTACGTGATGAACCAGCGTGATTCTCTCGCATTAGGAACTTCCTGAGGAAGCTCTCGGCCTTTTCGCTCCGATTTTCGTGCAACTCGGAGCGGGATTAAATCTGCACGCCATCGCATCGCGCCGATTACACGCTGCCGGATACGATAATTCTCGGCAAAAATTGCAGATGCGCATCGTATTCAAGCGCGGTGAATCCCGCACCAGGGAAAGACGGTCATAAACAAGAGATTATCCGTCGCCGTATAAATCCCCCGATATCCTCCCCTTCATCTTATTACGCGTTTTCATGCTGATCCCACCGTGCACTTCCATCTTCCCATCTTATCGGATCTAATCGCGGGATATAGGGAAACGCGCATCCATCTGGCTTCCCTAATCTATTAAAGTACATCCCTCCACCAAGTTTTAGCTTCACCACCATCCCCGTTCTCCCCGTGTCAGCCACTTCGCTCACGCGAGGTCATCCGACAACTTCATCAACTCTCGCTCGCGGTACACAAGTTGTATCTTGTTTATGGCATCGTTGTGAATCGCATGATGTTTGCTCCGGTCTGTTCTCCTAAGCGCCGGCCATTAGCAATTTCCATGTGCGCCGTTTTGTAAAGTCGGTATGATAATGTTAGCGAGGCGAGAGAATCCCGTTGTTGGCAAGAAACAATTTTACGCGAGTTTTACGCGTTTCCACGCTGAAGCGTTTCGAACAGGAAATTGGCGCTTAGGATGGAAAAGAGTTTCGCTCGAGTAGTACCGCTCAATTATCGTTTAGCGCACTCAGCTAAAAACAGCGCTCTACGTATCGTGTACGATGCTTGTGTAACGATTGCGCTGGGCTCGTCATAGGCCGGTAATATCCGGTGCAAAATTGTGTTTTACGTGACTAGCTGGCGTGAATTTCTTGCTCTTTACAAGCGGCGCTTTACAAAGGCAATATCTTTCTTTTCCGATGGTTGCCTGTTAACACGAAGGTGTGCTTATCTTCTCGTATTAATACTTAATTTTCACGTTAAACCATTTACTGATTCTCGTTATGTCGATATTCGATTTTTGATTTTATTCAAGAAAATTTTAAAGGTGACCGAATTTTCTCCTCTTATCGTGATCTATTTCTTTTTGTTTTATTTGGCGCAATGTTACTTTAAATAACGTGTTAAATCTTCTTTCATATAAGAGACACAACTCATAAGTCACAACTCATAAGTTTCTAAAAAAAAATTTGACATTTGCGGCGATAATAGTTTCTGTTGAATAAACGTGACATTTGCGGAAGATCTGAACACGCGATTGTAGAAAGTGGAGCAAACGAATGCCGGTTCAAGATGCGCAATTTCGACGATTCGGATACGTAATTAGTGGGAATAAATTTCGCGCTCCACGTATCTAACGCGCGCTAAGAGATTCAGGATATTGTTCCCCGCGAGATAATATTCAGGCGTCCTGTGCGCGCACGCGCGCGCATACAATTGTAACAAACGATAATTATAAGAGAGCTAATAATTGCGTAGTTTAGTCGCCGCGCTGCGCTGAAGCAGTCACGTAATTTCGGGTGCCGCCTAGATTGTGTCGAGGTACGTATAAACACGTCATTCTGAATTTCGTATTTCTAGCTCGTGAAACGGCGGGTTACACCACAGGCAAGTACAAATTTAATTAGCTCGCAAGAAGCGATGAAAGCGCGACCAGCGTATAAAGCTTAATTACATTGAAACCGTGTTCTTCACGCTTTGCTTTGCACGCGCTGGTAAGTATGGCGCGATGCGAGAGATTCGAATATTTAATTATAATAATTGAATTCCCCTTTCGAAATTTTACGCGACGCAAGCAAGTCTCGTTGCGTTAATCGCGAGGAGCACATCGCACGAATTATTATCGAATATTCTGCAGGTGGTTACACAGGGACGCCCTCATTCCGATCAATTTAGTAAGAACGCTATATATATATATATATATATATATATATATATATATATATATATATAAGCACTTGTTGTAACTTATTAACTTGTAAATTATGTCTTTTGGGAAATTTGACCAAGTAGGTTTATTGATCTCTTTGAAAACACATGTCAGGAAATTTAATGGAAGGTAGTAATTTACGGAAATTGCTACGTAAATCGAATGCGTATACCAAAACTTTAAGAATAATAATAGCAATTATAATATTTCGTAATGCGAATTTTTACCAGCTATTATTGCACCTTTGTAATACGCGAATGTGCGCGAAGTTAAACAAATTTCAAGTTCATTATTTTCATATTTGCTGCATTTATTCAACCTTTTAAATAGGAATGGAGGCTTTTGTTACAATCACAGTCGTACTGATACAATGCAAATATAATTACAGAATACAATTGGTACAAATTGAAAGTTAACATAAATTTTTAATGAGGAATTTTGTTAATAAATCGCGTAATTCACCTGAGTAGCATTAGGTGTTTCATTTTGTGTACCGGGTTTGTTGAGTTAATGAAAAACCAATAATGCGTGAACTTATTAACAGTTCGCGATTTATTCATGGTGCATCTATATGCGGATCTATGAATCATTCGCGCGTTCTATAGCCGTAGAGTCGGCGGGATATATCGCGGAAGCACGCAATTATGGCAAAAATAGAGCTCGCGATATTGCCCTATACAAAATACACTGCGCGAATCCGCAGCTAATACTCGGTTTGCACTTCCGCAGTTAAACGCAGTTAAACGCCTATCTTTATTGCTTTATCGGGTTTTAGCTTTAATCTCCCGTACATACACTTGCCGGTGTAACTCTATGTCTACCGCAAAAGTTACACCGGCCTATATAGAATTAACGTTTCCTCGCGTCGATGACCCTCGCACGGTACCGCGACGTTTTCTATAACAGTGAGAAGATTTATCTGTCGGGATTATTTAGGGATACTTATCGCGGGGAAGATCTGACACGGGCGGGTAATGGAGCCGTCGGTGGTAGTAGCGCGAACATGATGTCGATGCGCGGAAACCGCACAAAAACCGCGCGGCGGGGTCGGGCGAGGGGAAGAGAGAGAGATTAAGGTAATCCCACCTAACTGATGACGGTCGTTCCAAAGGTTTCAACAGATTAATTGGAAGATCGATCGACACTTGCGCTTCTTACCGTGACGAAAAAAGAACGCCCCGCGTCGTAGCAACGTTGACGGGTGTGTGACGTAACGTTGCTTCTTGAGGAGCATTAGAGTGTTACCGCACGCAGAACCGCGGACTTGCATAATTTCTATTTTGCGGCTTCCTGATTCGTTTCCGGCTTTCGTTGTTTGTTACCGGTGGAATAAATTTGATAATATTATTAACCGTTTTTATACATATTGTAATAATATTTTTTTTTTTCGCAATAATTTCTTTACAATTTTGGCGGAAGGGGGATCTCATAGATGCTTGTTAGCATAAAAAATTATTGAATTGCTCGTCAATTTAATAAGTGAATTAATTATTCCGGTTTCATGTAAGGACTGTGTTTCAAGACCGACGAATATGCGGCGCGCAGTTCGCATGAGCAGGAAAATTCACAAAATAATTATTATTAGGCATCAAGATCCGCCGCGACCGATATTGGCTTTCTTTCATATTTATATTTGTGTAATAATATATATTTATCGAATCTTTCTAAACATTTAAAGACACTATATTTATAGTTGAATATCGCTTTCATATCGATAACATTTATGTAATGTATTTCGAGATATACTGTCGTTGTATACAATAGGGTTACTTCGAATTGTGTAAAATATCCCTCGGGATTATACATGCAAGCATTGTACGCGAGCAGTGTATGTCATTCGTGCGATAATTGTCTTCTATGGAATCGAGAGGGAAAGACGAAGAAAGCAATTTACTAAGCAGAGCGGGAGCGTATTGTGGGCTAATGACAGTGCCGTGCTATTGTGGCAGCGGTGTAAGCGTCAGAACGTGATTTATGGATAATAATACCACGTTACTTGGACGTTTCGTCGGAAAAAAGAGGGTAGATATAAAGCGCGCGAGTGCGAGGTCTGTTATAATCCTTGTCGTCGCGGCCTAATCGATTCGCGTTTAATGTCTGACTAATTTCGCTCTCTATCACTTCCATGGACCGTCGTGCAATATGAAAAAGACTGATTTATTGATAAAAATACTGCGCTAATGCGCTTATAACATTGCTTTTAATGTCGATCAGATAAAAATTATAATAAAATTTTAATAAGTAGGAGAGACCGGAGCTTTTACGTGGGTTGTGATTATCATGAAATTTATTGCACATAACAGATAGTACAGCATGTTCTCCTATACTTAAAAATTAATATACTCAAGTCATTAATTTCTGATTTATGCGTATTGTACAGGTCTTATATAATAATATAAGTACATAATAAAATAAGTACACTGAGAGAAAAATTTACTAAATTTCAATAAATGTTTTCTCCAATATAAATGAAGTATTCTTTTGAATTCAGTAAATATTTTATTAGGTTTAGAAAATTTGTTTTCAATTGGATGAATATTTTTTTCATTCGAAAAATATTAACTGAATTCAAAAAAATACTTCATTAGTACTATTGGAGAAAACATTTATTGAAATTTAGTAAATTTTTCTCTCAGTGTATATATAGTAAGTATATATAAGTATTATTAATCGTCTTCAGTCACAAAATAATTTTAAAAAGAAACGAGCCAAGCCATAATCGTATCAGCACCGCTATCACAACGGTGAATGATAAAAAGCCGTTCCGAGGTACATTCATCTTCGCGGCGATTTGATTTAAGTGTTAGCCATTAAATATTAACGATAGCTTCGCATTCGCCATCTCCTCGCGCAATTGTTTTTCCGCAGGCTGGTGTTCTTGAGGTACATCACCTTCAGTGGAATCTCGTTCCGCGCTTCGCTTAAATTATTCAGAGGGCGAGAGAAACTCGGGGGGTGGGAGGGAGGGCTAATCCGAGGGCGAGAGAATTGCGGGGCGTAGCTGCACGCGTTTAAGGCGGCGGAAAAAGGGCGCGCGAGTCGTTTAGCCCCGAAATCAGCTTAGCGCGCTCCAGCGTCTCCGCGTTTCCGCGCTCATTCCTCGTTCCGCCCTCCTCGTCATTCATCCCCTTTCCCCTTTCCCCGTAGATTTTATTATACATATACGTTCGCTGCGAAATCGGCGTCGCTCGTCCCGCTCGCTTCCTTTTCCTCGTCCTTTTTCCGCCCGTCTCTTCCCTCGCAAGGCGGTGATTATAACAACTTCCGGTGTAATGTTTCATATCAGTATGCGAACGACGAACGGGGGCGAACTGTCGGTGGAAGCCGCGCGACTGCTACGATAGTTCCCTCGCGTTCCTTCGGCTTGCGTCCCGTTCGTACCACGCGCATGCATTATTCCCGACGTTGGTTGTTTAAAATTTCGTCGGCGGAGCGCGCGCAAGGCTGAGGCACGAAACTCCACAAATCCCTGTCACTGCCGCACACGCACCGAAAGTAATTTGGGAATGGTGCATCCAAATTTTAAGCGGTGGCTGTGCAAGCACTCGATCACCGTCCCGATTTTATGCCGACCGCGACGCCGTACTCTATTACCGCAATTCCATTATGTAAATAATAAAATGTTTTAATTGCATGTAACGTCCTTTGTAATTTTAATTTGTATCTGTCGTAAAGGATTAAAAAAAGGATCCGAGGCTTTCTCGTGCTGTAGACTGCAATATAATTATGGAGTAACATTGTTTTACTTTATGATGGAAGATGCATGGAATCTTTTTTTTTTTTTTAAGAAAAATGATAATCTCGTAAAGTGGTCGTGGAACACATTGCGTTTGTTTAAAATCCGGGAAAAAAACGCGTGAGAAAGCGAAATAATCAGGCAGTTGTCGTAACCTCAAGCCACTCTAATTTAGATCGCGCAAATTGTACGCCGGTATATATTCATATCTCGTGGCGCAAAAACGCGGCCGTGAAGAGCGGTAATTTCGCAGATTTACGCGCTGATTTCTGAGTGTGTTGAGATAAAAATGGAGCGGGCGGACGCAAACGTAATTAACGTAGTTTACGACGGCGTCGCGATACGGGGTAAAATCGTCGTCGATCTACGTTGTAGATCGCGCGAGAAAATAATGAGTCGCGAATACGCGACTCTCGGAGTGCCGAGAGAAATGGCAGAAACGGAATGCATAGGACGCCGACGATAAAGCTTGCTAATGGCAATATCCAGATTGTTAGCCGGTGACGATAAAAGAGACGGAATAAACCGAGACGAGGACTCCGCGATTAAACTACGTGGAGCATGAAAATTACTCTATCTCTTTATTGCACGGAGAAATGTAACGCACGCGTTTGATAAAATGTATATTGGTCCAACATTGGGATGTATGACGTAAATAGTGTTCCGTGTTGATTTACCATTTAACGTTGGCGGCGGTGATAACGTTAATTATCATTACCCTCATTCCGAGAGGTATATAACGGGCGTAGTATTTGAAATATGTCGCGGTTCAATAGCTCCTGAATAGAAACAGTTGATTATCCACAATCTACCACTCTTGCGAGAATTGGAGCGCGTATCCGGTAGAACGTAGGTAACATTTCATCCGATCTATTTTGCAATTCCCAAGGTTCTTAAACGAGAGGAACGCGCTCAGTCAGACGACGTGTATGCTCTCAACTTACGTTTGACGATTCTGAATAACGTAACGGCCGTTCTCTAGAGTCTCCATTCCGAATACTATTAAAGACGATGTTCGATTCGGTTGGCTCACTTCGAACGTGGAAAATGCGTACACACGCGTATCTCTCATCGACGAAAAAAGAAAGAAAAAGGGAAGTTTCACTTTTCTCGCGTAATATTTAAAGTACTGATCGCGCTTCGGTCGGCGAATTTCCATTTAAAAGATCTCAATCAGCGACGTGTTGCCCGTTCATTGAATATCTCCATTGAAGCGCCACGTATGCCGCTCATGTCGGGCTGTCTATTTGCATACGGGGCGCATACTCGCCCCGCTCTTGCATTCACCCCTTCGGCACGCGCAATCTTACTTTTCTTGCTTTTTGCGCTTTTCATTGTCGATATTGTCCCCGCATATCTTCTCCCGACGAAGTCGCCGCGTCGGGAAAGCAGGAATAATATTCGGGCCAAGAGTCGCACACGAATTTATTCTACTGTGTATGAAACCCAATGTACGTAAAATCTGCACTGTATTTTATTGTGTTCCGCGTATTTTCGCGTTCCCGTAAATATACGCTTTTATCGAGCGATCCTTTTTGTCACCTCGCCCAATGCCATCATGGCACGTCGACATTATGTTATTTAGGACGTCGATTGTCGTAAAAGGAGCCATATCTGCCTTTCCATCTCTCCTCGCAACCGTACAAATACCGTCTGTATTAACGTCGCGAACAATACCGGCCACAACTTTTGGCAAAATCGGGCTTTTCTTCAGGGTCTTTAATACATAGTCTTTAAACACTTTCGTAAATTGCAGATATTTCTAATCATTTTCCGTAACTTTATTTTTTCATCATTTTAAGCATTTAATTTTATATCTTTTTATTTCTATTTTATCATTTTTTCAAGTCTCTTTATTTACGGACAAATTTGACATGTATCTTCCTGCTTACGCACGTAGATTCTCAGATTTGTTTTACTAAAACTTTTTGCTTCTTAACATTAATCTGGAAAAGATACAAAGCGATGTATATTTACGGCTGTTTTTCACAGCATATACATAACGTTTCTACTCTTTCAGAAAAGTATGTCTAGGTACGTATATGTCTATTAGTCGTACTGAATTTTAGTAGAATTAATGTATCTCTCCCAAATCTAACTCCAACTAATTTTAGCAACAGATATTTCCTTCAAATCGACTCGAGCACGAAACGTGTCCGCGCGAAGCCGATATTCGTTACGACTTTTTGTTGACTAGTCATCCTAGGATTGACGCGTCGTTACATGTAAATGCCATCAGACAGCTCGAATAATCACGCACGGTACGTTGGGCAGTGCCGGTTCGTCCGAGGCACGCGATTGCCTCTTCGGACGTCCTGTTAAATATTTAAATGCCAGCGCGGAAACAAGCCGCTTATTTCGGGACAGAAGATTGTTTTAGACGAGAGAATTTATAAGATTTCCGATCTGCCGTGAGCTCGCGTGACTTCCTTCGCGCAATCCGGTCCTTTGGCACGAGGAATACGGAGGAGGAAGATGTCGCGCGTTCCATAAATCCTTTATCGATTACAGCTTTAGGCACAAGCACAATCGTTAATCTAACTCGCCTAAATAATGAACGTCTTAGTATGACAGGAAATAAAGTGTATAATGCGATCATTTGTCTGCGAGTGGCGCGTCGTAAGTAAAACACGCATGTGAGAGTAAAACGTGGCCTCCTACTCGGCATTGAAACTAAAGCAGTTTTATGAATGAGAGAAGGAAAACATTTGTCTTCATGTTTCACAGTTACCTTCCTTGATTTCTATTCTGCATGAATGTATGTTGAATAATTAGAAGAAAGCAATTAATGCAGCCATAAATGATGGCAATCTATCGAAGTCAAAATTATCAATAATAATTATGCTAAGATTGTTTAAAAAATCGCAATTATATAAATATAAAATAAAATAATTATAAATATTATTTAAATTATTATTATCATAAAAAATTTTAAAAATTTATATTGTAATGTATATATGTTTGAATAAATAAATAAAACAAAAAACGTAAAATTAAAATTTCTTAATTAATGTAAAGAAGTTACGTGTCTACTAATGCTTTTATAAATTATTTAGAAATAAAATAAAGAAAGAGTATAATTATCATATGATATAGATTTTAGTTGTTATGGTCTTACAAGATTTAACCAAATAGAAAGCTTCAAAATATTTTTCGCTTGTTGGTCGGAAAAAGCGAGCTTGCTTTGAAAATTTTAACATATACGCCGGTTGAGAACATATGGCGTTTGTGGTTTGCCTACGAATGGCCGAATCACAACCTGCGAGAAGCGTAACGTATCACAGATCTACTGTGGCGGAAGAAAAACACGAATATCAAATACCCCTCGTAAATTAGAGAATTCGCGAATTCTTGCAAATCTAATATAAATTTAGCGGTAAGTATTATACTGCCGATATACAGAGTCCGGGGAGTGAATGATGGAAATTAAATTTAGGTCGGTGATACCGAAATAAATGCTATTGTGGGTATTATAAATAGAAAATAAGACGTATAAAACAATAAATAAAAATATGATGAATCCTTGAGAATACGAGAATCAGTATCTCAACGAGAGGTACAATTTGTATTAGATTTATGTCAAAGTATTTCTTATATCAAAATGTTGCAGAAGCGTCTGTTACAATAAGAATCGATACCAATAGCCGGAATAACGAGTAGTTGGAAATCTTGGTGGCGCGATCGCGGTTTTCGGTTTCTATTTCGGTATACGAAATACGCAGCCGATATCATATTTGTCTTTTCGACAAATAACCTTGTGTCTTTTCATTATATATGTAGGTACATAAGGATCCCTGGTCAGCAATTATGCGAATATACGAGAACCACCTCGGAATATTCCTACTTTGGTGATCCCAGGAGACTATGGCAAATTGCGATACGAATAATATTCGGGTCGATATTTATCGAACTGACAAGATCCTCTGGTTTTCTCAGTGAATATTATTACGCTCATTCAACCATTGCTTTGTTTCGCAAATTCGTCGAATACTCTTGATGTTTTCTCCGGCGTATCTTCCCCGTGATCGCATATCTGCTTTTGAAGAGCTTCCTTGTTCCCCATATCCATGTCATCATTGATTCCCAGCGGAAATGCTCAACATTCTCCCAATGCTTTTTATGCGAGACAGAGTGAAAGATCATATTACTGACAGTACCCACATTACTGTCAATCAAAACATTTTTTTAGGATATGAAACCTATATCTTATTGTTAACTTATTACTCATAATTTTACATTTTTCTGATGGTAGATGTGCATTTTTGTGTATTATATGTTATAACTATTTTTAACTATTAACTTAATCTTTTATTGAATCATGTTCCATCGTATGTATCATTCTTAAATTTTCGGAAATTTGTTATCTTTCAAATTTTTCATTTTCTGAACTCTCGTATTATTATGAAATTTCCTTTTAATTTACTGTAGAATTTAATTTTCTACTCTCGATTGTTTTTTTCGAATTTTTGGACATTTGCATACATTTAATTCCATGTTTTTAAACCTTTATACACAGCTTTTCCCATTTTCATTCTTTACACGCTATTTAACAAGAGCGCTATTTGAACAAGAGACAAGACCGAATAAAATATCATTAGGAGAATTGCGGGCCAAAGGGACAGAAATGGATAAGAGACCGAGCAGAAGAATGTTATCCGCATCCCTATCGATCTCACACGATTCAACAAAAACGCTACATCTGCACACCAGGGAGCGTTAAGAAAAACTTGCACGTACCTCGCAAAAAAACCTAGCACTTTTTATTTGACAAAACTAGTTAATAGCACGTTAGGGGCACCTTGTGCGTAATTTTGGAGCACGCTCCAGCACTCTCGTCCTCCGTTTTAGCCGTGATTTCCTTTTTTTTCTTTTTCTTTTCCAAAGGTGCATATGGTCTCGCAAAGTGTAAGCGTCAAGTGTATTGAAATAGAGAGCTTAAAACAGAAAAGTGAAAATAGATTTTTATGTAAATAGAATAAGATTTCTGTAAGAAGAAACTCGTGCTGTAGTGAAGAACGATAGAAACATTTCTTTTAACATAATTCTTTGACTTGATCTTTAGTGTTGCTATGTTATTTACAAAAAAATTTTCTGTCGCTTCATATTTGCATTTGCATTTTATAAACTGCTAGCATCACTTAAGTAGAAATGCCGTTAGTTTATTTCGTGTATAAAATGGAGTTGAAATTTCATGTTGGCGCGGCGCTCTATTTATATTAAATTCTTCAAGTTTGTTGGGGCACAATTTTCTATCGAAAAATATGTTGGCTTGAAGTTGGTGGCAACGTATGATGAATAAGCAAGGAGCATGGACCGCTGCCCGGCATAAAATTAATCAACTTCTTGCATCATACAACGATATGCAACGCATTTCACAGAATTACTCAACTATTGCTATTCTTTAATTAAAGTTCCAAGTTTCACAATTATTAAGCTTCGGAAGCTGCATGAAGCATTATAAATTGAATATCTTGGAGAAGAATATTAAAATAATATACTTTTCCGCATCGCTTCTATTATACTTTTCAGTGCTTTCATTAACAAATTTGAATTTTAACATTATCTAAAAAGAACAAACTAGACGGTTGTTTAAAGGAAAAATTCATTTCGATTGTATTGAATTTATATGTATATCGAAGCAATTAATTAAAATTGTAGAAACGAGTGTTAAAAGTAACCGTCATATTTCTTTTGGATTCCAGCTGTTTCAAAAGGGATGTATCTCTGAGGAAAGGAGAGAGACACGAGTATTTTGTGATCATCATGAGGACACTCTGGATTGTAGTGGTCATCCTACTCGAGATACACTTGTACTTCACAGGTGAGTTTGAATTTATAGAAAAGTATTATTTTTTCAATAAAAATAAACCAAAGACTCTCTGTTTAGAACCAATAAATAAGATCAAAAGGGCAAATGAGAGTCAGTGCAGATCTAGGAGCACAAATTATTATGTAATTAACATTTACAAATTACATGGATGAAAATGAATTCATAAATTAAAAAATGTAAAAAGATATAAATGGACTTGACACCAGCCTCTCCTATTTTAGTCTAAATAAATTGGGGACCATTGTTAAGGCACAGAAGGACATTCTTCCTAACTTATCACAGAAAAATGTCATTTATAGAATTTCGTGCAAAGATTGTGATGCTACTTATGTGGGACAGACAGGTAGATTACTCAAAACTCGGATTGCAGAGCACAAAAATCATATTCATAGAAACACTACCACACAATCAGTGATTACAGACCATAGAATGTCACACAATCATGAATTTGATCTCATTTGCCCTTTTGATCTTATTTATTGGTATTATTTTTTGTTATATTATTGTTATACGATGTATTTCGCATACTATATGATATCGATTGAATAAACAAAACGGTTTAAAAAAGCCACAACTTTCTAATTAAAGTTTTGTAATAAAACTACTTTATAACTTGCGTAAAATATAGAACGGTGTACCTTTTGAAATGCAAAAAGCAAACAATCCTTTTAATTATTCATAGCAAGAGCGAGGAATAAAAGTTTCAGTTTTGTAGAAAAACGCTATTTATTATTTGGCATTTCTAAATTTTACGTTTATAGTTGCATAGCGCACATTGCCATTTCATTTAAAATTCTTTAGCTGTTTCGGACGAACATTACGTATTTAATTTCGCGTCGGAGAAATGTAGCATTTTGAAGATTTTATAGGATTAGAGTTAGAAATTCTGGTGAGAAAACGACATGCTCATTCGTATTTCTACGTGTTTTCCTCTCGCAAATCGCGTGTTTAAGTATAGCGGCTCTCTTAGCCTAAATAATTTTGTTTCTAATTCTCGTCCGCGCATCGTGCTCCTCCTCGTTGGCATTCGCTCCACGACGGCATACAATTTTCAACGGTAATGATGCTGCCTGAAGAAACACAGGCGTTCGCGGCGGCACGCCACACTCTTCCGTACTTACCGTTCGGGCGAGTTATTTTCGTGCCGGCAATGGAAAACACTTAATCCGGTGGCTGACAAGCAATTTCCGGTTATCGTGCTGCTGAAAACCCGCGGCGTACCTTCGCCTCGTTAGTGTTGAACTTTTCAACGGGCGCATCGAAATCACGTCGATCGCTCGTCGCGTCTTACAGTGTCCTTACATCTCGATGATTCTTTTCTCGCAATATCGAGACTGTTGACGCGGATATATATATATCGACGGACAAATTCTTAGAACGTCTCATTGCCGAACGAGACGATGCAGTACTGAAAATTTAGGTCGTCGCCGTAACACCTCCGAAGCTTTAGATCTAATTGAAAGTTTAATTAAATGCACACCGGCCCCTATTACCGGGCCGTTTTACGATTCCCGATTCGGCAAACTTTCTGAAATTGTGCCAGATTAATCTTCCACTATGTGCGAATACTAATCACTGGTAAATTCAATTTAGAAAATTGCACCCCAGCCCAGAGGGGTTTTACTTTGTCTTTGCCTAAGTTAAAGACAGGCGTTTAAGATTTAACGTATCTGTTCGCACTAATTAGCTCCTCCTGCACTGTATATCATTTTCGAGAATACATTACGTCATAACTTATATAGAGGTTCATCTCAAATATATTTAAAACTTAAAAATTTTAAAATTTATAGAGCTTTACATCGACACGCTTGTATCATCGTAATTAAATATTTTCATAGTTATGCATGGATAATTCTATATGTTCATACGGAAAAAGATATCTCATGAAAGTAGTAAAATTGAGTTCGTGAAAAAATGTTAAATAATCATATATTCAATTAGTTGGTAAAATAAACGAGCGCGGAATTTCAGTAATACTTTAGCACGGCAAGATTTATATTTAAATATTTTTATTATAAAGTGTTAATTTTTGTTGCATTATTAATTGCTAATTTTCATATTTATAAATTGCGTGCTATAAGAAAGAAAGCAAAAACTTTTAATATGAGAATATTTTGTTTTAATTTTAATATATCATTTTTTCTTAAATTTTATATTTTATTAAAATTATAATGTACCTCTATTGCATGATATGAAAATCGTTATAATTTTTTCACAAGAGCTGAAAAAAGTACGAATATCTACTCTAATAATCGCTTAGGGTGTCGTTCGTTTAACCGTTTCTTCTCTCTCTTTTTTATTAATTCCGGTCGCGGAGAATTCGAGTATTTTTCCCGCGAGAATTTCTGGCGAATAATCACTTTGAAATACTGAATGCTGACGGTGGCAACGATGTTAATTCACTTCGACGAGAAAATTCAAGTGAAATGCGCGGTACTCTGATCAACATCGAGAGACTGCTGGCCTGTAACAGCCTCTTGTATTATTAATGACAAATGCAGAATATGTTCATGCACAAAGATTCCGTGCTACGATCGAACTTTTTCCAACTTGCGTGAAAAAGGAGCTGAATTCATCATTTATTGCATTACATAAATTAATTGAGACAACTATTAATAAAATATAAATTCTCTACGTTTCTTCTTGTGTTTCTTTATACATATATAATAAATAAAAATAATTAAAAAATATGATATGAGAGAGAAGGAATCTGCTATTTTGTTTTATCTTTCTAGGAACACCTATTTGTACATAATAAAAATTAAATAAAAATATGATGCTACTGGAATAAATATTAACAAATTGACTCGTATCATGATTAATTAGTATTCAAAAATCAAGTTATAAAAATCAAACAAGTTATAAAAATTAATCTTTCGTAAATTGTATAAAAATGTACATAAATGCAAAGCTGAAATTTTATAAAATGCAATTAGCAAAACAGGATCTTAAACGTGTAAATTATTGCTGTGAAGAAAGTCAATAATATGATAGCAAAATGATGTCATCGGATTGCTACATCTAATTTATAATGATACGGAGTAAAAGGGAAAATTCAGTTATTGATATTAATGGCAAATATTTTTTCTCAATAAGGGAACATTGTTAAAAAGTGTATATAAATATTCAAACTATTATACTGAATTAAAACAAAATTAGAGTTAAAGATTGCACATGTATTATAGCATTTGGAATGCGCACTGTTCTTATAATATTCTAGAAAATTGAAGTATTTATAATTATCTACAAATAAAAAATCTTTTTACAAATAAAGAGAAATAGTCATGACGTATTTCCTCCGCTTTTCGACGTTATTGTCTGTTAATAAAGCAATAGAGTTAAGCAGTTTAGTGATAATTTATTACCAAGAGTGTACATTATTATAACAAATTTTTTAAATAAGATCTATAAACAGTTTGTAAGTTAGCAAAAACGGATTACGCCATGATTACATATCTTTCTTGAGTACTTTTTAATTCGTTTTGAGTTAAAACATTTTATAAATATATACTTGTAATTACATTATTCGTTGTTCGCGAACATGTTTGTCCATGGTGAGAATTTAAATAAAAGCCTAGCAATAGTTGCGCACTATTACATAAAAATAAACGAAAGTATTGCCATAAACATACGCGCGGCGTATATATCGCAACGTTTTAAAAGCACACTTTGCATCGTCGGCGCGAGGCGTCAAGTTTCAAGCTCAGGCTTTCAACTCGTTGAACAGAAATAGAAACTTTCTGGATATTTACTGGTTGGAGATCTCGCGAAGCGCTCGCGGGTAAAATCTTTTTTTTATCGGAGAAATCCGAGATGTGCGCAGGGACAAGCGAACGATTGCGAGAGGCAAGCGGGAGGCGAGACCCAACGAGAGCGAGAAAGTTTCCGGCTGAATATCCGCGGGAATTCGCCGCGGTTTGGCGCATCTTGGGCACCGGTAAATGCCCGGCCGAACCGTCGTAATTGCCATGACTAAGTTATTCACTTAAGCCACTCGGGCGACTCTGGGGTTATGCGTTATCGTCGTGATGGTAGCTGCATTAATCTCGGAGCAGGAGGGTGCTTCGTCGTCTCTCACATTCCCTGCGCCGCGCCCTTCGTCAACCATGGAAATCGCCCTTAATCCTTGATCATAGCCGGCCTTAGAACTAACAGCCCTTGGAGAGACAGGTATTATGGACGCGCCGAACCTTCCTAGGTGTGCGAGAAAATACGTGGCGTGATTTCTCACATTTTACTGCAGCACTTTCGTAATTTTCATTTAATTGAATCTTCTGAGAGACTTTAATTAATCGATCCTAGTCTACTGCAATCTGCGCCGACAATGAGATCTCAGCGTTAAAAGAGAAGGTCGTATCAAATAACCTAAAGATTGGATTTATATAGAATTTCTATTTTTACATATTATTTATATAATGTTGATATATTTTCCCGAAGAATCTTTCGCACGAAATCATTATTGTAATGAAGCACATGGCATATTGCGTCCACAATAGAATCCGCTCTGCAACTTGTTTTACAAATGCGTAGAGAAATAGAAAGGAGATTTAGAATATTTTCAAGATACATTATGCTTTATAGAATCGCTAAAAGCGATTTTTAGTTGGAAATATCCTGAGAATATATAATAATAACGAACATACTTGTTCAACAAAATGTTACAATTATCTGAAACTAATTTTCAGGATTTAGGATTCGTGGTGACGAATTGTTATTAATTTGTTGATACGACACGTCGCGCGTCGTACACAGATGTTACTTTGGATCGAGCAAAATGGTTCCTATCCTCAGAAAGCATTGTTGTAATTTATGTTCGCAGTGAGCCAGGCGAAGCATCAGCAGAACTCAAGTGCCAATAATGCAATCGCCCCATTGAATGCCCCGGATGGTAAAAATGAAGATGTTCTTGAAGGACCAATTGGAGAGGTGCTTGCTCAAAGTGGTACCACGGCAATTCTGCCGTGCAAAATTACCGATCCTGGAGCTGGAACGGCAAGTGTCACACAGTTTGCGTAATGATATATATTTTATTTCAGTATATTTCTATATCAACGTTTCTTTCAACTAGAAATATAGCCACTTATCATTTATTTCTTTATTGATGAAAAATAACCTGTTTTGTCAGCTACATCCTTTTTATTCCCGTCGTTTGAATACGCATTGTTAAAAATAATATTATAAAAATTGAAAAAACGATTTGCCCGCGTTGTATTTTAATAACAGTATATAACTTGAAACGGTACAAATTGAGTATCATTTACAAATACAGCTATTAATATTGTGTTGCGATAAATTGTAACATATAAAAAGGATTAAAATTTCTTTACAGTTTTCGGGAAGGGAAGATCTTATAGATGCTTATTAGCATCAAAAATTATTTAAAATTCTGCTCGTTAAATGAACCAAAACCCGTGGTCGCTAACGTAGTAAGAATATTTCTAATTAATCAATTTGGCCAGTTGTTGCCAAATATAATTTACTTTGATTTGTTAAAATTTCTACTTGTTATATAAATGTGTAAATCAGCTGTTGAAAGCGACATTATTTGAATTCAAATGCTTAATTGAAATGTGCAAATGAGTAATTTTAAATCAGGAAATTATTTCTCTGAACGTACATTGAAATATTAATAACCAACATTCTTCTCTGTTTGATTCCTTTCTCGTACCATTTCTCTGCCCATCTCAAAAGTCGCTCGTCTTCTTCCATTCACACCAGATTTTCCAGATTTTCATTTCCGTTATACCGACAGGTCCGAACGATCCTCATTTAATTTCCGTTTCCTATCGCGCACACGCCAAGCGCGAGTGATCCATAAAGAAAAGAGTATTCGCTGTTTCTAATATGGTTGGCGTCCGTGTCGTAGCGGTGAAACGACCATTCAAATGTAAACCGTCGGGATGTGAATGACAAACGCGAAGATAAAATTTAAAATGTCAAAGAAGCTCTTTGTAAAAGAAGTATCTTCCATCGCGGACACCTTTAAAGTTGAAGTACAAATTCTCTTTGGCACGTAAATTATCTCGACGATCGCAATGCTGACGATATTTTCAGGTGCATTTTATCTTCGTCGCTTGTGCGTAAAAAAAAAAGAACAAAATGTGGATTACACAACACGCTAAGACAACGACATGCGTGACTAATTTCCACTAACGTGTGATGATGACGTTGATATATCTCCACAGATGCGCCCACGCGCTTTTATTCAATAAAGAACTATACAACCCCATTCTTCAAAAAAGAGAATTATTTTTTACTAAAATATTGTATCAAATAAAACAATATGTTTTTTTACTTTTATTGCGAAAAGATTGATTCTATTGCGAAAACATTAAAGACTCAGATCTTTCTATTGCAGTAACAAGCACTTTTTATTGCTGCAATAAACGGTGTATAATATTAATGTTTTTAAATTAATGTACGTATGTACAGATAATTAAGATAAATCTGTATTGCAGATTAAGTTAGTTTTTCTTCATTGAAAAATTTCTATGGAAAAACATTTACACACACACATTTTTTAAATGCATCTGTAGGAAACTACACTGCAAATCCAAGCGTGTTATTTTAGCTGAAGCTTTTCTTACACATTTGTTGTCGTTTTAAATCATGTTATTTAACACGATTGAACGTATTAATTTTTAATGTAATATGCTTAAACGTATTAAATGACGTAATCTAAAACGGCAAGAAAGATGTGAAAAGAGCTTCAGTCAAATGTGTCATTTTTAGATGTTTACGCGTGCAGAAATAATACGTTTGGATTTGCAGTGTACTTATTTTAAATATGACAGAAATTTTCTGGACAGAAATATCGGCAAATTTGCAATAAAATAAAATAAGTAACTAGAAAGGAAGGAAGAAATCAACCATATCACATATGTTTATCTTATTATCAGGTTGGACGCAGCGCGTTTTAATAACTTTGTATAGATCTCAGACTTCTCCGATTTGTCGAGTTCGTGATTGAAAGCGCAGATATTCCATCCCTTATGGAGATATAGATCCTGCGCAACCACGCAAACATGCGCGTCCCGAATACGCACGCGATATTGAAAGCGGAAACGAACGCGATGCGCTCTGCTGTGTAAAAAGTATAAATGATAGGTCGATATGGTATTTTTGCCTGTGAGTTGCAGGCTGTTTGCTTTTTTTTCCTCTCTTTTTTTTTCTGCGGCCCTCGCTATGTACCTTAATGCTGTAGTCGTCGGTCCAGCAAATTGCCCCAGTTTACGGTCTACAACGGGCGCGGTACTCCGGCATAGCGTATGCTCTTTGTCTTATTTAGAGAGCCATCCCCGAGAAAAATCAACGGACAATCTGTGTGAATGGCAAACGCATCTGCATTCGCGCTTCATTCCGAGCTATTTCCATCCACGTCGGATTCTGCATTTCAGTAACGGACGTGAAGTACTAATTGACACAACACCCAAGGCAATCGATGCCCGTGGCATTCCACGAGGTTGAAATTTTTCTTTATAAAGGTTGAAATTTTTCTTTGCGTTTACAACCTCGCGTTTCTCCGCGTCTCTTGACGTTTACGTTAATGGCCCTTCTCCTCGGGAAAATTGGAGATCACACCCCTGTAACGTCGGTCGATTCAGTATTTGGAATGTATTCTCTCGCGAACTATGCCGGATTCCGTGCCGCAACGCCGCACGGCGTTGGATCGGATGCCTATTACGCCTCCCGTCCTCGCGAAGTCGAGAAGTTCGCTCGGGAATATTTTAGAATATTTTAGCGGGCTTCGGCGCTAAACCGACGGTGCGCCAGATGCCGCGTGACTGTACTCCTCTTTTTTCCTTCCTCCCCGAGTAAAAGGGGGGGAGAAGGGAACGAAAGGGCAATCCGCGTTATGTGCATACGCGATCGAGATGGTGGAAACATTTCTCTCTCGATACTCGCTGGCGGTATACTTTAGAAATCGGAATGGAATTCCGAGAGTCGACAGACGATTCTCTCTGCGCGACAGGCGAGGCACGTTTTCATGAAATTCCGACGGGTTTTCCCGTGCCGACGTCGCGACGTGAATGAGACGTAAGCCGACTTTAAACGCGCATTTTCCGACGCACACTCGCTTCGTATCGTTTGAAAACGAACGTATGTATGACTGTCGTATTTGGATCTTATACGGAGTATGCCAAAAGTCGTAGACTACTGCCGTCGCTAAAATTGCAAATATCTCGACAGATTCGCGATCAAATTTCGTTACGGATGTACCCTTCATTAAAACGGACGTTTTTAGATAAAAATCTCTTTGCAATGGAATTCCTTGGGTGGCTTCCGCATTTATAAACACGATCCTGCATTCGTGTGCAGCGTCTCTTCCTTCAGCACTTAATAAATTATATTTCCACGGAGAAACGTCAGGGATTCGTTTGAGTTCTGTACGCTTCTTTCTTGAAAAGAACAGACGCTCGCTTTGACATAAATCGAAATCGCGTTTCAGTATTCGTCAGAAACAAATCGATATGCGCTGCGTGTCAATGCTGAAGCCCGCAACCACTATAAACGGGCACGAAAACTTGGAAGCGTACTCGGGGGGATGCGGCATGTTTATACGAACTCCACGGTGGGTTTACTCTTCTCCCTTTGATTTCTGGATTTTACAGCTCCGTTGGGCACGGAGAGCAGGGACTTCAGCTCGTAATTTACTTACAGCGAGACTGTTTCAGGTCTCTTCCCACTTCACGCATTGACAGAGTTATGTACAAATTTCACGGCAGCAAAGCGATTTACGTTTTTAACATCGTTTTCTCTACAAGACTTTCGTCCCTAATAAGATATTACCGCTTTTAGAATTAATTTTTCTCCTTTCCATTCAATTACGAAATATAAGTTATATCAATTGAAATCTTGCACGAAAAGGAACTACTTTAATTAAAATATTGGAGCGCATTTATATTTTAATCGAATGAAATTTCAGGTGGAAATTTAACTTGATTTATTATTTAATCGCTCATTATTTATAGGAAATAAATGCCGTTTGTTTAGCAAGCTGGTTTTGCGGAAGAGATGGCTGAAAGTAAACCTATCCAAAATGAATATAAACGTATTGAATATATCATCAATAATGTATTGTTAGATAGCATCATATTACGGTTAAATGAAAAGGAAAACGCAGCTTTAATTTTAAGAAAATCTGGAAAGGTCGGAAGTTCCGACTCGGAACTGAGATGTTGAGATGTTTCCCTATTGTTTGAGAGATTGATAATGTTTATTTATCGCCTCTCGCTACATCGACCGATCGCTCGCTGGTGAGATTTTTGTTCTGGACGATACGAAAGTTGCAAAATCTAAGGCCACTTATGCAAAACTCCCTGTCACGAACCGCATATAACCTCGGCGGATCCGCGTCGTCGTCGACCATGAATAAAAGATGAATTCATGCGCGTCTTGTGTACTACAGAAATACAGAAACAAGAAACAAGGCTGCCCCAGGCTTCTTTATGCCGTGCGGTTAAGACCAAAACAAGTAAAAAGCGCCTCGCTATCGCGGGTGGCAAAAGGGGAGGAGGCTGAAGAAAATGGGAAAAAGTGCATTACATCTTGTCTATGTAACTGCCGTCGTACGGAAGTTTATCCTTTCCGCGACGAAGTAACATGTCGTGTATTCGCAGCCAGATATAGGTGTAAAATTTGTTCAAACGATGAATGAACGGTATCCACCTAAAATATCGTCTACTGAAATAGATGTAGTAATAACTGGTAAATGAATTTACAGGGTAAATCGATTTCTGAATTGAAAATCATGTCGATTCATTTCCAACTTAATTTGATTTACTCATCACGCCGAATTATTATTACATTCTGAATGTTACAAATTGATATATTTTATATTGAGATAATAGCATTAGATATACATTTATAGATATGAACCGATAAGCGTGAATAAGAGATAATATTATTAGGTACACTATACCTTGCACTATACCGTAGGAATCCTTTTATTAAACAGGATTACATCTTTTAATAGCAAATGGAAACCTTAATATCTTCTATTGCGTACATCTTGATATTTACTATTTTAAGAATAAGGCATGTTACGCGTGCGCGATCAGAATAAATTCTTGCACGTATCTCGCACTTATAAGACATCGTATTACTGCTTATAAATTATCGGCGGACTTTTTTTTTATCAATGAGCTCCGGGATTCTTCAATTTAAAACACCATTTATCTTCGCTCGGAATGCGCCGAAAAAGTTTCGCGTAAAAGTTGAGCGGCGGAAATATTCAAAGCCGTTTTTGTATCACCCGGATTCTTTATTCCCCCGTTCTCTCAAGTATCCAGTGTTATTTTAAATCCAGAGGAAACCCCCTGAGAGATATCAAATGTTTCTTTTACGGCAGTACTGTACAGGCGTATATATTCGAGGAAATTTTCGCTCTAACGTAATTGAGACTCCGGAAGTCGAGACGGTACCGGCTGTTGAGTAGCACAATGGGCAATTTGTTTCGTCGCGGAAGGATCCGCGATCGTTCCTCCGGACGGAACTCGCGCAGGCCGGACGTCTTAAATATGCTTTCCGCATGGTAATTAATCATTATTCCCGCGGGCTGCGAATCATGCTCGGGGAGTCAAGCGCTAATTATGCAAAGCGCGGCAGCGCTCCGAATCCTTTGAGTTCGCCTCTCAATTTGCGTATGACATTACGCGACTGTACGTACAATGGAATTAACTTATTCCGCCAAGACCTACTTGTATCGGGCGTGATGCACTTATCTCGTCCCCGAAATGCGTCGACGTTGCGCGATAACGTAACGCGTGGTGTATAATGGAAACTGTCGGCGCGCCGGAAGAATCACCTGCCCGGCTGCCGGAAACGGTGCCGCGAGGATGGAGAACGTCGACCTGCGGTAAATCACGCGATAAATGCGAAAACCGCCGGGCGGTAAAGGACGCGCGGCTACCGCCGAAGTGTTACGGAGGAGTCGACGTTTTGCGCCACGCACTCTTCCACCTCCTCAACGTCATCGCTGACGGAGAAAATGGATATGCGCGGGTTACTGCCGAAGCCGGAGTGCTTCCTCCGAGGAACGTCCTGGGCCGCGATGAATCGTGGGATAAGACGGGCGAGGGTATAATGGAGGATATCCGGATGGTGAGATACGAGGGATAGAGTGCGGCAGAGTGGTAGAGCTACTACCTCCTTTGAGAACGTAGATGGGGCGAATGAGAGATCGACGGAATGGGGAATTACCGGAAATGAAAAGATTCGAGAGACGAATTCCTTCGTAGACATACTGAAACAGTAAATTCCCACCTCTAGAGCATTCCTCGGTCCACCTCCTCGCCTCTTCGTTTGAAATTATACGTGCTTCTTTTTTCCTATTTCGCGGGGATGATACGAGTTTCCCGCTGGTTCCGGGGCGTCGCGCAAGATACATCGATGAAACGAGCGGATTCAAGAACTCGATGCCGCAAAGCTCCCGCTTCATTCGGTCTCGATTCCCGTGCGCGTGTGATATAATTTGTTCTACTTCGAATCGGGAAAATACGTTTCAAAAGCGCCCTTCTACGTGCAAACTGAATGAAATGTATCGCGGTGAAACGCGATTGATAATCACAAATAGATAGGACAGATTGGATGGCACGGATGGAATCGATATCGCGAAATGATGAAAAATAAATTAAGCGTTTTAATGCTTTCACGTGAATATACATGGAACATCCATTTACAGAGCTAATGTGACGTAAATGTATAATATCATTATTTAGTGATTGCTACGGCTTCTTATGAAACTCGATACCTACTTTCTGCTAAATGAAATTCAATTGTATGCACGGCATGTATGTCGCATTCGTTTATTTGATCGCAAGGTCAATAGTTTGGCTAGATTTATCTAAAGTGTCAGGTTCAAATTCACATTGTTACTGAATGCATCGCGTGCAGAAATCCTCTGTGCGATTGGCTAACGTCAATCATTCCTAAAATGATAACATCAATAGTTGGTTAAATAAAGTAATAGATACAATGATTGAGCGGTGCACAGCAATTGACTAACACACTTGCGCGTCTCAATACGTCAAAATCGACATATCGATTATAATTGTTTTCAAACTAAACCTCGATAGTTTGTTCTCCCTTGTTAAGCTATAATCAATGCGCAAACTCGCTGTCACGTCAAGCCTACAAGGCATATCCGAAAATCGATTTTTATCATTGTGAACCACAAAAGTCTGTAGCTAGTAACTTCATGCAAAAGTTATCTTTGAATATTCACGTCCATTCGTAAATCAAGTTAATCAATGAAAATAAATAATTTCATAATAAGCTATATGTTTTAAACAAAATATCCAATATTTTTGATAATTTAAGTTTTAATATATAAATTATTTAAACACCTTGATCCGAAAAAGAAAAGTGTATATTTTACGAATATTTTTATTCCAAGCGATAGTTTATGCTTTCATCATTTCTATATAAAAATATTTGATAAAAATATTTGACTGATAAAATGAAATTGTAACATTTTTAAAAGAAGGAAATGTATTCTTTTTACCAGTCGCTACGGCTGATTTAATTTGTGAATTTTCAGAACTAAATGATAATTATCTTTAATATTTCAAGAGAAGAGAGGGAGCTTCATCTCCAGTTCTCTTCGATCCTGTGAGTAATACCGCCGCCACATAACTTTAAGTTTCCGAGGTTGTGACGCGTATAGAGTGCGGCTGTGTAGTGGTTGGCTTGATTTCCGCGCGGGGCGGATAGGTGAGGGAACTTTCCTCATTACAAGAATACTTTTAAAACGGTTCGCCTGATAAACGAATGAACTTTCGGTGTTCCTTATCGGCAATCCCGATGCTTGCTATCGGGCAAGAGTTGAAAGCGATCGCAGGAGTAGCGACGGGACGGCGGCCTTTAATTTCCTTCCTGCCGTTGCTGCGGCTTCATTGCGAGTGGAAATATTCCTATCATCGCGAAAATTATTCCCTTTTTCTATCTTGAACAAAAATTTTCATAGCGACTCTTAGGATCGTTATTTCATTACAGTTTAACACGCGCTTCAATCATCGTAACCCTTTAATATCGCGCGTTTTCGTTTAAACGCAGTTTCTGTCCTCCCTCTGTGCCATTCATTCTCGCGAGATATCTGGTATGTAGCGGCACAAGTTGCCGATCGCGGATGGCAATTCCCGGCCGACAGATAAAGAATGTGTCGGCATGGGTCGCTTGGCATGCCGTAACCGGGGTATTTCCCAATTAAGCTTCCACGCGTCCCATGCCGTGGTGTCAGCTTGGTTTGTGTGCCGCGCGTGTGCACTTTCCACGCGTTGTGGATGCCATTTACTTGCTGGTGTACAAAGTCTTTCCCACCTAGGCCGGCAGCAATCCCCACACGGATCTCGGCTTTAATAGCTTCCCGCGGGAATTCCAGGGCCATCGGTTACCTAACCCGCATCTAACAAGACTGATGATGATGATCGAGTCAAGCAAGACAACGCAAGAGGAAATTAAGTACGGAGGAGGCCCGACGTGAGTCGGACATGCTACTCCAATTTGCATTTCGTTCCAAGTTTTAATTGGTTTTAATCCTTTGGCGGTCTACACCCGCTTCTCGTTCGCTACATACAAACTTTTAACCCTTTTCGCTGGAAAGTCAAATAGGTCCGCCGCGCGCACGGACTTTAACAGTTTCCCTCGTAAGGCAGATATACCTCGGTATCTTTTCGTAGGTTCGAGTTAAAAATAATTAAAAGGGGTACCGCAACGTGCAATTCCTCGGCTAATTTAGATGTCGGAAATCTAGATCGAGCTATCTTCCACATGTAATACATGTTATAATGTGCATTAGCTTTCCTTAAAAGCTTCATCGGGACTTGCTTCGACCTCTTAATGGACGTTCTTGGGGAACCTCCTTAATTGGCTACGCAAGTATCTTAAGCAATGAAGTCCACGTACTCGGCGGCAAGACAGGAACATTGTTCGTCCTAACAATCCGTATGTGTGTGTATAACCGTACCTGGAGTTAGTTGAAACCGAAAGACGGACGTCGGAGGGATTTGGGGTCTTTGTCCTTCCGACTGCTCGTGAAGACACCGCGAAGTTCTCGTAACTTCGCGCCGATTGAGGCAAACTCTACTACCCGATAACTCCCAGTCAAAGACTAGCGACGTGCAAACACACACACATACACACACACTTTCTCTCTCCCTCTCGCGCCCGCTGCTGCCATATTGGATTCGCCCTTACACGTCGGTACGCCGTAGATAGGTCCTTTTCGTGGTGGGATCCAGGATTACAGCAAGCACTCCGGATTACTGGGTTCGGCGGTACCAGAAATGTCATATCCTTGGGAATTGGTTTCCTCGGGATGTATTACGGAATCGGCCTAATTATGTTTCTGACTGGGAGTACTAAGACGTTTATACGATGGAGTTCGTCCCGGCCGGGGATCCGGATATAAAAAATAATTGGCTTGGCAACGTGACGTCTCTGATCTACCGGATCGAAATTCAGGAGGAGAATTTCGTAACGAGGAACTTCCTAATCGGAAATAATTACATTTCATCGAGAGCTGTTGATTAATAGACATCTCCGTTATTATGTTTAGGAAACGTAATTATTTATGTACGTCCCTAACAAGTTGGAAAGTACTCCGAGTTGTATACTCAGTATATTAATAACCCATTCATAGCTAAAATATTTTTTAGTGCTTATTTGATATTTTATAAAAATACATTTTCTGAAAAATAAGAAAAGCCGATATAGCCAACATCTATCGCTCGTACATTGCGACAAATGTGATATAAAATCAATATGACCATGTTCGTTATGAAATGCTTTAAAGTAACAAATTACATTTGAGTTAAGCGATAAAACATGAGAGAACAATTTATTGCTAACGTAAAAAATATTTTAAAAGTTTCCTTTGAGATATCTTTTTCCTCTGTAAAAATATTTAGAAAGGATTCTTTTGAATGTTTAAAAGTACGTAAGTGTAAGATTAAAAAGGCTTTTATATTATAATATGTTTGCGAATCTCAACTCTCTTTTATCTTTCAATAATTTAATTAAAGATTCAGATTTACATGAATGATTAAATAAATCGATTCTCTTCGATTGTGTCTAAAAGTGATGACACAGAATTGATAATATCGCTACATAATTAAAATACCGTGCAATGTAGCCGCTATCCGATATATTGAGCATAGTTTTGTGGTCTGCTCCCTGGGGAATGAAAATTACCTTGAAATTAGGGTGCTCTAATGGCCTTGATAATTGATATTCCATGCGTATCGAAGCTTCTCTCTCACATTACCTCACGTGACATACGATGTTTCATATATATATTGTTACTATAAATAGCCTAACTGCTTTTGGTCACTGTCACATAAACAGCTTTTATTATTCAAGTCTTACAGTCATAATCGTAACTACTCTTTTAAAAATAAAAGATCTGGTATTCCTGTAATATTCACAAAATTATATTAATTTAAAAGCAAGTTTATTCCTTCCTTTATCTACAAATTGTTTATATATGAGAATTAACGATTTTAATTTTATATAATGTTATTCAAACAATCTTCATTATTTCCATAAAGTTTTTAAAATTATTTACGATAGAAATTAAATTATTTGTAACAGAAATATATACAATAAATATTTTGAATAATTGCATTAGTATAAGCATAATTACTGTTTTATTCTTGCATATAGGATTGCACGTTACAATGCTGTAATTTTATTTAATTTTATATGTTGATAATACGATAATGCAATGTTTCTTTTAATGATTGCAGCTATGTTTTTTATTATTAATTATGAAAAAAATTTAATGAAAATATTTTTACCTTTGCCAAAGCAAAAAATATTATTTTATATATATTAATTGCTTCTTGTTTTTTTTTGTTACAGATCACGTGGGTGAGGCGGAGGGACAGACAATTGTTAACGGTCGGTACCAGCACACACTCCATTGACAAGAGATTTGTCGTCAGACACTCGAGCACCGATTGGCAACTCACAATACGTACCGTAACAGTAGACGATGCCGGCATCTATGAATGTCAGGTAATTTGGCAAATCTTTTATTCTTCTATGATATATTTAATTTTCAGAATATTTAATTGTAGTGTTACAATTTTTATTTAGTATATTTTTACTTGTATTTCAATATTTTAATATTGAGATATCAATGATTGACATACCTTATCTTTGTGATCGCTATACGTATCTCTTCTCTTCTTTTTTAGTTTTATATAAAGTTTTATATATATATATATATATATATATGTATAAATAAATAAAATAAAAAGATGTATTTATATATTAATATATATAAGTATGATCTCTTTTTATTTAGTTCATATCATCAAGTTTTCGTAATGATGAAAACACGATTACTGCCATATCATTAAAGACTTAAACATGAAATAGATTTTATTGTTTAATATAGACCGATTAGTTTTCTTGTTTTAGAATGTAAAACCGAATGAGTTAAATTTTCAATATTCATTATGTGAAATAGCGCTGGTTTTTAGCTATGCCCACTAAATTGAGTAATTTCTAATGCATGATTCCGTGACACTTCGTTAAAGGTTTCGCATGTCTAAAATGTCAGTTGAAATGTCAAAGCGGTCGGTCACAAGCTAATGTGTTTCAGGTCGCGGTAATTAGCCGCGGCTTTAGTCTCAGCTAGGTTCTCTAAAGGACAATCACATTGACGATGTGAATACAATTTATAATATATACTAGCATAATGCGTGGTTCGCTATAATTTGAAACTGGCTATTGTTGTGCGAAAAATGCTTAAGTTACGATGTCCCGATTTTTTAATATCATTTTACATAATATCATATAATACATTAAATTTATATAAGATCGCTTGTTATTATATTATTTCAACTAATAGATGTATATAATCGTGTGTTTGTTTATATATAATCTTATGTCTCGCTATTCTAAATAATTTAAAGGTAAATTTGTGTCTAAAAAAATGATTTTTCCTCGTTACATCAGCCAAACAGAATTATACAGATTGACAACCGGGAAATTGCTAAAACTAAATAGTTATTATTTTGTAATGAATGATTTTTAATAATATTCTTAGAAGTTTATAAATGTACATTTTTTGCACTGTACACTAATAAAAATGACAGATTTATTTCTATAGTATAACGTTTAATTCATTTTATTCTGTCTGTTCTGATCACAAAATAACAGCTATTTTATAGTTTCGGTAACTTCCCGATAGTCATCCTGTACAAATGTTTCAGGCTCTTTCGAATTCGTGTCGTTTGTCTTAACGTACCATGAAGAGTTAAAGGTATTGCTATATTACGATTGCAGGTGACGTCGCATCCGGTGCAGCGAAATTTCGCTCGTCTCAAGATCACGGAGGCATACTCGATAATACCAGGTGCTCCCGATCTGCACGTGAAGCAAGGCTCGAGCCTCCGTTTGGAATGCCAACTCATGGCGGCCACGGAAAGGCCCCTTTACGTCTTCTGGTATCGTCAGGGCCGCATGATAAATTACGACGAGGAGCCCGGCGTTGATGTCAAGCTCACGTCGAGCGGCTCCATTCTAACGGTGAACAAAACGAAGCTCACGCACGACGGAAACTACACGTGCGCACCTAGCAACGCCAAAGCGGCGTCTGTGATGGTCCACGTGATCGAAGGTGAGAAACACGAACCCATATCTTCGTTAATTACAGCTAAATTTATCTTGGGATTTGATGTTATTTGAGGGAAATTTCCGAACATGAAATTAATCCAACAGAATATTAGTTCGTGCCAATTGGTGTTGATGGAATATATCGTAACGTTAAAACGTTAACTATCGTAATATAAATTTTTACTTGATAAGAAAAGTACGCGTGGTATTATCTTCTATTTAATCTATTTAGCGGAATAGATATTTATTTGTCTTTTAGAATATTAGAGACATTTTAATAAAAGATACTAGATGAATATCCTCTAATAATATGAAAATCTTTTTCGCGAATCGCGTAACAGATACAAATTAGAAACTAGAGAATTGACTAAAGTTATGTTTCTAAACAAGAGCAGATCTGTAGACGTCGTAGTTCTTTTTACATTCTCGATGCGAGGCAAAATACAGTGACTATTTGTTTACAATTACAGATAAATAGTCAATAAATAGCTGTTATTTATTGAGAAAATCTTGTGTTAATGTATCGAATGATAACGTTCGATATTTATACGGTATTTATATGCACAAGATACATGTGCATACATATACATAAAAAAATATTACGAACGATTGCTACAAATCGCGAAATTTTATCGTAAGAGCGTTCATAGAAAACAGAACATTAAATAAAACAGCGTTATACGGATTTATTTATCGAATAATCCATCTTGATTTCGCGAACCAGGAAATCTTGAGCATAATGTAAATACGGAAGCAATAATCTGCTTTCATAATTAATGCACAAAGTAAACGTTGCGTAGTTCAAGCAATATCACATGTCGACACACGTGTTGACACGTCAGGGGGCCTTTGACATTTCTCAGTGATTAAGCTTCATTAGCTTTCCTCTGGATTCACTACCGTACGGCAATGCTAAATCATAAATTACGCGTTGCGATTGCTAAAGATCCGATTTGAGCGAGGTTTCTACGGTACGAACGGCTTGCGGTTTGTGTCAGTAGGCCGAATCCATGGTTTCGCGGGTTATAGAACGTGATGGTAATTGACTCGCTCCAGTTACGCCGGCGAAGAAGAGATCAGCCACCGATCGGCCGGGAGGAACTTCCACAGAACTTGAATATTCATTAGAGAAAGTGCCGAACAATTAAACGGCTCGTAGGGAGCTCGTTACGATCAGATTTAGCGGTTCTCACAGACGCATTTATCCTGCAATCCCTAGCATAGCTCGCCTATGATAACAGAGAAGGGCGCTTCAAAATTGTACGATCGTCCCTCTAATGACGAAACTTTTACAAAAAAAACCCCGAGTTTGTTCCGCGGAGACAAAGTTCAAACGCAATTTTTTGAAAGTACGGTGTATAACTTCGAGCCGGCTTTACTTACACTTTAACGCGCTTAGTAACTACGTAACAACGCGATAGTGTTCGTAGGGCATTATCAAACTTACCTATTATTTCCTCCTTATACAAGACGATACCCCACACGATTTTATTTTAATCTTCTTTTTTCGAGCGACATGACTTCGACATTGCCAGTCGTCAGAAGTTTTTCCAAGGCATTAGTGTAGATTGTATCAAGTCTTTTTATATTAAACTTTACGGTCCTGTTTACCCGCGCGCTTGTTCTTATAAAAAAATAAAGAAAACAATATTAGGTTGGATAAAAATACTAGCTAAAGTTTAAAAAATTCTATATGCCATAAATTTAAAGCCAAGTAGGTACTATATTCAGATTCATTATTTGCGAATTAAAAATATAATATTATTAATTCTTATTATATAGCAGCTAATGCACACTCGAATGTCGTGTTATTACACGTCTAGATCCAGCTTTAAATTTTCTGTTCTTACAAATAACGGTGTAAAAGTTTATTTAAGTATGTATATAAAAGGTACTGAAATTATTGTAGATTTTATAAAATATTGCTTAAACGTTGCTGACTTATTGCGTCCGGCAATTTGTTGGGAATTATGAATATGTGGAGAATTACAGAAAATGGGCACTACTTATTGAATTCTTTTAGAATTAAATTTTACGATTTGAAAAAGTAACATACTTTGAAGGATTTTAAGACGGCACGAAAAGAGAGAAAACTATTATACTTTGAAAAACTCGAGAAGTTCGGCAGATATTCATCCACTGTTTGCCATGTCTCTGTTGATGCCGGAGCACGTGACAACTAGGGAGCGTCACGCACGTGACCGGATTGTCGAGAGGTATTTTCTACAGGAAGAAATGTGAAATGATCCGCGTTTCATCTTATATCTCAACTAGGAACGTCGGACAACCTGAGATTGTTCAAAACGCCGTTTCTGCTCTCGGGGGAAGGCTTTACCGTTCCGTCTGAGAAGAACGTTCTCTCGCTTTTGTCTAGACGTGAATTTCTGCTTTAGTTTATACATGTATGTCTTTAAAATATTCTCTATTATCAATGCCAGAAAGACAGAACAACGATAACGAATACTGTTTTCTTTGTTGCTGTTAATTTAATTTATTCCGCTTTTATTCTGCTTTTATTTGTATATTTATTATTTCTAGAATTTACGTACATGTGGATGAAGGGAATTTGTTATCTTATATTTCTTTTATTAAATCAAACTACTAGTTAAAAGAATAATGATTTGCATAAGAAATATTCAAAATTCTCGTGGGATATATGCTTGTAAAGAGTAATAACATGTTGAATCGCGTATATTATGTAAGATAGTATATCCGGAAGCGAAAATAAATAGTTAATAAGATTCTACAGGTCTCAATTTCTCACAGCGTCTTCCTTAATAAATCATTCCTAAGAAGGATATGAAAACTTTTGTTGGGATCATAATAGATCCTGTAAACAGACGCAAATGTATCGTGGCTCTGTTTTAAGCATCTTACCGTGTACAACGCTAAGCCCCTCGCACCCACGAGCGGGCAATAATCTAAAATTTTAAACAATAGATAGAATAAATAGAGTAATAAATAGAATACCATCTATGGCCAGTCAAGTCGTCTTACAATTTATTATATGTTAATTATTTACTGGCGATTTAGGAAAATTAAAGTTTCTGGTTATTATACACCTCGACTAAAATATGGTGTCACACGAAATAATACGTTTTCTTAACATCATCGGTTGTTGCGATAAATATTATCACATGCCTCGGTGGTCGAACTGGCTACGACGCCCGCACGGAGTATAGGGAGGTCCAGGTTCAAATCCTGGCTGAGGTAATATTTTTCGCAACAAATTTTCTAACAGTTTTCGTGATGGGAGGGTGTTGGGGGGAGGGGGGGAGAATCTAATAAATGCTTTAGCATTATTATTATTAAATTTAATACTCGTAGAGGACCACAATCCGTATGGTTGATACGTAGTGATAAATAGAATACCATCTATAGCCAGTCAAGTTACAATTTATTATATGTTAAAATTAAACAGTCTACTCGGGGGTTTCTGTCCGCGCCTCCCCTTTCCGCCGTATGAAACGCAGCTTTCTAATCTCGTTGCAGAGGAGGAGAAGCCAGCGGCGATGCACGGGGGCGACAGAAGGAACCTCAGCCCGGCAATTTTGGCGAGCAACTTTCTCGTGTCCCTCCTGGCGGCCGTCAGCTGGAGGATACCGAGTTTCACGAGCCTCTACCCGACGTGAATTACCGCCGCCCCGGCGGCGTCCTTCGGCCCGTGTGTCCGCCGCGACCTTACGGTGGGCCCGGCGAGGAAACGAGTTCCCGAAGTCGTTGTCCTGCTGCCTGGTGTCGGCACGAACACCGCTCACTTCCGACCCGAGAAGAAACACCGGTGCCGGGGATGATTGTGCGCGTGATACCGCGAACTCGGCGATACCCCTCGGTTTACCCTACGTGTGTCTCTTTTGCGTATACTAGATAGACGCTATCCGGGATTGCCAGCCGCGGTGCGCCCGACGGTGTCCTGTAGCTCAAAGACAGAGAGTCGCCGGCGAGTTTGTTTCGGTACGGTGCACACCTGTGAAGCCGCTCTTCAACCCTTCGCACCTTATCTTCCATCTTGGCCCGTTCTCGCGCGAGTGTCGCGTGAATGTGCTCGCTGGGACGACTGTACTCCGTTTTGGAATTGAGCTAGCGATTTACCGTAGGATACGTTTTACTCTTAAATTCTCGCGTAATCTACGCGTTTCGTTGCGCGCGAAGTTACAGTCCAACGATAAAGATAAACGTCTCCTGTCCACGATAAAGAAACAAGATTTCAGCGTGTAAATACGAACGCAATTTCTCTCGTTGTACTTAGAGATTCTTTTGTGATGATAAATTGTACAAAACAATAATATTTTAAAAAGAGTTTTGAGAACTGTAAGAGATTAATAATTCTGACCAATAGATTATCCGGAAATAATAATAAATCTCACTATGTGGACATAATATGATGCCATGATAAATTTCATAATGAATTTATTATAAACTCTAATCTTTTTATTTTAGAAATATGTCTTTTTATTGTTTAAACTGTGCAATATAATTTTTTTGCGACAAAATTACCAATTACTTTGGATGTAACCGCGTGGATCGCAATGAAACCAGAGGATTATGGAACTATGGTACTAAGGTACGTCGTAAGATACGCATTGGTGAAAAAGTCGCGTAAGCGGAAGGGGAGTCCCGATTTGTTTGGACAGGAAACTCGGTTTCTCGCAGGAAATTCGTTTCCCGATGGGAACCCTTCCGCTCGATATGCGGCACGTTGATATCTTTCGATGTGCGTGATCAGTGAGTCGTTTTCTTCGTACGTGCATTCTACATATATACATATATAGACGTATATATTCGTTACGTGCAGACAAATGTACACGGCGAGAGCTCGATTTATCGTTCTTCCAATTAACCGCGATATCATTCATATTTTCGAGTCCAAAAGGGATTTGTGTCGCTTATCGTTTGCCGCATTCATTGATTGCACATGGTTTTGTTTGGCCCGAACATTCCTTTCGATAGCGTTTGATCGAGCTTTCACCGTATATACGATACGTTATTGCATAACGTAGAGGTTGCTGCGAAACTTCTGTTTGTCGTAGACCAGCATTCGCGGCAAGGCCATGATAATGACGAATCGCACTTTTTGATTAAATCGCTTGGTCTGCTACCACGAAGCCTTTTTTATTTTACAAATCAAATTCAACAAAAAAAAACAAATCTAACTGAAACACATGCTTTTATAGACAAATAAACACAGATTTGAATGAAAAATATTGTGCCGACCGGTATGTCGTACAGCGATACAAATATATTTCGAACGTGCAAAGATCGTAAAAATTTATCGCTGTAATCTTATCTTTTTCTCAGTAGCAGATAGTTTAGTTAAAGAGTGAGAACAAGATCGGCCCCATTTTTTTCGCATTCGATTTTGATCACAAAGTAGGTAGGTAAATAGGTACACTCTGAGACTGACATATCTGTAATCAGCTTGACGAGACCTTTCGTTTGGTACCTACTTTGTGACCAAAATCGAATGCGAAAAAAATGGGGCCATTTGCCTATGGACACTTGTTCTCACTCTTTATTTTTGTGTTGGTTTCTTCGAAATCGCGGTAAGATAAGACAAGCAGATTTCTCGCGACAACTTGATTACGCAAACCTGAGGTGGATGAGCGATGTTCTTTCCGCGCTGTAGAAGCCTTACCTCAATTCCCGTCGACTCTCGCAGTGCCGTCGTCATTGCGAAGAAGTTCTTTCTCCACACCTCGCGATTCTCCGGGTCCGGTGGGTATACACTGAAGCATTCTCGCTGTTTGTTCACCCAGTGTATACCTATCTTTAAATAAATGATAAATGCAAACGTTCGTTTCAATTGAACGAATGTCCGATGTGAACACAAAGAAGAAACGAGGAGACGGCGAACGCGAGAGGGCGAGCGTTTGCTCTCTGTTCGTTCGCCCGTTCTTTTTCCGTTCTTTCTCGTGTATACCCACTTTCATACGTCCTCAAGATTGATGAATAATACAGCCTCGGATGGCGCGCGTCACGCGAGCGATGCGAGCGATCGGATCTTTCGAGACACAAAATACACTCCTTCTTCAATTATTTTAACGAAAACAGAACTTACATAATGTTCTACCGACGATAGAGACTTTTCCCTTCGGGCAAAGCCCTCTGTTCCTCGTTTCATTAAAATAGCGAAGATAATGCAAATAAGAACGAAAACCCAGAAGACAACTAACCAGAAGACAGCTACCCAGAAGACAGGATATTTAAAAGACGCTTGAAAGATATCTTCTGGATGTCTTTATGTCCTTTAGACATTTTTCCTCCGGACATCGGGCATTTAGCGCTGGGTTTTGGAGTGGTGATAAAATAAATGGTGATAAAGAACGAGATGACGAAGGAGTGTACTTCGGAAGGATTCTCGCGTTTCCGTGGCTATCGGTGTTTCGCGAAAGCTCGATGCGCTGATTTCGCGGCTTTTCTGCGACGGGAAACGCGATAGGCGTCACGGTCTTTAACCATACATCGAGTTTTATGCGCGGCACGCACGACACGTGGCGATGCGGCCGCGGACTCGCGCTCATCAATGTTATTTATCTGAATACGTGGAATCAATGTAAATACTAAACATTCTAACTACGCATTCAATAAAACATTAATCGTGACTATACGAATATAATGAATTTATTTCCTAGAGCTTGGAAAGTATCCTCATTCATTACTTTGAATAATTCGAAATTATTTCGATATGAATTTTTATTAACACTTAACAGGCATTTTTTAGAGTAAGAATGCTTGTGTAAGTAACAGTAAGATAAAACTTTATGAAAAAAGTAACAGTTAAAATAATTTTTATTTTTTCTTCCTAAATTTTTTATTTCGAATAATTCTTTTAAATGTTATTATGTGGTACCAGAAATTTAACAACATTTAAGATAATTATTTTTTTTTAAAGATTTAAATTTTTAAATATTTATATTAATTATATTTATATTTATATGTATGTAAAATTTTTAAAAATATGTATATTTTATTATTTTTGAGAAATAATCTAGTAATTTTTATATAGGATTGCTAACGTTGCAATATTATTTTTACATAATATAATTTTATATAAATAATAAAAATGTATGTATAAATTATATAAATATGCGTAAAACGTATAATCGGTTTATCGATAATTCTGAGTTATTTTATATTTTGTATGTATGTGCTTTATAATTTAATAAAAATTTCTTTCGGACAGAACCAATGAAAAACTACTTTTACACTGCAAAAACAAGAATAGTTTAATGGATAATTTGTATTAGCACTCATTGACTTCTTGACGACAGCTTTACGATGCAGGTAAGAAACCGCAGTTTCACTGCATGCGACCAGATGTTTTTGCAAACCACTTAGCATTTCTCCCTACAGAAAATAGAATCTCAATGACGGAGTATTATTTCTCGCGTCGTGACTCACATGCAATCTATTACAATCCATTACGACTTATTTTGCGTGAACACGTATGTTCGCGTGTTTATTCTCTTTAATCGTTTGTATGACGGCATCTATGCAAATGTTACGTATCACTACCGCGTCTAACAATAAGTTAAACTTCTAATTATTATAAATACCAATATTTTTATTCGTTTTTATTTTACTTATTAACTCTATATATTTTAATCCATATAATTACTGTAAGTAACGGGTTGATTAAAAATTATTGTTATAACTGTTACAATTATCGTTATAACTGTACTACGGTAATAGGAGTTAAAGTAGGTTTGCATGCTTTTAAATAGTAAATGCATTTTAGTGAGTTTAAACTAGAATCTCATTTAATAGAACCTAGAACTTTTAAATGAACATTATATAAACGATAGTAATACAATTATTTATGATATTTAAAAGAGAAATAAATTAAATTAGCATTCTATGTGCTTTTATTTCCACATATTATGTGTTTCACACAAACTATTCTGTATACACTACAAATATATATAGTTCACTATATGGCATTCTATAAAAATATGATATTTTTAAGATTGAACAACTGAAGTGCCAACAATATGAAGTATTTGTCAGCTACCAGCTTACAGTAATCACGTTGAATTTGAAAGCGAAAACGGACAATGGCGAGCGCAACGTGGAACGGAACGATCGCGCTGAGTCTTTTGTTGCAGTGATAAACCACACATCTACTGGAAACAGCTGGGATCTTCGATATAACAGATGCGAATCCTATCCCGATCTCGGTTCCGATTTAACTCGTTGTAAAAAGAAATCCATTTAATCGTGTATTGAATCCGACAGGACAGAAATAGCAGGACGAAGTTAAGATCGATGCTAAACAGGATTTGACCCACACAAGTCTTCGGTAAAATGTCGAAAAACGACAGGTACTCGATAAAATCGTCAATAAGATTCCACTTTCGTTGAATATGAAAACGTATGTATATAGCGAGCCAGCCGCGTTCCGTTAATGTAATAAGAAATCGATTAGATGACGATGGCAGATAATAATGGAATCTCGCGTCATTAGAAAGAAATAATGAATATACGGAAAGTCTCTCAGAGTCTCAAAGATTATTTGAGTATTGGCTAAGACGACCCGAGTCATGGTTGGTAATTAAGGTAATAGAAACTTAGAGAACATGCTAATAAACTCGGCGTATAATACATTAGCGCTTAAATAAATTTTTCCAAATGTCAATTTAAAAATTTTTCTATATAGGTATATATATATATATATATATTTCTTCATAATTTTTTCTTACTTTGAAGTTTATTATAATGAAATATGGTTTGTGGGTTTAAAAGATGCTAAATAATTAAATTAAAGTTTAACTGAGAATTATTTAATTATACTATGAATTATATTAGATCTACCGACGGGATTCGTTTTTACTATATGTATACTATATACATATCTTTGAAAAAAAGGTATGAAGAGGAAAAGTAAATTGAACAATTTAATCATTTACATATTGCAATAAAAGCCATGGAAAATCTCAAAAATGCGTTGTTATAAATTTAAAAAATAAAAAAAATTACAAACCTGTCATTTTTACTACTTTGGTAGTTCTAGTGTTAAAAGCCGATTTTTAAATTAGAGTACTGTAGTTATTGATAATTTTGTAAAAATCGTAGATAGCGCAGATGGATATGCAAGAGCATTTAGAAAAATTCCTCATACACACGACTGTCTATATCGCACACATAAGTGCTCATATTTAAATTCCAAATACTAATGTCGCTATGTAGCGTAATATTCGTGCCTGGTTGCGACGTCTCTCGTTTTTATATTTTGCCTGATATTTCGGCCTGATGTTTCGCACCCCTCGGAGTCGTCTTCCTTTTATTTTCTACCCCCGACGAGGAAAAGTTACGCGATAAAAGCTCGAAACTCTTTTGCAGCGGCTGCTAAATTGAAACACCGTCGAAATAAAACCTCCCTTATTCCTTCCGTGATCGTCGAGTAGCAGGTACCTCTCTGTACGCCTGCACAGGTGCACTCAGATTTGTAATAAAGATTCCGACTCCTTTGCCATTTCGAGGCTGCATTGCGTACGTGTGTACTCGCGTGTTTCAACGAAGAACGACCGTTGAAAGGGGCGCCTCTGCTTGAAGGAATAGAGCCAGAACGTCACGGAAAGAAATAAGAAAAAAATGCGCGGACTCATTACACAGACGGAATTATTCAGTCGTTCTGTTGCGAATATATGACTAGCTGCCGAGTTTAGCGCAACGGACGGAAATGTCGATATTCCAGTATTATGATGATCCTCCTAAGCGAAACGAAATTTTAAATGCAAATTCAGCAATCTTTTCGAATCGCGTTTCATTGTGATTGAAAATTATGGCAGCATACATACGAACAAATAATATCAATGAAATATAATGTAATTTGCATGTATATCAAGTTTGTATAACTTATGTTGTTATTACATAATAATACACAATTTTTTATATTACATACACTGAAAAAAAATTTTGCTAACTTGACTAAAATTTTCAACTAAATTAAATTTCTTCAGTTCAAGTATTATATTTATTTTAGTTAAATAACTAAATATTTGAAAAGTTAAGTTTAAATATTTAGTTATTTACCTAAAATAAATATAATACTTGAACTGAAGAAATTTAATTTAGTTGAAAATTTTAGTCAAGTTAGCAAAATTTTTTTTTCAGTGTACAACGGAGTAATTTAAAGTTATTCCTATGTTTGATTAATTTTACACTATTTTTGCCTTATAATCTAAATTGCCTAAATACAGGGAAAAAATAATATGTATTTTAACCCTCTGACTGAATACGTTTTTTCGACATCTTTCTACCAAATACGTGGGTCTTTTGCGTCCGACGCTATTTTCCTCACTTTAAAGTATTTTAAAATATTTAAAAAAATTCATGGAACATCTGTCTACATTGTAGTTAATGATTTCATGTAGTCATTTTGATAAAAATTATTTATTAAATATTTTATTTTTAATAAATTCTGAACATTAACAAAGGAAAGACGTGAGTTTCTTTATTTTAGCTCGGACACCAACGACCCATGTATTCAGGCGGAGGGTTAAGAGAATGTCGCTATTTATAGGATTTAATATTATATAATCTATATTTTTGATAATATATATTATAGATTATTTATATCATTATATCGATATTTTAGTTTATTCGCTTACTTGTGCGTATCCGAAGATTATATAAAACTGAGTGGAAGCTCCGAATCATCTTATATGTGTGCCGACCTTTTCGGAAAATTGGAAATAATATACTTTATTGGCAGAGCATGTTGCAAGATCAATATATCGTAAGTACGTTCATTCGCATTCTTCCCCTTCCTTTCTTTATCGAGTACGAAAGTAAGGACTCTTCGTGCTGAAAGAACGAAAAGAACGAGAGAAGAGGAAAAGTAAGGGATCGCTAGACATATCACTAAAGGATGATATCGGTAAACATGGCGAAATGGGATTATCGATCTTAGTAATATCTCAATGAGTAGCATGTTCCATCCATATTCTAGCCCATTATTTTCTGACATCACTAAACACGACATGAAATATTGGCCATTCTATTAACTATATTACTAACTGTTAATTGTTAATATACCAAGTATCAACTTTTTCAGATAGTGAAGATAATTATCGCGATTAATTAAACTAATTAACGAAACAATCCACGGAATAGAACGTGCTTTTTCGTTATTTTATGCTGGAATATGTAAGCCTAGTCGTACAATAATCTTTTCAACGACGTTTCTCGCGTCTCACTTCCGATCGAATCTCGTCTGACTGTAGAGCGATATTATTGTATGCGTGACGTTCATACCCGCATTGTGACCTGTATTCCATTCTCGAACAAGGATGACATTTGCGGCCTCTGATCCACGGCGGGACTTAGTACGCAGGGAGCGGTAAGCGCTTTATAGCGACAACTAAATCTTGCACGTACAAACGGGTCGAGCGGTATGAGAGATGACGCCGGGAAAGCAGTGTTTTGGCTCACTGGCGCCGGGCTTTGCCAAACTTTCTTCGTAGCTCAGGAACAGAAATACAGGGAGTGAAGTTCCTTGTTCCTTAGGAGTTACTCGTTCCGGTCGTGCACACATAATACATCTGTTAATGGGTTAATTATGGCGAGATTCTTGCTCGCGCACTAATTTCTATCAACGATATTAATTCGAGAGAAATCAATTATTTCTGTATTGAATCAATTTTCAGGGGATATTATAGCTTAAAATAATTATAATAATAAAATATATCTTCAGATAGAGAAAGTATATCATAATTTCTCTCTTTGCTTAGTATACTAATAAATTTAAAAAAAATGTTATAGTAGAACTTCAGGAAAATAAATATATTTGACAAGAGAGATAAAGTATTAACTAAATAATATACATATTCAATATATTCACATCTAAAAATCTTCTTATATTTTGGTGTCGTTCTTTATTACAATGTCGTGTAAATGTCTAATTTGACTAATAATTTATTTTTATAACTTTTCTGCGTCTAGTATCGTTCGCCTCTTATATACGAAACGATACATTTCTATTTGCTATCAATCTGTTTGCAAATTGATAAACCTAATCGTGCGATTATAGATATCGTGTAATAAGAAAAAGCATTTCGTATCTAGGCAGTCTACTAACAGCCATGATACCAGGTACACATTAGATACATGTCTTGTGCGATTGACAATCGATTACTCTGCGAGCCACTTCGAGTGCTAATTAATAGTGCGAATTTATTTGTACATACTCTTCGAATATGAACTGTGAAATTAAATTTTGTTAGTGTAAGAAGAATCACTACAAAGCGAAGTAGTACGAAACATTGTACATCGTACTTTTCAACGTTCTTCTCATTATCCATTCCGCATAGGTACTTTGCTGTACATATATTTTTAAAAAATTAACTTTTCAAACTAAATAATAAGGAAATTTTATTTTTTTAAGTAAGTAAACTTATAACAAAAATTTATATTCTTTATAAAATAAATAAATTAACATTAAATATTTTTATTTTACTAGCATCAATAATTCTATTTTTTCATAAACTAATTTCAACATTAGTATTCAACATTAATATTGGAATGTCAATGTTCTTTTTCTTAATTCAATATTAGTCAATTCAACATTAGTCAATTCAACATTAATATTCTAAATTTAACATTCTAGACATTACTAAACAACAAAATGGCGTTCGAAGAGAATTTGCAGAATTATCTACTGATAGACAATAATTTACAATATCTTTATGAATGTCCGCTAAATATTGAAGAATTCAAGGACTTCAAATCTTTTAAAAATATCATAGATTGTGCTTTGAGGAAACCGTTACCCGATAATTACGTATCTGCTGATTTTAAAAATTTAAATGAAGTATGTCTTGATATTGCTAGCAAAAATGGTCTAACGAAATTTGTAAAAATTTTATTGCGCGAAGGAGCAAAAGTCAATAGGGTGAACAACACATTCAATCGCGCTCCTATTCATTTTGCCACTGAAGGTGGACACGTTGATACGCTGGAAGCTTTACTAGCGGAGCCGACGGTAAACCCTAATCTCTCAGTTGGACAGCAGACCGCTCTGGATATTGCAGTGAATAACAAAAATAAAAAATGTGTTTCTCTGCTACTGCAAAAGTGTGCTAGTGCTAATATTCTCAGCAGCGGGGATGTAACTGCCATCCATGTAGCGGCACTGAAGAAAGAGCGCGATATAGTAGAGCTAATAATGCAAAATCACTGTCAATGCCTAGATCTAGATAATTATAGAGATCATAACAAGCAAACAACACGAGAGGTAATTCACCAGAATCTTCCAGGATTGCCGATATCAAAGGAATCGTACAGAGATTCCTTTTATCCTTGTCATATTTATGATCTCAAACACTATCTGAAGATCAACGATGAAACAAACTTCTTGAAGAATATGCTTAATGACGAAGAGACTTTTTCGGGTATGGTCGAGGAACTGCTGAAAATAGCTACGCAAAATGATCTTCGTGAGGCGGTGAAGGGAATTCTAGACTGGCTTGAGGGAACAGAAGAAGATTCGAAAAAGTTTGTTGTAGAGCAAGCTGCACGTGTGGCTATTGGAAATGGTCGTCATGCTATTCTTCGGGAATTGCTGAACGTAGTGCCAGATATAGCTAATAACTTGATTTTAGACGCCTGCCGGCAGCTGAAAAAACTAAGAAACCAAACCATAGATGCAAGGTCTGTCTTAGAAAAGTAATAAAAAAGATTAATTTACAGAACTTTATTCATAATGGCATATAATGTTCATCAAAGTACGCTCTTGGAAAACGCACACATTATTCCCAACAGTTACTCTTAACAGTTCTAGAAATTTTCTTCTGTTAAGATATTTATTGATATCGCAGTTTTCTACAAAAAATTTATCACGATGTTGACATTTTAACTAATTTTTATTTTATAGAATAGAAAAAAGTCATACAAAATCTGATCTGGACAGTAAAATAGATATAAAATTTTTTTTAACTGAAAAATCTTCTAATTTATAGCAACAAGACACATTGTTGCTGATGCTTGTATTATCGTCACTCAAGTTCAAAGCATATTTTGAAGAGGATTATACTTTATTGTAGATAAATTTAATAAAAAATTTTTAAATATATCGTTTTTATTACTTCTGATACAGACCTCATATATCCAATTGGCTGAAGTGTATGGAGTTGATGTTGGATCAAAAAGGAGTGGACATTCATAAATTAATGGACGGTGAATATATCACAATAAATATCATAAATTGTACAAGAGATAGAACTGTTTAGATAATATAAAAACATCTTGATATCTAAACTCAATCTTCAAAAATTCTTTTAAGTCTTTTATGAACTTTATTATATTATAATATTTTTATTAATATAATATATTTCTTATTGCAATTTTTATTGCAAATATCTCATTTTACAGATAAATCTAACACGCCGCTGCATTACGCGGCCAAATATGGCTGTAGGGAAGCGGTTACTCTATTTCTCAACCGAGGCAGCTATATTGGTCATATGAACAAGTTCAACATACCACCTATCGCATACATCCCGGAGAACACCCTATCAAGCTATTTTGATGATTGTATACAGATGGACAAACAAACTAACAAGTACGCAATTAAGTTCAATTATCGTTGTTTAATGCCATACAATGTTTCTCGGATGAATGATCTGGGGAGTCGCGAGTTGGAAGTATTCATGTACATCGCCCAAAATGACAAACTGAAAAATTTGCTAAAGCATCCGCTACTCTCGTCTTTTCTTTATCTTAAACAACACATGATACAACACATCTTGTGGATGAATTTTATCGTCTACGTAGTTTTCTATTGGCTGCTATACACTTACACCGTAAATATGGCACATAATAGTTCTCCAAATGAAAATGGAACGCAGTCAGCCAATACATCTTCGAAAAATAGCTTTGACGATATTATAAGGATTCTCATTATCATATCCTTGGTAATTTTTATCTTCCAAGAAATCCTCCAATTCGTCTATTGTTTTTGGTACTATATACAGGATTTCATGAATTATTTGCAGATCATGATAATCGTATTGACCATTGCCTTCTTATGTAGTGCAGAACTTCAGATTGGTATCACAGTGATCCTGTTATCCAGCTGGGAATTTATAAGTTTAATTAGCCGATGGCCAACGTGGTCTATCAGCATCATGATTTTCCGAACAGTCTTTTATAATTGTGTAAAGTTATTCTTGCCGTGCGTATTCCTCATTGTCCCATTCGCTGTGGTCTTCCATATATTTTTCAAGGACAGCGGCGATCCAAACTTCTCCAATCCGGTCTTCTCGATCTTCAAAACTATCGTCATGCTCACCGGTGAATTCGACATTGATGATATTTCATTCGCTTCGCATACGGTTTTGAACCGTATCGTGTTCGTGATGTTTATCTTCCTCGGGGTCATCGTGTTCATGAATATGCTGAATGGTTTGGCGGTTAGCGACACCGCCGAGATTTTGAGAAAGGCCGAGCTGAATAGACTCATCTATCAGATAGAATTGATCGACTACTTCGAGAACATCGCCTACGCGATCGGCGACTCGATCAGGTGTTGGGCTTTCAAGATTCCACTGTTGCGGAAGTCTTTTGATATTTTTCTGTTTCCACAATATCTAAAAGATGGCACGATCAGTTTTAAGATCTACGACAGTCTGGACTCTCACGACGACACGACAACAAGTTACAGCCGGAGAAGATCCGAAAAGAACGACAACTTCAAAATGGATAACAATATACTTAAACAAGCTAAACAGATTTTCTTCAATAAAAATCAACTGTCGGATAATGATAGAATAATGATTGCATTGAATAAGTTGCAGAAAGCATTGGGGATGCCTTCGGATGAGACTGAAGTTTTAGATTGGACTTTATGATTAATTTTTATAAAATATATTTGTTTATAAGCCAAAGAAGTTATTAAATATTGTATGAAACGCTGCGATAATAATTGCAATATTATATACTTACTTATTTTAAATTTTAAGAAGTAGTACACGATTCTGTATCCAGTATAATTTGATTGTTTTTCCAAGTATTATGAACTTCTTACGCTATATATACAAAATAGCATAATTGTACTCGTGCAGTATCATCGCAATATTATATCTTACGTATCCGAAGGAACAAGAACTAATGTTCAAAATGCATGCAAAAAAGCATGTAATGCTACCACGTCTTGGCAGTACGCACAGAGAGCTCACAAGTTTGCATTATATATTAAACTCATATAAGTACAAATGTATCCGATTACATCACAACAGTTAATAAGTCGTGATTCACAAAAGTAGCGCGGCATCGTTATGCTTGCATATTTTAAAGGAAACTACATAAGGGAGATTGAATGCCGCATAAAAGACTGCTAGAGTGTTTATAGCGTGGAGTTATTTGCTCGCATTTAGCAACTTTTAATGGCTCGTAACGCTGTGCAAACGACATCGCTAAAGAAACTTGTGAGATGCCAGCAACAAATTGATCACTGCTCGAGCATTACGCTCCCTTATTAAAAAAACATCTATTCATGAAGTTGTACATCCATGATATTGCTATTACAGTATAAAAAAGAAAGAGTACTCAAAGAGTACTCAAAGAGTTTAATTTAAATACATTGAGCAATCTATTTTTGTCAAATTATTTTTTAACAAGATTTTGTAATCAATTCAATTTTTATTCATTAAACGAAAATATTGACAGTTGCACCGTTTTTTTATACATTATATATTTTTGTAACCAAATTATGTTATATTGTAATTCTATTAAAGTTCCATTCTATTAAAAAATTCTACTTTAAATTATTTAAGGAATATGATATTGCTACGTATGTATTTTCTCTCCCGAGAATTTCCTCTTTCTTTCCATCCTTAATCACTCGAAGACTGTGAAATGCTATGGTATTTCGGATCGGCTCTAAATCGGTCTAGTACAAGCCGCCAACGTGTAGTCAGACCACGTGGAAGTCACTCAGGTCCGCGTTATGTCACTTCACGTCGAACTACTTTGCCGTTATCTGGTAGTGAACCCGCTGTCATTCGAGCGTTACCGTGGGGCGCGAATATTATCGGCGTGTCACGCATATCTCGAACGTAACGGGCGAAATTGCGACGTTGTGGTCGTGGATCGAGACGAGCAACGCCAACGTCGCGCTGAGCTTTCACTTTCAGCGCGCCTATAGCGAGCTATCGAGCTAGTTTTACGAGCTTCCGTGCCATCCACCCGTAATGCGGTTTATCGCCCCCGCGAGAATCCCGCTCCTCCGAAGCCTGTTCGCCAACGGAGTCCTTGGTAACCTCGAGACCGCCTTTCGACGGTCCTCGCAATGCTGTATCATCATCGGGACAGAAAATGTGTTTAGAGGCTGTACGAATTCTTGGATCGGTGGATCCAACGTACCGTGTCTTACAAATAGCCACGAAAGAATGGATATAACATAAATCTAATGCGGCGAAATTTAGTTATCTCTCTATTCAATTACTTGTCTCTTTCATATTTAATTTTAATCTATTTTATCTACTCGAAAGTAGAGAATTTAATTAAAATATCAATCTAATAAGATGAAATAGAATTAATAGTAACAATTTCTCTCATTCGTCTTACCGTTCATTTAAAACACATAGAAAAACAATTTTTTTATTTTAATGGGTTCAGTGTTCAGGAATAGCGTGCGATAACAGTAAATTATCCTGTGCACAGCGAGATGAAGCGATACACCTTCCAGCTCTGTCGGCTAGTTTCCGTAGATATTGTGGGTTGTATACCGTTACTGGATTTTCGGGGTGAGAGATAGTCGTTTGCTCAACGACGCATGAAATTCGAAGGTGGAGCGGATTATCGGTGACACGCGTTCGCCGCGATGCTTCTTCCAGATACGGAACGCGATTCTATGCCGTTGAGTTCGCGCAGTCGGATGACACGGCGGCGGATGACTGCTCAACGAGAACTGCGGCGAGTTAATCCGCTGGCTTAAGATTTATTAACGGGATAACACACATGCGGGAGGCGAATAGTGCGCCGCATACCAAATGATGCGGCGCCGTACGTTTTCGTAGGAAATTATTTAGATTGCTGTCAAACATTCGGCCGGGCAGCAATTATCGCGTAGATCATTAGCTTACGCATATTAATCTTTGTTACAGAGCCGTATATCTCATCGCTGCTCCTGCGCACAGAGGACGCGCCGTAATAAATTTATAAACTGACGAAGGGATTATAACGGGCGTTGCGCAGGAGGGGGAGGCGAATGTGAATTGTGCAAATAATTACGGCTCATCCGGATTTCAGTTATGTCCCGTGTCGCTGAGTGTGCCGCGATTATTTAGTTTTAATCAGAGCCATATATCTCGATATTGTTAGAAGAGGAATATTAAGTTATCTGATCGAAAATGACAAAGATAATGCAGCGGCAGTATCAAGCGACGTGATAGCGTCGCGTCGCCAAGTGCATAAAAGAGCATCCAAAGGTATGTAACGTTAAATAAAAAATTAACTGTTCTAAAATGGATATAAAATCTATTTAATTTGCCAAGTATTATTAACAAATTTAATTTTTTAAAACACTTTTGAAAATATTACAGTATATAACGCATTTAAAACAAAAATAAAGCATAAAACAAAAACTTGGCGTGCCCGGGTTAAACCATATTTACTACTAATGTCCATTTCTACCAATGTAGGTTAACTTTAATCTCGGTTTAACTTAATCTTTACCTTTTCTAGTTCTAGAATTAGAAAAAGATAAAGAGTAAGTTAAACCGAGATTAATATTAATCTACATTGGTAGAAATGGACATAAGCCAATTTTGCTTTTTAAGCTCGGATGGGTCAAAACATATATTAATTTGAATTTTTAACTACAAGAATCAAGTAATATGAAATAAAGTGATACGACTTAACTGTTAAGAAGATTTAAATTATATATCAATATTTATATTCTAGCAAAGAGATTCACATGTTTCTTTTCGACGTTCCCCAAACAGTTTTTTCGTACAATGTCCTTAGAGCATAGTCAGTATGTGATATTTAGTAATACACGATCCGTGAGACTGTGCGGGTATAATGGCAACCCAAGGAGGTAGACAATGTAGTTGGGTGTGGCAGTATTTTATTATATTACCAAACGGCAATTCTAGAATACAGTGCGATATGTGTAATACAACTTATAGCCTTCTAACATGTGTAAACCGTTTGAAAGATCACTTACTCATAGCTCATAACATATATAATGCGGAAAAATTAGACTGGAAAGACAAATTCAACCTGTTATGGCGATATTTTATACAAGATACTGCTGAAGTAAAATGCATAATTTGTGGTGAACAGTTTCTTGCATCTCACCAGTATCCTCTGCAAGAGCATCTAAAGAATAAGCATTCACAAGTTATAGATCAGATATTAGAAGAAATTAGAAGTACTTGGCTATCGCAATATTTTACATTAAACGTGGGAAATTGCAATACAAACTGCATAAATTGTGGTCGCATTTTAAAAATATTTCTCGGAATACATGGCTTATACTCTCACTTGCTCCAATTTCACAATATAAATGAATATTCAGGAAATTATGCGGGTACAAGTACTCATCAAGGTAATACACATTGACAATCAAAGAGTTCAAAGCGATAATTGCGAATAGTAGTGCCTTATTTTGTCTGAGTGATTAGTATATTCTATTATGTATAACAAACATAGTGAAAAATATTGAACACATTGAATATTTAACAAAGATATAAAATCTGTATAAATCCGAGTTCAATATTTATTATTATGTCTCATAATCTATTATATCTCAAATGTAATAACTGTTTGAATTAAATAATCTTATTTAGTAGTACGAAATCTATATTGAGTTCTAATAATTTAAATTTATTATTACCTATACATTATTTATATATTCAGTATTTGATAGATATTTTTATATGTGTCTCTGTGCAAGTATTATCGAATGCAAATAGTATTTAAGCTTAAACATTGAATTTTTCAGATATTTAACTAATAAGAGTTCCAATTTCGGTTCAATAATGAAATAATGTTTATGACTGAGACATAATTTTAGATTACTAATTACTGATACATATTTTAATCATATATTTTAACCAATATTTATAATCATTTTGTATATGTAGGTTCAATTACAGCGACAACACAAATGGATTCCACTATAAGTTCTGAAGACATCAACGACATAGAGTCAGCACTAGTAGCAATCTTGGAAATAATATCTAACAATTAAATAAATTGGAATACATAGGGGCAATGAGGCGCAGAAATTACTCTTATTGTTACGTAACGTAATGCAATTTTATGAATAATTGTCTTCCCTACGAATATATAATTTACTAATTGTTTTATTAATTACATTATAATTAACCTAGCCAAGTATTTGAATTTTCTTTGAATAAATGTATTTATTCAATTTACATTTCTTGTACAGTAACATCTATATTAAAACTGTAAATATCCAGATAATATAAATATTCCAATTATTCGAAATAATTATTGTTCGCTTCATCAAATTTAAGCGTTCAAATTATCTGGATAATCCGAATATATGTATTAGTGTTGCAATATAAAAAAATCCGGATTATATTTATAGTTTTAGTATAAGGGTGCGTTTCCACTGAGCGCGTCACGCGTCGCGTCAACCGCAGTTAACCAATCAAAACTTCCCATTTTAAAATCCAAAACATCCATTTCAAAATGGGATGTTTTGATTGGTTAACTACGGTTGACGCGATGCGTGACGCGCTCAGTGGAAACGCAGCCTAAGGATAAGAAGACCAATAGAATGAGCAAATAAGCTGTCAAACAAATAATAAATTAAGAGATCTAATTTTATATTATATCTATGTTCTTTAATTCTGATTTTTAGTCGTCTCTTGGTTTGACCAACATATGAAGCATTACGTCTTTGCAGTTTATTTTGTAAATTATGTTATTATTTTCTGTTGGTTTATTTTTATCCTTGTGTGCCTTGATAAATTTGCTGAGCTTGTTTAAACATCTGTAACTCGCAATGTATTCGGATCTATTTATCGTTGATGCTATCATTTCTGAAACATTTTTTACATACGGAAAACTTTTTAATATCTTCAGACGCATTTGTGTCATGTCACTACCGTCAGAATTCGTGGTATTTAATTTAATATTGACCAATTTCTTGATTATAAGATTTATACTATAGAAAATGAGTTTCAAAGGAAAACCATTATCTAGAAATATTAATACAGAGCTTTAGATTCTTTTTATGGAACCTTGGATGTGATAATAGTGATGTGATAAACTGTAAATGGTTCCTATCTCGTGGCAAATTAGATGGTGTGAAAAATAGGAAAGATATCTACCAGAGAAGGTTTTCTTGTGGAACCAATATATGATAATTCGTTACTTTAAGAGATAAATCCAAGAAATTCAAACGACGATTTTCCTCATACTCAATCGTGACTGTATGCGGTTATGATATGTATTGAAATTATCTATTATGTTTTTGATGCGCTCATGTGACGCATATATTGTTATGTTCCAATCTTGGTATAAAGGGATGCATATATACATAGAATATAATACACACACAACACACACACACACACACACACACACACTCATATATGTATATGTATAGCTGGGGGTTCAAGAACACATAAAGCGCGCAAAACGTAAAATATAGTACATATACTGCGTATTATAATAGAACATTTATTACGTATATCCCATATGTGTACGTACATGGATATTCGTCGAATATCGAGATATATGCGTTGTTTAGAGATGCTTCGGAACGTAACTGGTTATACAATAGTAATTACCTTTCATGCAAACTATGCGTTCCCCTACAATGCCTCGCCCGTAATCGATAGTCGCGCTGCAACAAGTAGATGTATACAAGTCAGCAAACGAGAACGGCGACTTTCGTTCCGATACACTCGAGGATCGTTACTCTACGGGCAATCTACCTCCGAAACGTTAATGGCCACGTGCATTTCTATTGTCCTATTGTCACATTTGTTTGACTACGCGTAGCCTTCTCTCCTCGCTGAGTAATGCGCTAATTAGAGATAAGATTAAATATTGATGATACCCACAGTATGCTCGAACCTGTTACGAGTATTTGGTAATGTAATAGTAACTAAATGTTATCGAACCTTCTGTACTGTAATTGAACCCGATATAGAAGTTAAATAATGTTGAAACTTTATAAAATACACTTGCAATTTTTTTCAAAACATAATAACACGGGAAACGAGAAATCATGTTAATAAACAATTGATTGACAATTAAAAGAAATATATACCTATCTCATTTCAGAATATTTTTAGAATTTATCTAGAATTGTATTAAAAAAAAAAAAACAAGAATAGAATAATTCACAAATCTCTGAAATACTTATATCTAAAACAAAATATAATTAATCATAAGATGTCTCTTTTATAATTTTTAATCAACTATCTCACTTTTGTCTAAGGTAACAATATAATATTAACGCATTAAAATCAAAGAGGTTTATCGTATAAGTGCATGTCCCGTTCATTGCGCTTACGCGCAAAGTACGTTGTCCTTGTTGGAACTTGTCGCTCTATAAAGTGTAGATAAAGCTCAATGATGGCTGCAGAAGAGGACGAATAAAAGTTCACTCGTGGCGCGGAACTTTCTGCATTCGTCGCTGCGACTTCGGATAATCGCGCGCCTTCGTTCGATCCAGGACTTCATTTATATCTCTTTACCGCTATTATTTGGTATCGCTGCCATTAGTTAAGCGGTATTTATGCCCGACGTCGGTAATACCGTGTTCAAATACCCCACGGAGCCTTTCAAAACGTTCCCCCGAGCAATTAAAATACGCACGGTCGTCACCGGATGGTCCATTTTTACGACTAACCGCTCGCCCATTACCACAATTCCGCCAGAACGTCCACCATCCGAGCTGTCGTTCGCTGGCGTTAAGCCGCGTGCGAAAATGGCTTTTCTTCTCGCCAGTTCTCCCGACTTGCTAATTAAATAAAAGGGTCGACAAGAAAAAGAGGAAGCCTGCCTTACTCATCCCCCTATCAGCCGTGACCGCGCACACGGAAAGAACTCAAATGAGGAAGTACCTGCAAAGGTGACTTCCGCTCCTTCTGTTCTTTCTTCTCTCCACTTCACCATATTATTTAACCTCCTATCCGGCAAGTTCGCTCACGATAGTTTTTCTCATTACTGCCGAAAGTCCTTCATCTTCCGCGATCATCGTCTATTTCTTTCCGCGACTTCTTTCCCAGTGCTTCTTAATGTGCTCAGATGATTCCGGTAGACACTACTTCATACGACAATATAGCTGGCTTTAAATATAGATCACTATTTTCAAGCTAGAGTTGCTTTTATGATTTGAACCTTTTTATCTGTCCATTTATATGGAAAAGCTACGAATATATATATATATATATATATATATATATATATATATATATATATATCATTTTTCTGCCTTCGACAAATTTCTATACCGAGAAGTAACTCAAACGAAGAGACTTTTCACTTGAGAAATACGGAATATCGTTCGAGAATGTTGAAAGATATCAAGAAATAAAGTTTGCTCTCGAAAAAATTTTTTCTTTCTTTCAAATTTCAGACTTACGTCTTTACCGCGAGTCTACTTGTGCATCCAACCGTACTCTGGACCGGAAATTGATTGAGTAAAGCCATGCAAGTATGTCTCGGGATGACTTCTCGCTCTCGAAATCCTTCCCACTTTTTCTTCTTCTAATCGTCAATCGCGCACGGATATTTCTACATCGCTACGAGACACGCTGGAAGGAACGGTGTATGAACCGCGCGGTGCATTTAATATTCATGATATCCCCGCTTAGTAAAGTGGACTTACTTAGAAGTAATATAAATGATAATTTGCGCCATTGTTCTTGCTTTACAGCTCAACCGACTCGCAGCATTAACAATCATCAACGTCGAATGAGAGCCTCGCGCGCGAAGTTCGATTCTGAGCAACCGCGTTGCGCGCATCCGAGGAGAACATAATTCCTCGATGAAAATTCATATAAGGAGCTAGTCGCGGCGGCAAATAATATTCAGGAAAAGTACCGCCGTTGTGAGAGCGCGGTAAGTAATTTCTCGCCCGGGAAAATCTGAAGTTGCGGTGAGACTTGCCATCGAAGTACCTATGTTCTACTTACGCGAAGCACCTGACTGCACGAAATAGCATAGTAAATACAAACATTAATGAATACATTCGCACCGTCGTTATAACTAAATCTCGTTTACGCCGATATAAATATACACGTAAATTACATACATTGCGTTATTCGTTAGTTTCGCGATCTCCTTGTTTACCTCGAATCGATTTATATCGGGAAATATTTTGCCAGAATTTTATATTTGTATAAATTCCGATGCACAAAAAGAGTCGCGAAATTTAATAAAATGAAGAACTCGCGCGAGCGTTCGTCAAATAAAGGGTGCGCGTGTATAAATTCCATTAATACGAGGCAGGGAATTGGTCCGCACGTCCGAACTTGCGTATATATATTTAGCGCTTTACATCTCAAATTGCAGAATAACCGAGCGCGTATGCAATTCGCAAATATGATTATACGCTCGTAAACCCTGAGCTGCTCAATTTACGAAGTCGGGTAAACGAGCGGCGGGCTTGACCGCGGTCCGCGTGATCGAGATCAGGTGGTATTAATTACACATCCTCCCCCGTTCCTCCCTTGATTCAAAAGCCACTAACAATAAGGATCGCGCTGCCGTAATCGTGGTATTAACGGTAATTCCCCGGTGTGCCGTGCGCCAGCTTTTCCAGGACGTCTCACGTGCCGTTGCGATTCGGCTCGTCCGCGAAACAGGCTCCCGCCCTCTAATAATTCCTTCCAGTTTGGGCAAAGTTAATCCCGCCGGATCATATCGTATTACCTCGCTTGAGCTTAAGGGAACGGCACTGCGGACCCGGTGACAGTGGTACCCAGCATACAGACCGGGGAGAATCGAGAAGAAAGGGGAGAGGCGACGGCGACAACGGCGGGGAGAAGCGAAGAGGGAAGGCTTGAGGGTGGCGCGGCGGCGGAGGAGAATTCCAGAAGATCCACGCGGATTACGTACGTGATTGTACGACGGTGACGTCACCGTGGCCATTGTTCCCGCTGTAATATACGAGCGGGCATAATCCTCAAATTACGTTCCCGTAACGCGGCGCTTCCGTCCGTCCGTTTGCGCCCGTCCGGGGCTCACGTACGCACGATAATAGTTTCCTGCATAATAGTTTACTAATGACGCCTTCATTATCATATGCGGGCCGTCGCTGTACTGCCTCACGCATGTATAGATTAACTCGCCGACCTCTTCTCCGCCGTGGACGCGATCGCGACCCTCATTCCGCGC